>CM075205.1:512144-1004644 GCA_037577475.1 Chaunax sp. Z400 | reverse complement strand
AGCTCCTCTTAAGAGGTAAAACCATTTCTATGACATCATTATTTTAAATGCACAATGATTTTATCATCATGTTCCTGTGTTGACATTTAAAGTTATATATTATTTTAAGAATCTTCGGATAGATAAACAAGACTGATTGGGGTCTGAGCCACATTTTTATTAATATCCCATCCAGTCTGAACAAATCCTCTTAGTGTGTGGACAGCTAAAGTGAGACATCAGACTCCACCTCCAGCTCTCAGAGAGTAGCAGGACAATCCCCCTACAGCCTCAGCTAATCTTAGCTCTGCTTCCACTGCTGTCCTCAGCCCCCTGGATCCTGAGCTCATAGTGTGAGAGCTGGGAGCTCAGAGAATCCTCGTTACTCTGAAGTGAGAACAGCTAATCAGTTAAGGTGCAAAGACAGTGTGGCAGGCCACATACATCACAGGAATCAGTTGGTTCTATGGTCACTTCTTCTCATTTTATGGGTTCCTCTCTGACCCATGACCCATGGGTCATGTGGCTCAGTGGTAGAGCGGTCGTCCACTTATCAGAAGGTCTGTGGTTCGATCCCCAGCCCCTGCAGTCTATATGTCCTTGGGCAAGATACTGAATGCCAAATTGCTCCCCAGTCCCATACTGGCACCTTGCATGGTATGAATGCCACCTGTGTGTGAATGGGTGAATGCTGGCTTGTGTTGTAAAGCTTTGAGTGGTCAGTCAGACTAGGATGGAGCTGTACAAGTACAGTCCATTTGAATAATGGTCTTATTGGTTCCTCCCTAGATTCCAGGACTTTTAAAACATGTTCTAGGTGTCATCATTTTATATGATTACATCACCACACCATCTTTCTTTATATATGTTGGATGTTTTTTGCTTCCCAGCAGAAAAATTTGACATTTTTATATGTTAAATTGACCTGTTGCGCTCTGACATACACAGTCTCTTTTGTCAACCAGTTCATTGGAATGAATTAAATTAAAAATGCCAAATTGCAGTGATTTACCAAAAATCATTAACAAATATTTTGCAACGATGAAATAAAATGTTAGCAGATTTCCTGGGATTGTTATACCCTGAGCACAATGGCTGCCATCCAATTAACAAAGACATCAATAACCTCTCAGCTCTTTCAGCAGGACAGATATCACACCAACATAAAATCTGGTGTGTTTAATGAGCAACATGTCCACATGAGTGTGTGACACTGAGTTTGGGCTGCAGCCACAGAGCAGAGTCAGATTATGTGCTGTAAATGAGATTAGAGTTAATCTGTTGATTCTTTTTGGGGACCAGAGAAGAAGTGATGGATCACATTTCACACTGATGTTAAAGTGATCCGCGTGAAAGGGAAATTTGCATGTTGTCGCTGTGTCTGTGTGAGTTCCCTCCAGATGCTGCTACTTCCTCCCGTAGTTCAAAGATGTGCAATATGGTCCCTCCCCCATTTTAATTAAACAGGTGCTCTAGGGATTATGATGAAACATACATGTCATCTCCATCCTCATCCAATTATGTGATGAATGCTGCTTGCTCTTTCTGCAGCCTCAGTGAGCCTGTCGGAGCTGGTTTCTAGGCTACAAGTGCTGCTCATGTCACGACACTGGAGGTTGTTCATAGATAATCACTGGCCCCATGAGCATTCATAATTGCTAAACTGCTATGGATGCAGTTTGTTGTCTCCAGTGTCTCCCAGGATGCACTGCTCATTGAATCACTTGGAGCAGTTTGATTCATCACTTTGACCCTAAAGCTCTCCTCAGAAAACAGGGGTCTTATAGAACAGTACGTAGATGATGTAGTCATCTCACTTACATAGTACTCTCAGCTCTCTCTGGTCTTTAGTCTCTGTATTGCTCCCTAGAGCTTGCAGTTCTTATTGCAAAACACAATACATTTGTTTTGATTAGTATTAATGAATGGCAGCATTGTGAGCAGTTCTTTGCACTTACAGTATGAATGCAGTTCTATGTTCTAATCCTGATCTGGGGTCTTTCTGTGTTGAGATTGTTTGTTCTTCCTATATCTGTGTGGGGTTCCCTCCTGGTGCTCAGAGGCTTCCACCCACAGTCCAAAAACCTGCTCTATAGGAGGTAATTGGTGACTCTAAACTGACCATAGTATGAACGGTTGGTCTCTTTATGTGTCAGCCCTGTGATGAACAGGCAACTTGTCCGGGGTGGACCCAACCTCTTGTCCAATGTCAGCTGGGATAGGCTCCAGTCCCCACCCCTGCAAAGGACAAGTGGTCATAGACAATGGATGGATTGGTTTCAAACCACAGCCATCTTTCTCTGTTTTCTCTGGTCATATAGCAACAATTTAAAAATGTTTGCGTTTTCAACAGGCATCCAAGTTTTATGACTGTCTTTCTAATGGTGATACACTTGCTTAAGTAAGCAATATTGTGTTCTGATGTATTTCAAATCAATTTTCAATATAACTATTTTAGATTTTGAAATTCAATATTTTAATAATACTACTATTATTTATTTTAAAAGATTTTATCACAAGCCCATAATACTCCCACATAACAAATGATTGAAGGGGCACTTCCTAACACAATCACTAAGGTGCCAGACAACTTTAGGCAGTGCTTTTTCCATACAGATGCCTTTCAAAATCCACAACAGATAACTGCTGCAGGAATGATTTTGAATTTAGTGATATGAATCTAATTTTATTACAAAACATAATCAAGTCACGTCAAAACCTTGGCCCAGCTGTCCTGGCAACTGTTTTATTATTTTCATATTCTTATATTGTTGTGGCGACAACATGTAAAGAAATAAAAGAGTACCAAAGAGAACTACATAATGAAACTAAAGTAGTAAAATGATGGAATACAATAGCTGTTGGAGCCCTTGTGCATGCTTTACGTTACCACACTTTGATAATGATTCAGATCCACACTAAATCACACATATTTGTAAATAAAGTTGACTAAACTGATTTTGTCATCAACATCTATAGGTTACTTGCTGAAAGATTCACTAAAATGTCAAAATATGCCCTATATGCCCTGTATATATTTCTACCTCTGTACATAATTTCACAGTGCTTGTAAACTATTTATTGCAACTGTCACTTTAACCTGTGGTTCTTTGCTGCTATTTTCTAGCCATTGTGTATTGATGTTGTGTTCTATACTGCTGTAACAAGAGAATTTCCCCTTGTGGGATGAATAAAGTATCTTCTTATCTTATCTTATCTTATCTTATTTTTCAATGTTACCAGAACAGAATAAAAATCATGGATATGCATCTAGCTACAGCTCAGACTCAAAATCTAACCAATGCTTCCTTGACCATAGGCCCATCCCTCCACAAAATGTAATCAAAATCTGTTGATACCTTTTTGAGATATCTTGCACACAAACATATATGATCACATACCTTCACCCAACTCAATTGGTGGAGGTAATAAATACTGAAACTAAAAGGGAATAAGAATTAGTTAAAATAAATGCACCCATAGTAAGCTGACTGAAGCTTCTAATTCATAATAGTATAAATATATGACATCACGTGGTGGCTCCTGCATTGCCCATCCTCTTGTCCTCTACTTCCAACACCTGCTGCACCCCGGTCAGTTCAGTTCACCTCCACAAATAAGACTGTCTGGCCTCACAGTGACCAAAGCTGACAGTGGAAGAATCTGAGGTAAGCAAGGGCAAGGTGTGATGTTAGCCAAGACAGTGATATCCTGTGATCATGTTCAACAGGTGAACCTCTCTTCTTTTAATTATCAGCCTACAGCTACTAAATAAATGAAAGTAAACTAAACTAAACTAAACTAAAATAATAAAATAAAATAAAATAAATTAAAGTAAATTAAAATAAAAAAATAAACTAAACTAAACAAAAGTCAAATAAAATAAAATAAAATCAGCTTAACGTAACTTAACTAAACTAAACTAAATGAGAGTAAAATTAAATAAAATTAAATAAAGTACACTAAACTAAAATAAATGAAAGTAAAATAAAATAAAATAAAATAAAATAAAATAAACCAAACTAAACCAAACTAAACTAAACTAAAGTGAAAATGAAAGTGAACTAAACTAAACTAAACTAAAGTGAAAGTGAACTAAACTAAACTAAACTAAAGTGAAAGTGTACTAAACTAAACGACACTAAACTAAACTAAACTCAAGTGAACTAAACTAAACTAAACTTAACGAAAGTGAAAGTGAACTAAACTAAACTAAACTAAACTAAAGTGAACTAAACAAAACAAAATGACACTAAACTAAACTAAACTAAACTAAACTAAACTAAAAATCTCAGCATACAAGATACATGTGATGTACCACAACACAGTAATAACTAAGTTTGTCTTCATGGGTCTGAGAATGGTTCTAGCTGGACAGGTGGATGCTTTCTGCACATAAAGCACTGCTGCCCTCTTGAGTTCAGGTCAGAGACTCTGTGACAACATTAGATTTAAAACTCAGCTCAGGTTTCATCATTATTTTTTCAAGATAAAATAGGCTAATTGATCCAAATGTAAGAAAAATGTCATTTCAAAAAGACATACATATACTACAGAGCCCCTAAAGTTCCATAATGGGAAATCTTTTTTATCTTGTGCACACAAGATATTATCTTATTATTATCTTATTATTATTATTATAGGGTGAGGAGCTCAGTCATTCAGGAGGGCCTCAGAGTGATTATAAGGGCTGAGAGGGCACTGGTAATTGATCAGGGCAGTTTACCCGTTATTTTGTATGCGAGTGGCAAAGTAAGGCTAAGTGTTTATGCTGACGATGTCAGGGTAGTTTTCCGCTGTTTGGTGTAGCAACAGCAGTCTGTATTTCTCCAGCTTGATTTGCATTCACACGAGAGTTCTGATGGATCTCAGTAAACAGAACTTCCCAAATGATCTGCCAATCGAATATTGGACGCCAAATTATACGTTTATGAAAATGAACTATCCAAATTCAGTCAATCATTTGAAACTGTGGTGTGATGATTTTGGTTTTTCCAGCTGGATGCAGTTTTAGCCTGAATCGTAGAAATCTGAGAGAGAAACTTGAGAAATGAGAGAGAGAGAGAGAAATTAAAGGGAAAGAAAAGAGATGCATATGTTGTGTTTGTGGCTGACTGGAAAGTGTTTTATATGTGGAAAGACAAAGCAGAAAGTAGGGAAAGGACAAGAATGGAGAGTGCTAAGAGAGTAGAAGACACACACACACACATACCAGCAGAAAGTAACACACATATGTACACACACACACACACACACACACACACACACTTCAGAAATTGAGAGACAGAAGAAAAAGTGTGATCCTTCCACTAATTCTCTCTATCCTCCTTTGTCCGAGGTGACCCAAATAGCCAGAAATACAAGAGGTCAAGGGGTCCTGGGGGGCCAACAGAGATTTTCATACTACAACGACTCTGACATTTGCCATGGGTGTAAGCAGTTTTCTGCCTCAGACTGACGCCAGGAGGAGGCCAGACTGGTTCCAGAGAAGGATGTCTGGCATGAACAAGAACACACATCAGACACACCTACGACTGGTAAGACTGTTCCACGTCTTCCCACATCTGAATACGACTAAATAATGCAGACTATAGCAGCCTTGGAGAGCATGAATAAAATACCTTGCCTTCTAACTCTGCTTAGTATGTATAAAGATATATAAAGTATATATAAAGATGATATATAAGATAAGATAGTATATACAATGATGAAGGCTACAGTATGATGTATGACTTTGACTATCAATGGAGAAGAGATCACCACCATTTCTGTACTCAGAGAAGCTGAAATGAAAATGAAACCTAAACAGTTATATTGTAACTCTATCCATGTGGGTGGTTTTCCTTTTACTGAATCTATTCTACTGATGAACTGATTCTGAAACATTTGCTTCTTTTGTCCACAAACTTTCATGTAAATCTCCTGGAATGAGACCTGATGTGCAGACTTGGAATTGTTCTAACCTCCACACCTTATGAGTTGACTATGAGTAGATTGAACACCACAACACTAAATGTGGTACAATATTGAGATACTGTATTAATCCCACAGGGGGAAATTCTTTCTCTGCATTGACCCATCCCTGAGGGGCAGGGCTGCCTTTACAGCACCCGGGGAGCAAATTGAGGCTCAGTATCTTGCTCAATGATACTTCGACTTGTAGACCTGCAGGGCTGGGGATTGAACCACCGACCTTTCATTCAGTTAACAACCGCTCTACCTCCTGAGCCACAGCCGCCCCGTATTGTACAGGTGAGAGCACAAACATGTTTTTCTGATAATGTCGACACTAAAAGAACTGCTCAACTGGTACCAATTTGAATAAACATCTAAGATGAGTTTTCAAATTTCAATTCGGTTTCTTTGTGAACAAAATTGATGAAATTCCAGCAAAAAAACAAATTCCAGCATGTTTATGGGCCCAACACAAATATGATGTAGGACTAATCAAAGGTGCCTAAGAAGTGGTGACAACTAAGCTAAGACCTCTTTTAGCAACCTGAAACTAGTGTTACAGACTACACTATAGGATTCCATGACAACAACAGACCTTTTACACAGACTGTTGATGAGAAAAATGGTTACCTGACATCTGTACTGTTACAGGAACACAGTGACAAAGAACCACCTGTAGAATATTTTTCATCCAAACTTGACCCAGTGGCTGCAGGACTTCCTCCTTGCTTACATGTTGTTGCAGCCACAGAGAAAGCAGTGTTAGCATCACGAGGGCTTGTAGTATACTCTGACTTGACTCTGCTTGTTCTACAGTATGAAGTGCATATTTCAAAATTTGATTTTAGTACTAGCTTAGAGCGAGGATGTTGATATAAATGTGTCGGGAAATAATGTATATCCTTTAAAGGTTTAAATGTATTAAAATTAAATAAATTTAAGGTTTGTAAATTACAGCAGTGGTATACATTATTTCTCTGTAGAAAAAAGAAAGAAGGGGAAAGAAGGGATCAAGGTTGTGTTGTTCTTTTGCTATTATGACACCAGTTTTCACAATGACAGTTTCATGCTACACACATAGAACATATAGAATAGAATAGAATGAATTAAAGAGAGCAAAATACACAGTTATTTATAGACATACATACATATGCATATACAGCCTTGAAATAATAATTCTGTAATGCATTTTTAAAATTTGCATCTGGTTCAAAGTAAACAGGAGTAAGAAGACAGTGATAATATGTTGGCCATCGTCACATTAAATGTCCCCATCTGGAAAACATCGTCCAACAATGACAGTGTTTTGTAGGTTGTGTGCTGAATTTGACTACAATGTTGCCCATGTATAGATGGATGGGCCGAAATATTTCTTTTCAGTCATTTTGACATGTCATAGCAGTACCACCACAAATGCTGTTGAGTGTACTCAATACAGTGGAATACTTGAGAAAGACCCATTAAGGTCAAAATAGAAAAGAAAGGCCAATGATATATAAGTAACTCTGTGCTATGGGTGGCACTACAAAAGTGAAAAACAACTTTTTGTGTTTGGAATGGTTGAATAATCAGAATAAGATCACTTTTCAGTAAGTGTGACACTGTATGTTTCCACAGGCTGTAGCTAATCATGTGAGACGTGACATCAGAGTGGGTGTGACAGGAAGAAACCTGTCAGCTGTTGAGATGTTGGACATCCTCACTATGTGTGTAGATGAACAGCCCCCGCCCTCCACCTGACAGCCATAACACGTGTGTGTGTCACATGATAAGCTGTAGTCAGTTACGATGGCAATGGTGTAAATGAGATAGGGCTCAGACTACTCCCCTCCTCCATCTCATCAGATTATAGAGTGTGACTGCTGATATTAGACACATCCTCAAAGTACAATACATGTGGATGTGAATTCAAATGATGATGTTTTTCTAATTTGAATTGTATGATTTGTGGTTTATAGTTCCTTAAGTGCTTTTCATTTCCATTAGTGTATTGTTAGCACTGCTCCAATCACCTCCATCCAGGCACTGGGGCTGTTAGGTCATCACCAGGCTGGAGCCTCTGCATAGTGTGGGTGATGGGAAGCTCCTGTTACATCTGTAGTGCCTGGTTTGTTACCATGGGGCTTGTGTGTTGGTCTGAGGTGTGATATGGGTGAGGTGGCCATATCTACCAGCTGTTGGATGAGTATTCAGGGGCCCATATTGAAATTAGTAAAGCAATCTAAATATTTTTTACAGTCAAATAGTTCTTTTGAAAAACAAACAATAGAACCTCCTTCACTATATTTTGGATGACATCAAATACACCGTGGCATTTATAACTCTCTGTTATTTGACCTGTTTTTGTACAATATTTTCCTACTTGGTAACATCATCCATGACATTTCCATTTTTATGCCAATGACTCAGATCTATATGATCCTCTTGCCTCCATCATGAGATCCATATGAGTTCCATCATTGTTTAGCCACAATCAAATCTTGGTTGTTCGACAGTTTCTTCCACTTAAACAAAAATAAAATAGATAAAACATCTACTTCAGCTTTAATATTACTAAAAATAAAAAGTCAAAAATCCCTGTCACCTTTGACTACGCACTTCCACCTCAGTGAGGTAGCTTCATCCATCTCTGCCAGAGCTCTCTCATTTCTTCCTCAGTGGCTTTTCTACCTCAATCAGTGTTACTGAAAGTGGAGAGCAGTATAAATACGGATTATTCTATATGCATGTACAGTATTTGAATAGTATGCATATATGAATAAAATAGGGATGTAGAAGGGTTACATGCAGACAAAATATGTTCAGTTTGTTGTATGTCCAATATCCAGAAGTTCTAGACTGAGACTGTGCAGTAATGATAATGCTTAACACTGTGATGTTCAGCAGGATCAGAACCTTAAACCTTGTTAGGATGGCCGCGTAGTGGCAGGATTTCAAACAGGAGGCTTGAGGCAGAGGTTAGGTGCAGACCAACCAGGTGTTTTATTTTCACCAACACTGAAGGAATGTACAATTTTCCATTTAACAAATTTAAAACAATACTGTGGACCATGGGCAGCATGGGGTCCTAACAGTCGCCACGCTCAATGGAAACTGGCAGCCTTTATAGCCTGCCACTGGCCTAGATCTTAGCCCCTACCACAGTATAGGTAAAACTATCCCTGCCGTTACACAAAAAGAACAATCATCATGAAATACAATACCTCGGACAAATCACACACTCATTTCTATTACAATGCAAATTCCCCACTTATTTTATGCATTACAATATCGTCCGATAGTCGAAGGCATGCAGTGTAAAGTGGACTACCACCCCTACACTAATTTACCCAATAGTATCTCCCGGAACCTATAAATGGATGCTCAGATAGCCGGGGACTCTTTTAGACCGAACACCCTGGAGAAGAGACACAAAAGGTGAGTGACCTTAACTCATACTGGATGACATCCCACTACACCACCAACAACACTTATCACATTAATATAGTTTTCAATTATATATATCCTAATAAACACATGTTAATAGTTTATATTATAATGCACATGTTGATGTTACCAACCCAGTGTGTTTTGTCTTCACAGGTGGAGCTTCAATCATGCCCAGCTGAGGCAAACAAATTACCACATGTCATGCTTTCAAATAAACATTTAAAACTTTAGTTGTGGTTTTCTTTAACAATTTCTAGTAATGAAGAGGGCCTTCATTACATTTCCTCCCCCCTCTCCTTCAAAAGCAAAGTACGTCATTCTTCATGTACCCGAGACAGGCAGTCGGCCACCGTATTGGTGGTCCCTGATCTGTAGCGGACTGTAAAGTTATATGGCTGCAGGGCCAAGTACCATCCAGCGATGCGCATGTTGGCATCCTTCATCCGATGCAACCACTGGAGGGTGCGATGATCCGTTTCCAGATAAAAGTGTCGTCCTAGCAGATAGTATCTGAGTGCATCAATAGCCCACTTCATCGCTGGACACTCCTTCTCCACAGTCGAATACCGTGTCTCTCTGTCCAGAAGCTTTCGACTCAGGAACACCACTGGTTTCATCTCTCCATCACATTCCTGGAAAAGGACCCCACCAAGGCCCACTCCAGAGGCATCAGTTTGCAAGGTGAAAGGCTTTTCAAAGTCAGGACAGTGCAGAACTGAATTGATGCAGATTGAGCTTTTGAGCTCACTGAAAGCTCTGTCACACTCCTCAGACCAGTGTACTTTGTTGGGTGCCGAGGCTCTTGTGAGGTTGTTAAACAATGCTGAACGCTCTGCAAAGTGGGGAATAAACTTCCTATACCACCCCACTAGGCCCATAAAACTCCTCACCTTCCTCTTGGTGGTAGGAACAGGGAAAGCCTGGATGGCCTCCACCTTCCCCCCTTGAGGTTTGATCTTACCAAAACCGATTACATAACCCAGATATTGAACCTCTTGTTTGACTATAGCACATTTCTGTGGATTGATGGTTAGCCCTGCAGCTCGAATACATTGCAGGACTTGTTGCAGATGTGACAGGTGCTCCTCCCAGGACTGGCTGAAAATGACCACATCATCCAAGTAGGCAGCAGAAAACTCAGATCTCTCAGAACATAATTCATCAGTCTCTGAAAAGTTGCTGGCGCCCCTTGGAGGCCAAATGGCATTACTTTGAACTGGTACATACCAAATGGAGTCTTAAATGCTGTTAACTCTCGAGCCTCTGGTGCCAATGAGACCTGCCAGTAGCCTTTACTCAGGTCCAGGGTGCTGATATACTTCGCTCTCCCAACTCTCTCCACCAAGTCATCGATTCTGGGCATAGGATATGGATCAAACTGAGACACAGAATTTAGGTATCTAAAGTCAATACAAAATCTCAGTGAGCCATCTTTCTTCGGTACCAAAACAACAGGGCTACACCATTCACTACATGATACCTCAATTATACCCAGCTCCAACATTAATTTGATTTCCTGCTTTAACACTGGCACCAACCGCTCAGGAATCCTGTAGCTCCTCTGCCGCACTGGAGCATCCTTCTTTAGCTGAATCTTGTGCTGAACAAGGGTGGTAAAACCTGGTGTCTCGCTGAAAAGTTTTTTATCAAGGAAAGGTTCCACCTCCTCCTGTTGGGAGACTGACAGATGAGAAAGATCAACTGGACTGGCCTCTCCAGTGCTAGCTGGAAAGAACTTTTCAGTGACCTCCTCATCCTGAACTGCTCGAACAAACAGGTGATGGTGCACTGGCTCCTGGCGAACCTGGAACTCCTTCAACAAGTTAATATGAAATCTCTGATATTTCTTGACTCTTTCTGGCATATTCAGTTCATATGTCACCTTACCAACCCATCTGATGACTTCATAAGGTCCATGCCACTTAGCCAGCAGTTTGCTTTCTGACGTTGGGAGTAACAGCAGCACCTGTTGGCCTGGTTCAAAAACCCTTTCACGAGCTTTCTGGTCATACCACCTCTTTTGGTTCTGCTGAGCCACTCTCATTGTTTCTTGAGCCAGTGTTGACATTTCCTCCAACCTCTCTCTCATCTTGACCACATATGCCACCACATTCTCTCCTGTTAACGTGGAACTCTCCCAGTAGTCTTTCAGGAGGTCCAGTGGTCCTCTCACCTGGTGTCCATACAACAGTTCAAATGGTGAGAAACCCGTAGAAGCCTGTGGCACCTCCCGGTAGGCGAAGAGTAGATAAGGCAGCCATTGGTCCCAATCTCCTCCAGTCTGGGAAACAAACTTACGCAACATGTTTTTCAGTGTCTGATTGTATCTTTCAACCAACCCGTCCGTTTGGGGGTGATAAGGGGTGGTCTTAATTCCCTTAATGCCTAACAACTGATAAACCTGCTGTAACAACTTGGACATAAAATTTGTCCCACAGTCTGTCAAAACCTCTCTGGGAATGCCTACCCTGGAGAACAGTTGTAAAAGGCAGTTTGCAACATTTCTGGCTTTCACTGACTTTAGGGGGAAGGCTTCAGGATAGCGTGTTGCATAATCACAGATTACCAAAATGTATCTGTTTCCTGAGGAACTCCTCTCTAATGGCCCCACTACATCCATGCCTATTCTCTCAAAAGGTGTCTCAATAATTGGCAATGGCTGTAGCTGGGCTCGAGCAACCTTCTTCCCTGATGTAAGCTGACATGTCTCACAAGAACTACAGAACTGAGAAACCTGACTATACATACCTGGCCAAACAAAACGACTGGCAATCCTACACAAAGTTTTCTGAAATGCCATATGCCCAGCCCATGGTACTGAATGCCCGAGATCCATGACCATGTGTCTGAACTGCTGTGGCAATGCTAAAGCCTCAACATTACCCTTGCACTGATACAGAATCCCCCCTTTTATTATGTAGGTAGCATCTTCTAGACAACCTGGACTGCCCTGTTTGACTCCCTCAATCTCTGTGACTCTCTCAAACCAAGGCTTTAAAGTAGGATCTTCCTTCTGCAGTGTCCCTACATCTGGTGGAAGATCTACATCTAATGGATAGCTTGGTTTAGATAGCTCTTCTGTCCCCATTCTAGCGGTACCCCTCAGTTTATCTCTCCTCTTCTCTGCTTTAGACTTAGAACACTTAACTCTGCCTGTCTCCAGCTCCACTCCAAAAAATGGTAACTCTCTGAGAACTTCCCCTGAACTCTGAGCCCTAGTGGTCACCATATTACAGGCTTTTGCTGTCCCTGTTACTGGAAACACTGTAGCTTCTGTCTGTGGGCTGCCTTGCTCCCCCCTGCTTACTAGATTGAGTGTGATGGTTCTACCATCTTCTGACTCCTGCAAAAGATCAAGGAGGATAGGGACGTCATTACCAAGAATGACAGCATATGGCAACTTTGGAGCTAACGCTACTGGCAAAAGAAAAGTGTGCCCCCCTGCTGTTAGATATACCTCAGCTGTAGGATACACATGCTCATCCCCATGCACACAAGCTATGCAAGTCTTGTCCTCACTCCACTTATTCCTTGGAACAAGACTAGAGAGCACCATTGACTGAAACCCCCCCGAGTCTAAAAGGGCTATTTCTCGCTGACCATTTACTAGCACTGGTGCTGTGCAAGCTGTTTTACTAACTACATGTTGTGTAATTGGCCTAGGAACAGAGCAAAAGAGAGATGGCCTAGTGTGGTTTGAAAGTGGACAAGAATACTGAGTATGGCCAACCCCATTACATATGTAACAACGTACATCTTGTTTAGAAGATCTAAAGGTAGCATTTTTAGCAGGCATGGACTTATTGGGGTTACTCGATGTAAACTGCCTCCCACCAGAAAAAACTTTACCCTGAGACTGACCAGAGCCCCGATCACCCCCATTGGACTTACAACTTGGTGCAGGGTTGCTGTCTCGGCCAAAGGTGGTGTGTCTGGTTCCTCTTCTGGCTGTTGTGAAGACTTCAGCCAGCACGGCTGCTTCCTCTGCAGTGCGAGGGTCATGTTCACGGATCCAAACTTCAAGCTCTGGGTGCACCATCCTCAGGAACTGTTCAAGTATCATCATCTCTGATATTTCCTTCACTGAAGACTTCTCTGGCTTGACCCACTTAGAAAACAAGTCTTTTAGGCGAACATACAGCTCACGTGGGGTCTCACCTTGTAGAATCTGCAGGGAGCGAAATTTCCGGCGGTAGGTGTCTGCCGTAATTTCATATTTTGCCAATATTGCTGCTTTCACTTTTTCATAATCTTCAGAGTCTGTAATGTCCATGAGCACATAGGCACTACGTGCCTTACCTGTCAACAGAGGGACCAGCCGAACAGCCCACTCATCTTTATGCCATCGACAGACTTGGGCCATTCTTTCAAACGTCGTCAGAAAATGTTCAATATCATCATCTGGAGACAGTGGGAGAAGCTTTGGTTCTCTTAGAACTGGAGGACCTCTTTGAGGTCTGACATTTTGCTGAGTTGTTCCCTCATCGGGGTCATCCATGTGCTCACTTCCTTCTTGGGGCTGCCCATCCTCCAGCTCCAAACGCTCTCGTCTGTAGTCTTCTTTCATTTCATTCACCTGTAACTGTATCTGTTGAAACTGATGCTGCATGCTCCTCCATCTTTGTTCTTGGCGGCCAACGTCTTTCTCCATTTGCTGGTCTCTAGCTGCTTGGGTTCGGACGAGAGACTTGACCAGACCTGCAAGCTCATCCAGCTTTTCACCTTGGTTGCCGGTTGCCATGGCCCCCTGATCAATTAATGCACATGCCCCTTCATCTGGTTGTTCCTGGTGGTCCTGCTTCTTCCCACCTCGAGTCATTCTCAACTCCTCACTGCGGTGCGGGCCCCAGCTTCTTGACACCACTTGTTAGGATGGCCGCGTAGTGGCAGGATTTCAAACAGGAGGCTTGAGGCAGAGGTTAGGTGCAGACCAACCAGGTGTTTTATTTTCACCAACACTGAAGGAATGTACAATTTTCCATTTAACAAATTTAAAACAATACTGTGGACCATGGGCAGCATGGGGTCCTAACAGTCGCCACGCTCGATGGAAACTGGCAGCCTTTATAGCCTGCCACTG
The DNA here is from genome assembly GCA_037577475.1 of Chaunax sp. Z400. Taxonomy (NCBI): domain Eukaryota; kingdom Metazoa; phylum Chordata; class Actinopteri; order Lophiiformes; family Chaunacidae; genus Chaunax; species Chaunax sp. Z400. The sequence goes on along the minus strand of CM075205.1, from coordinate 990,201 downwards.
GCCTAGATCTTAGCCCCTACCACAGTATAGGTAAAACTATCCCTGCCGTTACACAAAAAGAACAATCATCATGAAATACAATACCTCGGACAAATCACACACTCATTTCTATTACAATGCAAATTCCCCACTTATTTTATGCATTACAATATCGTCCGATAGTCGAAGGCATGCAGTGTAAAGTGGACTACCACCCCTACACTAATTTACCCAATAGTATCTCCCGGAACCTATAAATGGATGCTCAGATAGCCGGGGACTCTTTTAGACCGAACACCCTGGAGAAGAGACACAAAAGGTGAGTGACCTTAACTCATACTGGATGACATCCCACTACACCACCAACAACACTTATCACATTAATATAGTTTTCAATTATATATATCCTAATAAACACATGTTAATAGTTTATATTATAATGCACATGTTGATGTTACCAACCCAGTGTGTTTTGTCTTCACAGGTGGAGCTTCAATCATGCCCAGCTGAGGCAAACAAATTACCACGTCATGCTTTCAAATAAACATTTAAAACTTTAGTTGTGGTTTTCTTTAACAATTTCTAGTAATGAAGAGGGCCTTCATTACAAACCTGCTGGGTTATTTTGACTGACGATTGGACTGCAGCCCTCACTGGAACGGTGCAATGGTTAACTTCTGGGCAACAAAAAGAAAGCTTATCACATGCAATGTTCCAGAGAAATTAGTATTACATTAGTAACATTATGTTGTATGAGACAACACTGACACCAGAGTTAACTTCAATAGTGTCCAGCATGTCAGATTTCTGCTACAAGCTGAGCTACTGTTTAAGTTAGCTTAGTTTATTTCTTTGATAATTTAAGATCCAGACATCCAATGGCTAAAATCTTTTGTACGGTGGAAACATATGCATTAAAATGACCAAGATCTAAAAAGCAACAGTGACAAGACTTGAAACAGAAAGCAGTCAGCTCGAAATGTTTCAATGTCTAACCATCCGGGCCACATCCAGCACTCTGAGTTAAGTGACTAACTTTATGTCTTCTGTGGCTCAATATTGTGGACGTACGCAGGGTTTTAGAAATACAGAGGTCCAAAAACTGAGCTTGCCAGGGAGTTTAGGGGCATGTTGTTATACGGAGCCTATAGGTTTGTGTTGTTGTTATACGGAGCCTATAGGTTTGTGTTGTTGTTATACGGAGCCTATAGGTTTGTGTTATTGTTATATTGAGCCTATAGGTTTGTGTTGTTGTTATACGGAGCCTATAGGTTTGTGTTGTTGTTATACGGAGCCTATAGGTTTGTGTTGTTATACGGAGCCTATAGGTTTGTGTTGTTGTTATACGGAGCCTATAGGTTTGTGTTGTTGTTATATTGAGCCTATAGGTTTGTGTTGTTGTTAAATTGAGCCTATAGGTTTGTGTTGTTGTTATACGGAGCCTATAGGTTTGTGTTGTTGTTGTATTGAGCCTATAGGTTTGTGTTGTTGTTATATGGAGCCTATAGGTTTGTGTTGTTGTTATATGGAGCCTATAGGTTTGTGTTGTTGTTTTATGGAGCCTATAGGTTTGTGTTGTTATACGGAGCCTATAGGTTTGTGTTGTTGTTATACGGAGCCTATAGGTTTGTGTTGTTGTTATACGGAGCCTATAGGTTTGTGTTGTTGTTATATTGAGCCTATAGGTTTGTGTTGTTGTTAAATTGAGCCTATAGGTTTGTGTTGTTGTTATACGGAGCCTATAGGTTTGTGTTGTTGTTATACGGAGCCTATAGGTTTGTGTTGTTGTTATACGGAGCCTATAGGTTTGTGTTGTTGTTATATTGAGCCTATAGGTTTGTGTTGTTGTTAAATTGAGCCTATAGGTTTGTGTTGTTGTTATACGGAGCCTATAGGTTTGTGTTGTTGTTGTATTGAGCCTATAGGTTTGTGTTGTTGTTATATGGAGCCTATAGGTTTGTGTTGTTGTTATATGGAGCCTATAGGTTTGTGTTGTTGTTTTATGGAGCCTATAGGTTTGTGTTGTTGTTATATGGAGCCTATAGGTTTGTGTTGTTTTATGGAGCCTATAGGTTTGTGTTGTTGTTTTATGGAGCCTATAGGTTTGTGTTGCTGATCCTATCCTGGTCATAGTACCTGCTCTTCCTGTCTCATCATCTTCATCACCTGCTCTTCCTGTCTCATCATGTTCTGTTTCACTTCTTTTACCAAACTTGATCTATGACTGCTGCTTCTTTTCATGTTAGTCTGTGTCAGTGCAGACAGTAAACACAGGGTCAGGTGATAATTATATGTAAATGTTACCGGCCTCTGATTGGTTAATATTACAGTGAAATTAAAAATAAACATGGTGTCCTCATTTAAACCCTTTACACAAACTGAATTAAAATAAAAGTATTTAAACTCTAGTTTAAGTTTACCAGTCTGACATCTGATGGATGAATTAATGTTAGCTAACAAGCTCGTTAATTAACTCAGGTGAACCAGCTGCATCATGATGGACGACCACACAGGAGATATTAGTCAGCTGATGTCTGAAGATGTCACTGAACTAACACTGTTTTCTGCATCTGGTGTTAGGGAGCTGGTGTGATGCGAAAAGTCCATTAATGCAAAGGAGTGCCAAAAGATATTATAAAGAGGATATTTTCATTTACACACAATGACAATGAGAGCCTTTTGATAGTGGAGGGCACTGAGTTTGTGGAGCAGTCAATCAGAGGGAGTGAACATTTAGATCAATTACCTCAGAGACTTACTGGATTTTTAAATGCAGTACTTTGGTGTATCCAGGCCTTAATGAAGAAACAGATTTGAGACCTTTTTGGTAAATAGTTATTGTTATAAGATAATTATAATAATTAATAATTAATTAATTATATATAATAATTATTATTGTTATAAGTGTAACCGGGAAGTGATGTAATTGATGTTATTTATCATTATATCTTCATCATATAGAATATATGGGTACATAAGTGTACTATTTCTGGAAAAATTGTCTTTTAAAATTATGCAAAAAGTACGTAAACACGGTGGTAGTGACTACATTAGTAAATTCACTTGATTAATTTCTTACTGCAGGGACTCTGGCCTCCTTTATCTCATAAAATAATACACATACATGTTTAATCAATAAGAGAAAAAGTGATATTGTGTGAAAGGAGACTTACAGCAATGGCGAGCTGACATGACTTTTTACTTGAACTAAACAGAATCAATAATGTCCTGTGAAATCAGGATAAACTGTACATTAAATCAGTTTAGAGCAGATCTGCCAGCAGTTCTCCTGGATGTCAGAGGTGATGAAGGTGTCCCTCAGTGTTCAGTACAGACTGAGTGTCCCGACAGTGTGATGCTATCTCTCTTCTCCATTACTGTTATCTGAAACCGCAGGAAAAGACTCCCTGCTTGTGTCTCTCTTGTTCTCCTTAAATTACCGTTGAACAGAATACATGTTGTCCTCTAAAAAACTGAACCACTACAGAAGTTTAAGGGACACAAAGGAGTATCCTATAATAAGAAGCAAGGTATATATCTCTGACATGTACTTCAAAAATGTACTAATAAACTGCTTAATCCTCAAACTGGCAATACTTTGTACAACCCCGATTCCAAAAATCAACTGCATAGGCAAAGGTTACATCATTGTATTTACCTCATTTCATTTTGTTAAAATGATGAGAAGCATAATGATATATTTGTGATTTATTATTCAAATTGAAACGTTCAATTGGAGATGATGATGTTGTTCAAATGGAAATGTTGTCGTTGTCGTTATTCAAATGGGATGTTGTCGTTGATGTTATTGTTCAAATGGGAATGTTGTCATCATTTTTGTTATTCCAATGAAAATGTTGTCATTGTTATCGTTCAAATGGAAATGTTGTCGTCTTTGTTATTGTTCAAATGGGAATGTTGTCATTGTTGTTATTGTTCAAATGGGAATGTTGTCGTCGTTATTGTTCAAATGGGAATGTTGTCGTCATTGTTCAAATGGGAAGGTTATTGTCACTGTTATTGTTCAAATGGGAATGTTGTTATTGTTCAAATGCGAATGTTGTCGTCATTATTGTCCAAATGGGAATGTTGTCGTCGTTATTACCTCCGCCATGGAGGTTATGGTTTTGTTGGCGTTGGTTGGTTAGTTTGTTAACAGATAACACAAAAGTTATTGATGGATTTTGATGAAATTTTCAGGAGAGTTTGGAAATGGCCCAAGGAACAATCGATTAGATTTTGGTGGTGATCCGGATTATAGTCATTAGTTATACCACATGTACCGTTGCAATGTAAGGATTACAAGGCCACACAAGATGAGGCTTTCTGCAACAATATTAAGGTAGTTTTGCTTTGGAGTGAAATGGCAACATGGGGAAACTGAGCTGCCTTGGAGGTCTACGCTGTCCCAGTGCTTTCTAGTTTGTAATGACATTTGCTATATAAAATTGCCATAGTTAGCAGGAAGTAGTTCATGTCATGAACAGCAGTTTTGCTTCATTCTAGTAATTTCTGAAGACGCTATATAACAGATCAATTTACACAGATGGAAGATGGTGATTGTGGAGCATCAAACATTAAATAGGAGGGATTTTAGACAGCCTGTTATTGCTGACCTCGTCCTCCACCCAGTGAATTCTGGGGAAAGGCCTTGGACACATTGTGATCATGTTTTGGATTTGTGAAAATGTCAAAATACGACAGAAGAAAACAAGAGAAAGATCCATTATTACTTTATTTGCGTCCATCATTGATTAAATGACAAAGGTGGATGAACTGATGGAAATGTGGCTAATGTTAAAGTTCAAGTTGAGAGTTCTACATCAACATGTCATGCTATGGAATAATAAAGTCTACATCATGAGTCATATAGCCATTGTGCTTTATAAGAACTCTTATTTGTTTTTTGAAATGCATCAGGTCATTGTGGAATTAAACTGCCTGGTTCATTCAACACCTAACTACAAATCAAAAGTTTACTATTGACAGGTTGCAAGGTGAGACATTAACTTTAGCACTTAACATGATGAGATCCTAAAAATGAGTACTGCATTAACTGCTTCGGATAAAAACTCTCTAACTCCCTTTGGTATTGCATTTATACATTACAATATTCTGCAAAGAAACAAAATGTACAACTGCATAAATATAAAATTTTCCCACCATGTTCAATGGCTAAAACATTAGCATTAGCATAACATTCAGAGAGTTTACACCACAATGCAGTGATGAAAATCCAGCCAAGAAAAAAAGAGGAAATTTAAATCTTCCTTCAAGGCTCCAGTTAGCACCCTTGCACTTACAGCAGGCCAATGTCTAACAGGCTGGACATACAAAGGCAAGACATTTAAGGCAAAATCAAAAGTAAAAGGCATGAAACCAAGCAATAAAACCCCTTCACACATTTAAGTGATTTAACAAAGCACAAAAAGAAAAAAGGCAAAGTAAAAAGAGTCTCCTGTGATCAGAAGTAAAAGACAAAAAGAGGAAAGAAGTTCCTTGGAGTGCAGCCTTTTCCTTACACAGATGAGGAGAGTGTACCAAGTCAAACCATTTCAATAGAGTGAGAGTGTGTTCATGTCGAACACACACATGCCTAGAACTGCTAAAGCTTGCTCGCAGAAGAAAATGACGGACAGTGTGGTGCAGCTACAACACACTCCAAAAACATCTACTGAAACCACACAAGGTGGTGATATGCAGAGGGGACGGACAGCTACACATCAGAGATGTACTGTGAAACTGTACGCTCATCAATGAACAATGTCCCTAGGCTTGTGGAAAAGTCTCTTTTACAGCTGAATAAATATTTTTATTAGGCCTATTGCTAATTTTCCTCTAAATTACATTCTAATGCTAGACAGAAATGTAGAAGCTAGTGATGAAAGCAGACAGATTAAACATCGGTCCCCTATCAGGTTTTTTCTTTCATTTATTGATTCAAGACTAGTTGTGATTGACTTAACTGCTACAGCCTAACCCCCCTTACTAACATCTCCTTGGTATTTAATTAAGGACAAAGGAGGGCATATTGTGGGGAGCGGTCAAGGAAAGTGCTATGGTCCTGATGATGGTCTGTTAACTGTTAACCTGGATCTTGACGTCAAAGCGTCCCTGGTAGCGGTCCTTGTCGCTGTAGTTGATGTTGTCTCCGAACACTTTGCACTCTATACGCAACTCAGTGTTCAGGGTCAGGTTGGTGAACTGCAGCGCCACCAGTGGTTGCAGGTAGTGAGGGTGCAGCAACTTGCCGTAGTAGGGGTAGTACTGCAGGGGGAACCCGCCACCAATACCATAGTACTTAATCTCCCCAATTTTACCAGCATCCTCCTCTTTCTGGAAGGAACAAAATAGATAAATATAGAAATTACAAAACTACAAGAGCATGTGCAAATGTTTAAAAAAAACTAAACAACAAATCTAAAGAACAGAAAAAAAACATGTGTACCTTGTTGGTGCAGTAGATAGGGATGACATTGGCTTGCACTTTTTGTTGAGCCTCTTCAGGGATACTTTCATTAGAGCTGGGAGGCTGAAGACAAGTTAAAAAGCTTCAGTTGATCCACAAAGACTACTTTGTGATAGAAACACATTCCATTTCTACAGTACCTGGTGCTGACATGCAACCTGTATCTTGCTCTTAACACATGTTAAACAGAAGCACACAGAACCTAATGTGATTGGAGACCACAGTGGAAGGTCTGGCCTTCAATGAGATGAGATCTCAGCAGGTAGGCTCAGACTGCAGGAGTTTTGAACCGATTACCTCCGCCAAGGGAGGAGGTTATGTTTTTGCCGTGCTGGTTGGTTTGTTTGTTAACAGGATAAAAAAAGAAGTAATGAATGGATTTTCATGCAATTTTCAGGAGATGTTGGAAGTGGCCCAAGGAAGAAGTTATTAGATTTTGGTGCTGATCCGGCTCACTGTCTGGATCCAGGAATCTTTCTTTTTTTTAAAATTATTATTATAGGACTAAACTGCCAAGTAATGGACGGATGTTGATGACATTTTCAGGAGATGTTGGAAGTGGCCCAAGGAAGAATTGATTGGATTTTGGTGCTGAACCGGATCACCGTCTGGATCCAGGAATTTTTTTATAGGATTAAATTGCGACATGAACACTTGTAATGATTACAAGGCTCCACAAGATGGGGCTGTTTGCCACAAAATGACTGACATGTGAACATCCGCAGCACAGCGTAAGACATAAAACACACCCGTTGTTTAATACGGCAGACTGCTACCTGACAACGGGATTCCACGTGAAGTCTGCAGGAGTAGGGAGGCGTTCAAGTACACAAATAAAAAGTTGTTCTTTTTAACAGCAATTACAAATTGTCAAGATAAAACAAAAAATAAGATGGTAAAAGACAAAATATTAAGTTAACAGGTGAACAATAACCTAAATGCACATTTAATGAAGTAAAGCACTGCTTTGCCGCACTCAGTCAATAACGTTAATAAAAGTTATTATTTGTGGTTCAAACTTTATGAAACTGTTGTATATAGTTCTCAGTGATACGACCATTGGTGGAGGTCTGCGCTCTCTGAGTGATTTCTAGTTTATTCCTGATTCACCCCTTCCGACAATTGAAGGAGGAATCTGGTCTAGGGCTTTGGTCGGAACTGATGTGGCCCATATTACCATTTATTATTATGTCTTCACTGTTTGTTGGTTTGTCTGTAGATGAACTACACAAAAACTACTTGACATTTTGATGAAACTTGGTTCAAGGTTGGCCATGTAGCCAGGAAGTACACAATACATTTTTATAGTGCTTCCAGATAAAGGGGCAGATTCAGGAACTTTTCAAACATTCTTTAACATTGCAAGCTTATGCTTTTTTGACAATTTTTGTCAATTTTGTATAAAGTAACAGACAGATTACCATGAAAATGGGTAGAAGGGTGGGGCATGTGCCAAGGAAGAAACATTCCATTTTGGAGTGGATCGCTGCAAAGAGATAAATGACTGCTCTTTTTTTTTTTTTTTAGATACTGTATTAATCCCACAGGGGGAAATTCTTTCTCTGCATTTGACCCATCCCTGAAGAGCAGTGGGCTGCCACTACATTACGACGCCCGGGTAGCAAACTGGGGTTCAGTATCTTGCTCAAGGATACTTCAACTTGTAAACTTGCAGGGGCTGGGGATCAAACCACCGGCCTTTTGTTTCCGTGAATGACCGCTCTACCTACTGAGCCACAGCTGCCCTCTTCAAGTCTGGTAATGTGAAACATTTACAGATCCAGTCTTAAACCTCCTGATCTGGTCACGGACTCATCCAGGATGAAAAATCTGGATAATTACATCAGTACTTTCAGACTGGTACAACAAGAGCCAATGGGAGAGACATCCTGGAGCAGCTGATGGTGCTGGCAAACAACACTAAATATTGTAGTCCATGAGGCTATCTTTAGCTAGCACACCGCGGTTGGCAGAAACTGAATCTCACCTCCAGTTTTTGCTAAAGAATAACATGTGGCGACTGCTTCTCCTGACCATTTTCTCATCCAGACTCATTTAGCCTTTTGCTTTGGTTTTTCTCACTGTAAAGCATTACTACAGGGAGAAGTTTCACCTCCTCCTCATTTTGTTTAAATCTGCTTCAACATGAATTATGTCACATTAAGTGGTGAATTGCTCCCTCTTTAAAATTACCCTTGGATGGAAGTTGACAATCCTGTTGAGCTTAACAATCAGACAGGGTTTGCCCTCCTGGAAGCCAAAATCGCGGTCCTCAATGCCAGAGCAGGGTCCCAGCAGGGCCCGGGAGAAACGACAGGCCTTTCTGACGCCCACGTCACTCTCCAAATCACCCCGGTTCTTGTACCCCGCAGGCTCATCTGGAAGGTGGAATAAAAGGTTGAGTTGGATTAGAACTGATTAAAAGCGTTGGAAAGTCCAGTGTGTTAAAGAAAGCCAGTCTTCTTATATCCACAGACCTTCCTGTTCTTGGAAAAGCAGAAACTGCAACAAAAGGTGTTTTTGGGGACTCTTAGAAATGAATACCTTCAACTGTTTGCCTTTCTGTTTGCATTCACACCACCAAAGTGATGACAGCTGGTCAGTGGCTGGTATAGCAGAGTCACTTCTGTGTGACATACATTCAACTATTTAACATACATTTGTCCACATTTCTTCCATTTCTAATGCTTCCATTACAAGTCATTGTTTACACTGTTAACTTCTCCCACAGGTTTTTAAAATGGAGCTCGAAAGCGCAGCATTGGCTCATGTGTTCAACCAGTCAACAAACACTTAATGTCACTCAGGGTTCCTCTTGTGCAGGGAGAGTACCTCCTCTGAAACAGGAGCCCATAAAAAACATTACGAAAAAACCTAGAGCAGAAAACTACGTTCTTGTCAGGAGTTTCTGGAAGTGATTCACAAGACATCTAAATGTCTTCATTGAAGATTATGAAGCCACCATAAAAACATGTAGCATCATACAGCTTCAGTGAAGAGGTGAAGCTGTGTCATCCTGGCTGGTGCTCCATTTATTTTTCTAAAGGCAGCTATTCAGCAGGAGGATCCAGTGAGACATGAGAGTACAACCTACCTCCACAGTCCTCATATTTCATCTGGTCTGTCTGGTTTTTGTCGTCATATGCAGACAGGAATTCCCTCAAGGCTTTGGTGTAAAGCATGTAGGTCTCCACTTTGTTAAGGTTGAAGGACAATTCGGCTTTGTCTGATCGTGGTGTGTGTGTAAGGCCTGTTTGGGACAACACATCAGATGTTGTTAACAACAGCGACACTAAAATATTTAACATGTTGAATCATTTTAAGAGGGAACACCAACAATGTGAGACATGCACATTTTTTTGAACTTTTGCAGATTCAATGTCAGTGTTGCATCAGTGCATACAGGATACTGATATTCTTCTACTTTCAGTATTTGTGCTAAAGTTAGCCTAACAAGCCAAATATGATCTGGACCAGCAAGTTCTCTGTACTGGAGTTACTGGAGAACTCCCCATTTAGGAGTTCATTCTTCCTCCTAATCTGTGTTGGTGCAAGTAGAAAATGCTACTTTTACTGCATCCTCATTATCCACCGCCTTAATGATGCTGCTATGACCTGCTGCAAACATGATGCATATCTAGACCCCAGCTTCTGGCAGTGTTCCTGAGGAATCTTAGCCCATTCCTCATGGGAAAAGGCCTCCAGTTCTGGAATATTCCTGGTTTACCTGCTGCAACCACCTTGTTCAAATCCTGCCAGAGATTTTCTATGAGATTCAAGGCAGACGACTGTGACGGCCTCTCTATTCTGAAACCGAGCCATGGTGGACTTTAAGGTCTCCTTGAAATCAGTCCTTTTGGAAAGTGCAATGAGGCGAGCTTCAGCTTACTCACATATCGCATATGGTATTTCCTGGAATCCATCTTATCCTCTTCATGCTGCAGGTTTCCAGTGCCTCATATGCTTCATTCTTCCTCCTCCAGACATACCTCTGATTTATAGGAGGATTTATCCCCAAACTTATGTCTTATCTAGATGGTTCTGAGCTACTGGAGCCCACTTTAGCCCTTTTGGGTCATCAGTGGTGAACATCATGGAGCCGTTATGTAAATTTAGGTCTTAACAGAAAAACCCTGGTACTCCACTACTGAAGCAAGTCTATGAAGGCTGGCACAGTGTTCTAACATCTGATTTGTGTGTGCTCTTATGAGGGATGATACTGAGGTTTAATCAATTTGAGACTGCAGTAGTCAGTAAACTTGAGCCATTTTAATTGTTCTTGTTTGATTTAGTTATTGCAAAAAGCTGATAAATAGAATATTTTGTTAATAAACCCATTACACAACAGGGGCTAAATAAGTTTGCTTCCAACTGTATCACCCTAACCAGCTGACCAGAGATGTGGTCACTGACAGCACATTTCTCTGGGTCATCTGTTTTTGAAAGGCGCTCACGTTAAACCTCTAGTACTTCACTGTGGTATAGCAGTCTGACAGTGGTTGGCCACCTGCAGCCTTCATCCTGTCAGCTGACTATTCTCTGCACATGCTCAGTTTAGCCTGGTAAACCTCAGCTGGCCTTCTCCTTCATGGAGAGCAGACTGTGGTGTGGACACAGGGGAGGGTTGCTACACATGCAGCCACTAGACTGGGACCATGATGTATGAATATGACAAACTAAGTCCTAAAACAGTGTTTGTTCCGAGTGAGCACGTGTCATCACACGTTGTCGGTCACCAAGGCGTAACACTTCTACTTCTGCAGGTGTCATCAGATCTTGAGAACTTCGTACAGATGAATGTATTTTCAGAAATCTTAAAGCATCAGTGACGTTGTTGGTATGTAGACGTCCCTGTGCAGGCGACACTCAAGTCGCCTTTGTAGTTTGTCAGTACAAAGTAAGGTAAACAATGTGTTTATGATTTAATTACTTCCAACAGCCAATCGTAGGTAGAACATCTCAATCATACTTGACTGTGTGTCATTTCTAGGATTCAAAGTTCATTCTTTAGCTTTTAAACAGCAGTTTAGTAACTGTGCTGAAGCTTTTGTTGAAATCTCATGGTCCTCATTGAACATATGGTGAGAGCGATTTCTCAAATGTATCATTATGCCGAGTTCATCTTGATATAATCTCCATCCCTGTGTCCACCTGTACAACACATGCAGTGATGGAGAATGAACAGTCAATTAGTTAGTCAGTCAATCTAATTGCACATGAACGCAGGATTGTGGCAGGTGTGTAATAAAAATAAATACATGGGGACCAATCTATTTAGGTGGGCTGCCACCTGTATTGTTAGGTCTAGTTATAGTTAGTATTTAGATGCAAGATGTCCCAACTGTCTCACTTCACTTAGTCACTCAACCAGAAGGTTTACCTCCACCAACAAAGCTGAGTAGAGGTTATGAGACCTCTGGCCTTGTCATGTCAACAAGGTTACATAGAGGGAATCAAGACGTTACAAAAACTCATCATTGAGGCCCATTCAAGAAGGTTCAGTTGCCATTTTTATTTGGGAAATATTGTCACAAGATCCTTATTTAAGCATAACATGACCCCAAACACTACTTTTTTTATTTGACTGTTACCAACCAGTGTGTTTATTCACAGGTGACCTTTAGACTCAGGCAGAGCTGCGTGATATAATCCTCAAAGATGGGAAGTGGGTGTCACCTCTTACCAGGGGGTGCTACTCTGTCCTGCCAGGTGGGCTTGTAGTCGCTCAGCGTGAGCATCATGGCTTGGATGGTTCCGATGAAGATCCCAGCCAGGCATCCGTAGAAAATGACATAGAACAACGTAATCTTGACTGTGGAAGAGAAAAGGAAGAGAGGTTTTCTACTACCAGGAGTGTCTTCAACACTCAACACACAAATCAACAAACTGACTTTTGGTCACAGCTGGGCCAGAAATCACAATCTGGTTTGCAAAAATCACTCCGAATACTTCATTTGATATGCAGTTAAATGGATTACGTCATACAAAACTAATCACACATATAAATAAAAACACTTTTGTTCTCTTATAAAGTTCAGTTCACCTTGAATGACACCTTTTTTGTTTCTTGATACAAAATGTAAACTTTGTTTTCATGACTACCTGTTTATCTTCCACCACGTAGATTTAGAATATATCTTAACACCTGTCGTCCTGCTCTCTCCTCACTTGTCCATGCTGGTGTCAGTCATACATGAAACTTAAAGTGGAGGGGTGGCGAGGGCTTGAACCAATAGTGGTAAAAGTAGGAGGAGGGTATTTCTTTTTTTTAGATGTTAAGTATCTAAAATGATGACAATTATGATTAAGTGATGTTAATATATCACAATATAAAAGACAGGAAAAAAGATATTGCAAATGTCATTTTTCTTCAACATTGTGCAGCTATACTTGGAATTATTAGCATAAACAAGTTTTTGTCAAACACGGAGACCGTATGATCATATCAGGTGTTCCACTATGGAAACGGTCTCTACAGTACACTATGCAATGCATGTATCATGTGACTAGGAGCTGACAAAACCAACCCGAACAATGACTGAGCTACTAACAATAACTTCATGTATAACTTTACATCACAATTCACTCCAACAACTGATAATAACAATGATTACACCACTGTGGAGTAACACTGTTACAGTTATTTTTACCCAATGAACAAAGCATTTCACAAAAAAGTCTAAACAAATGTAGAACAAATAATAAGTGACTGTTTATAATGGCCTAAATATTCACAATGTTTAGTTACTGCTGGCACAGTCGATTGCTTTAGAAGTCACACATTATGAAAGCGGAGCTCACCTGTGTGTAATTACGCTGAGACATGACCATGTTGAGACATAAATGGATAAAGTGTATTTAACAAACTAGCCTTACACAATATCTATCAGGGTAAGAGGAGCATTAGTGAAGGAGGCCACCCTGATCGGTTGTGTGCCCAACCTGCTGAGCTGCTGTGAGGCACCATGAGTGGGACTGGAAAGGCAAGAAAGTGTAAAGTGATGGTACATATGCTCCATCGCCATCACAGCTGTATGAAACCAGAAAGATATTGTTGAAATTTTTGCACAATGTGTCGACTTGTAATGGCCAGAAGACATGTAGGAGACGGAGACAAACTGGGAGATGGTTTCTAAAAGAAAATAGATTATTCAGTGGATGTTTTGGTAATTGAGCCAAAGTTAATGCTCAAATCCCCAGCATGAAACATGGCAACATGGTGCACGGATGTTGCTCTGCAGCACTACATGAACGCTGGTATAGGTGGAGGATTAAAGAAAGCAGTAAAATACAAAGGACAATCTGCAATAGAACCCATCGAAACGTGAAGCCAGAAAGTTAACTCCCGGGGTGAACAGTGTCCACACCTACATCAGGTCCAGTATTTGTAGCAGGACTTTTCAGGGGCGAAGACTTAGAAATCATTTTCTGTGCTCAAACTGATCTGTAGAGATTTAACGTAAAAAAGTGAAATCATTCAAGGGTGTTGAATATTTCATATAGTTCAAATGAAATTGTGGTGGTGTAGTGGGTAGTACTATTGCTTAACAGCAAGAAGGTCCTGGGTTCAAATCCACCTGAGGACCTGGGACTGTTCTGTGTGGAGTTTACATGTTCTCCCTGTGTCTGTGTGGGTTCTCTCCAGGTTCTCCAGCTTCCTCCCACCACCAAAAACATGCAGTAAAGGTGAACTGGTGACTCTAAATTGCCCAAAGGTGTAAGTGGTTGTTTGTCTTTCTCTGTGTTGGTCCTGTGATGAACTGGCAACTTGTCCAGGGTGAACCAAGCCTCTCGCCCAATGTCAGCTGGGATAGGCTCCAGGTAACAAAGTGTCACAATCTTATTATCTGCATTGCTAAGCAATAAATAAAGCTCATCTGAAGTTAACCTTCAGCTAGCAAGACATCCATCTCGTCAGTCTGCTGCATGAAGCAAAGTCAAAAAGGTCAAAAGACCAAGAACTAATTAATGATTGGAACATCACTTCAGTGAGTTAGTGGTAAGGACACTGGATCCTAGCTTACGCACTGTAATCCTGACATACTTGAGATATTTTCTCAGCTACAGATGGCTCATAGCCTAATGACAGTTTACATTCCACTCAAGGCCATCAGACAAGTCAGACTGGAAACATGAGTAAAAACCTTTTGACACCTTATGGTTTTAACTGGTTTGTGGAGGTAGTCTTTCAGCCTGAATGTCCTTTCATCACAACCTTCTACACAGCACTGCGCATGGCACACTTCCTATAGGCATCAGCATTTTCAGATGACCTCAGAAAGACTAAAACAGGCTCCACACATCAGGCTCACCAGCTGGGACTCCTGCAGTAACTGCAGGTTGCCTCACTGTCCCTGAGCTCTTATCTAAACTGATGCCATGCCGCTGAACCATTATTTTTATCCAGGTGTTAGAGTCCAGACAGGACTGAAGACCTGTGTGACATTGAGCGGAGGAACAAGGACATGTGCACTTCGGCTGCTGGAGAAACAGGACAAGAGAGCTGGCAAAGGTTAACCAGTTGTATTGTTCGTGAGATTACAGGGACATCTGATCACAGGAACCCGACACGGATCGATAGATCTCTCTCCATTTCCTAACCGGCCACATCACCTTGACTCACCTTGGACCATGATGCATTTTTAACCCTTTGACTGCACATTCCTAAACTGATAATAGACAACTTGACGCTTCACCAACAACAATGTGTCAGTGTGGATCAGACCGAGGTCCAATCATTCGCTCTCTGTCCCATCCAATACACTGCAGCGTCTAAGCTTGTCCCCGTGTGCGTAAAGAACTTGTATCTGCTATTGGAACTAGAATCTCTCACATACTATGACATTATTTAAGCGTTATAATGAAACTAATGCCAACCCATTTGTGGGCTTTGCGTCCGGGACACAATAACCAAGAGAAATACGGTAGATAGATTAGTTTCGATGGTGAACCGTGCTGTCGTTTTGTTACTGAACGCAGAAAGTCAAATCAACAGGTGGTAAGAAACACGAGGCGACCAGCGCGCGCTCCTGCTATTGTGAGCGCGCTTTACCAATTTAACACGAACACCCTGGTGGTTAGCAAACATACTCACACCAACTGCCTCCGGTACGACCGAGCAGCTCCCCGTTCTCTGAATTCCACAGGAACTTCTTCCAGCCGCCGTCTTCTTTGTTGGAAGGCATTTTGATTTATTTCCGTAAAGATGTTCCTTTACTCGTTCTCCAGAAGAAGTTCCGACCCGCCGCAGAGGAACCCAGCTCCGTCTGTCGAAGACTCCCTAATATAAACCGTCCCTCCTCGACTCCGCCCGAAACACTCAATAAGTCACCTAGTAGGAGGGCGGAGCACCGCCAGCCAATTAGAGAGCGAGGAAGCCGTGCGTAATTGTGACGTCTTGAAGACGGATAGAAAGCCTATAGAGACAGACATATAACAGGATACATATGTTGGCTGAGCTGTCCAGATATGTCTGTGCAGCATGTTTAAGTTATTCATTGTCTTCAGGTATTACTGTGGAGACCGTCAGACCGGGAGTCCAGGTTATTAACTATTAATTTCACCATATCTGTCTGTCTGTCTGTCTGTCTATCTATCCATCTATCTATCTATCTATCTATGATGCTCATGTGTAGTTTAAGATGTGTAATAGACACCTGCAGAATGCTCTATTACAGTACACAACCCTACATTTTGGAATGAGATCAGTTGCTCTTAAACATTCATTATAGCACAAACAATACAACCTTTCTATCGTCTTCACTAAAAGAATGGAGATCAGAGCTGTGTGGCTCTCACTCCGATCTGCACCCAGTTTACCCTCGTGGATGTCCACACACCCACACACACACACACACACACACACACACACAAACACACACACACACACACACACACACACACACACACACACACACACACACACACACACACACACACACTGAGGCCACATAGTGAGCCATTTCATCCTCTCAGCTGGAAATAAGAGGCGTTAGTGTAATACTGTGTGACTGTGATCTATTGAATGCAATTGTTTAAAATTTGTTTTCCAAGAAATGAGCACAACTGTCACTGCTTTACCAACACTTAGACTCATACAACAGCCATACAGATGTGTGTACATCTTTCAACCTCACATTCTTGTCTGGCTATGTGAGCTGTGTGTATTGAGTGCATTCATGCATGCATGTGTGAAATCGCTCAGCAATGTGCTGCCATTTGGGCTTCTTGAGCTGTGTACGTTTGTTTGAATGTAAACATACGTGTGATGGTGTGATTATGCACATGGGGGTTTTGACTTTTAAATATTACCTCAAGGACAAGAGGAGTCAAATCACTGAGGTTGTCCAGCTCTTTGTAACTCCATCATGAAGGAAAGTCTCATGTGATCTGCTGCCTACAATCATGTCCCATCTTTCCTAATGTGACTAACTACCTAACTAACCTGCTAGCAATGACCAAAAAACTTTTTTTTATATAGGTAAAGGAACTGTTAAATAAAGGAACTGGATCAAAATGTCTTCAGAAATATGCAAATGGGTTTAAGAAACCTAAACCATCTCTTTTGAAGTGCATGTCATATCATATATGCTATGCTTTATTTTTAAATAGATGTACTGTATTGTGAGTTTTGACACTGAGTCACTAAAGTGCTGATATCTGTGCACATATGGATGGAAAAAACAGCAGAATTTAAATGAGGTGTGGATTTTAGAATTTATATCGGCTGAGATTCAAAGGTCATTATTGACCTTGAAAATAGTACAAATATTATCCTGACACTACTTAGAGGTTTGTTTTTAAAAGAAAAACAGGGATCAGTGATGAGGTCACTCATTTCCTTCATTGTACCTAACTTGTACATGGAATATTACGAACAGTTTAAAACCAGTTTTTACTCACCTGACTTGTGGTATTGGTAAGCTATAAAAACCCCTAGTTTAGGCCAGTCCTTTACTATGCTGCTACAGGCTTAGAGTGCTGGGGGACTTGCCATGATGCAATGAGTTTCTCTCTCCTCTGCTCCCTCTCCTCTCATGTCTTATTAATTCCTGTTACTGACTTGACTTCTAACCTTGAGTCTTTGTGCTTTCTCCTCCCACAGTGATTGGATCTACTGCTAGGATCCTGGTTGACACCTGTTATTATTATTATTATTATTATTATTATTATTATTATTATTATTATTATTATTATTATATATCTATATATTATTAATATTATTATTATTATTATTGTTGTTGTTTTTGTTGTTGTTGTTATTGGGGTTGTTATGTGTAGTTGCTAATAGGGGATTGTTGGGCCTCTGTAGAATAATAATCCAAATGATGTTTTTGGAAAGTGCCTTGAGAAAACTTTTGTTGTGATTTAGCGCCATACAAATAAGACTGACAAATTGACCAATTTTTTGTTATCTCCTGTGACCTTCCTTAACTTTCTCCCACTCAAAGTGATGAATCCCACCCATCTGCTGCTCCAAACATGATGAGACAAGGTTTGATGATTGCTGGGAACCATGGTGCTACTGGATATAAAAAATGGTCATAATTTGCACGACTACAATGCTCATTTCCTGTGTTTATAATGGAGGGCAGCCGTTGAGATCAAGCCTACAATTTTGCTAATGATACAGCCTAGTGTCTGAGAGTGACCACGCCTAGACAAGTGCTGCCTTTTGTCAGATTGTGTACACAATAAACACTGTACTGTATACGGGTATGGGGGGAGGGGGACTAAGGTGAAAGTGAATCTTCCTGTTTGAGCCTTCACAGGTCGCATGCTATCATCAACACTAATGAATATTTTTGTTTGATCAACTCTCACCAACATTTTCACCTACTCTGGCCTTTGTATTATGCTAAAATGGGTGTGTAACACTTGTGAAAGGGAGCTGAAACCTTTGGGCTCGGGTAGCAACTGGGCTCCTGCTGTGAGACCTGACCTAAAAGCAGGGGTGTTTTTTGCATGATTTAGCTAATTTTGTACAATTCATATGGTTGTTACCAAAAGACATTCATGAAAATGCACTGGGGTAAAGGGGAAAGGAGGTACCCCCTTGTTTAAAAAAAGAAAAGAAAAAAAAAGCACCAAAGAGCCCTCTTGGTAGACAAAACATGATAAATCACTTTCTTGGGTGTCCTTCCTGTGAAGGGTCTGGATGTGCCTCCTACGTAGTTTTCTCCTTCTCCTCCCTCCCTGTCTCTGATGCTGTGTCTCAAATCGCGTGTTTCTATTAATATACTACTATGTAGTATATTCATATGTAATAGACTACTATGTAGTTTATTACATATGAATATTCTTACTAGCATAGTGAGGAACTTTTGGCAGTGTAGTGTTATCTCAAATTGATTCCTAGACTACCAGAGCCAGTTTGCCAGCCCATGCTACTACAGCCAACTGTAGTGTACTCCAAAACTCGCCATGGGCACATCTCCACCTACCTGCTCCCTGCCATGGTCAGCTCCACTCCTCTGCTAAGTCACAATAAACCTTTTATTTTAGGTCATCCCCAGTGTGTGTGTGTCTGCTTTTTGGTCTTACTTAAAACCAAAACTTAACAATTCTAGTAGACAAAACATGATAAAGTGCACTAATGGCTGCACTTAAGATAGTATAAATGTAATGTGTCTTCTAGGGTGCCCTTCCAGTCAACACAATATGATGCAGATCCATATAGGCAGCCCTACATGCTATGAAATTAGATTTATGAACCTCTATTTAATGGTTACATAGCTGATAGATCATTGTATTACAGTGGTATAGTTATTAAAAAATGGTAAATAGGCTGTACTTATATAGGACCTTTCTAGCCTGACTGACCACTCAAAGCTTTACAACAAGCCAGCATTCACCCATTCACACCAACATTCATACATGGTGGCATTCATACCATGCAAGGAGCCACCTGCTCATTAGGAGCAGTAACCATTCACACAAACACTCACACACCAATGGAACAGATACTGGGAGTATCTTGCCCAAGGACACTTCGACATGTAGACTACAGGGGCTGGAGATGGAACCACCGACCTTCTGATAAGTGGTCGACGGCTCTACCACTGAGCCACAGCCACCCCTTATAACATTTGAGTAACATAATAGAATAATTTTAATCTTATCACGGGTTTGTAACAATTTTTACCATGTGCATTAGTGCCCCACCACAAACAGCTGGTGCACTTCTAATTCTTTTCACCTCTGCCCCACAAACAGCATGAGTCTGGCACTGCGGAAATGTGTCTTGACAGAGTTAAGGTAAAACATGATGAAAAATGTTCCATCTCCTGTTGAATGTAACATAGTTGGGTTTGAACACAACTTGTCTGCTTCACAAGAGGTTGTAAAAAGTGTCCCACTGCTGTGCCTGGCAGGGTCATGGAGGTTAATTACTAATACATTCATGAGGTGTGGATTATAGCATTCTATTTCCTGTTGGCTGCCTTTCAGTTTCACAGGCAAATGAAAGAGTTGACCTTATTAATGGTGCTTCAAAAACACAAGATTTTTATGTTCCATATTGCTTGTGTCATATTATGATTCACCTATTATTGAAGGAATACTTCAAGGTTTTGGAAATAAAAAACATTCTCTTTATTTGTTATATATAATATTATTGTTATCCCTGGGGAAATGTCATCAGTAAACATAATATGAGGTTCCACACGCACAGTTCTTCTCTTTAAAACACCAATGACTTTAATCAAATCAATACATTTAACAAGTGCATCCTTGACCTAAAATGCTAGATGTCCCATAACCTCCTGCTGCTAAATATCGATTAGACTGAGGGGGGAGGCAGGGACAGCCTGAAGACTCGGATAAGAGGGGCAGTGACCTGGCCACCGCTGCCGGCCTGCCAACCAGAGAATGTTGAGGGTAAAGGCCGAAACACTCGGTGAAGGTTGGGCACCTCCTGATGACCTCGTCCTGGACCAACGCATCCAGAGGAAGCCACCAGCTCCAACCAGGCTTCCATGTTTCCATTAATACCTTTGCAGTAAAAGGAAGATAGCAGAGAAAATTCTCGAAAATTGAATTCAATTATGTCAATTTTGATATAAAACACTTGGGCATTATGCAAGCACCATAAAAAGGTGAATTTAGGAGCAAATGGTCTCAAACCCCAGAGCTTAATTCATTTATATTAGTCCATCTTTACTATTTTTTCTTACATGAATTTAATTATTCCACAGATGATGACAGACATGTTTAGCCTAGCTTAGCATAAAGACAATTGGGGCAGGAAATAGGGATGTGTATTTTGTTTCATTAAGAATGCTACCAAAATCCTTGTTACATCTTAATAACTTATACGTTTACTCTCACTCACAGGTATGGTATACACCATACATAGAGATAAAGACAGAATAGAACAGGATCATGTTTCAGGCTCATTTCCCCTTGTATCTGTGTCCACAGACAAAGCTCCTGACCTTGACCATATCTTGCACTTTGATTGCAGATTGTTCTGTGTTTATAGGTAAACACTGGTGGGAATGCCATAGTATGTTTTGTTGGTGGTGCAAGGCATTTCAACAGGGGTGTAGAGCTGAGGGATGGAGCTTGATTCACTGGCTGTGGTTTGTTTTTAGCCAAAATAGAGCAAACTAAAGAAAGAGTTGGGTAGATACAACCTTAAAGCTCCAGATGATGTTATTCTGTATATTTCTTATCATCAAATCCCAAGAAAAGACCAAAGCCAATAATGTGTGAAAGACTAAATCACATTCATCATCAGAGACCATGTCCTTCATATGCTTTATTCTCTGTCAAATTAATTTGGATCTGTATATGTGTGTGTAAGTCTTTGGTTTTGTTAATCAGAACTATAGGGCTTTTTATGCTTGTGTGTTTTGTGAGGTCAGACTGAGGGTAAATGTGTTGCATAAGCACACACTGAAACAATAGTGATAGTGATAATAGTTAGGAAAAACAGAGGAATATTTTGATAGCAAAAACTCAGTCTGCTGTCTTCAAATTTTCCAAATGCTGTGTCTTCAGTTCTTTTGTCAGTCACAAACCAATGCCATACCACAATGCCCCAGAGGTCAATAATTGACAGAGATCATTACTGAAAGTTTAGATTTCCTTTCTTTAAAACACTTAATGTGTAAGAGCTGTGAAAATATTCTGTGGTTACTTTTGACTTGTTCAACCCAGAACCCAACAGCTGGAGCCTCACAATTCATAAGTGAGGTGAACAAAAAGGAAACAATCACACACTTTTGTGAACAATTAAATATAGATGAAAGTTTAGAGTAACAAATCCAAATCTGTATGTTCAAATTACAGCAAAGATGACCCATGTCTGCTGTTTTTATGAATTGATCTTATCTCAGTGTGTTACTGTAAAACCAGATCCAGTAGAAATCATCCTGTAGGTACCAGGAGTCACCACATCAAATTTATCCTTGCATGGGTGTAGTGGATGGCTGCACAGACGGACTGACATCACCTGCTGAGGGGCAACAAAAAGAGTAAATTCTTTATTCTGACAGCAAAGTGCACAGATGTGACATATGATTTGAGATTCAAGATTGAATGTAGTTATTATTATACAACACAAGATTGCATAACAAAATTCTAGTTGTAATCCCTTTACGCTTCTCACAAAAAATAGGTTATATAAAATAATGAATGAATAATCAAATGATTTTGGTGCAGTGTGGAGGATGAGCTCTGGAGCCTCACAGCCTGAGGAAACTACTCTGGTCTGGTGATACAACAGCAAATACTTCTGTATCACTTGTCAGACAGCAGCAGGGTGAACAGGGTGTGGCCGGAGCAGGGGTTCATATCCTCTGGGCTCTGTGCAGACAGCACACCTCACCATTGTACCTATAACGTTCTGGACGGTTTGTGGGGAGCCTTCCTGTCGTGGGTTGTGCACATCTCTCATTCCAGTTTTTGCTTTGTATTGCTACTCTGAAAACAAATTACAAGAAGTTTTGGTTTCTTTAAGACATTTCTGATCTTTCTTTACCAAGGTGGAACTGGTGATGCCCATGAAAGATTGTGATGTTGATTCCCAAACTGGTCACCTGTTACAGCTCAGCTCCACCGATGTAGACAGGAGTGTGTGTGTGTGTCCTAGTTCTAAAATCACCAATCAGCTTAGTTCTGTTGACATTGGTCACCATCCTGCTTTTTCCTATTGTTACATCTCCTTTAGCGCAATTATTCCTCTACATCCCATTGATCTTAAAATATGCATATTGATGACAGTGAAGGAGCTTTTGAAATGTAAGCAGCCCTATCTAGTTCAAAAATCACCAATCAGCTTAGTTCTGTTGACATTGGTCACCATCCTGATTGGTGATTTTGACTGTCCATTTTCCCACTGATATAAGTTGTAATTGTTTGTAATCAGGTCAATGATAATGGTGTTGTCTGCATACTGAACAAAAGAGTTCTCTCTGTCTGACATTGCAATAGTCGTACATTAGAGTGTGAACATGACGGCGCTGAGCACACAGCCTATAGGGGGTTCCAGTGTTGAGCTGTTTGACTGCCAATCTGTCTGTTTGGAAGAAGGCCAATATCCAGTTACAGAGTGTTAAGTTTTCCAGTCAGTTGCATGAGGAAGATTGTAATGAATGTAGAATAACACTCTAAAGATGTTATTTTCATGGTACATGAAGACTGAGTGGAGGGCAGTGGAAATGGTGTCCTCTGTGGACCTGCTGGCCCTGAATTCAAACTGGCGAGGGTCCAGGCTGACCGGGATCTTGTTGTTGATGTGCTGGAGAACCAGTTTCTCACTTATCAGAATTGGGGTGAGGGCAACAGTGTGGTAGCAATTAAGATGAGACATTGCAGACTTTTTAGGTATGGTGGCTGTCGTACAGCAGGATGTAAAACTCTCCTCTAAGAGTGATAGGTTAAATATCAGTAGAAAACAATTGGCACAAGTTGTACATTATCAAGAATGTTATCAAGAATGTTATCAGCAGCTTTAGTCGTATTCACACAGTAAGATTTTGTTTCACATTTGCTGTGGATAGTGACAGCAGCAGGTCCTCAGGAGGCTGAGGGCATCATAGAAAGCATAAAGTATATTATGTTCATCTGGCAACATGGCCTCACATATGATGGAGCTGTCCTGTTTTAGTACACTGTGATATTCTGGATCCCCTGCTACGTATACAGTATCTGGTGATTTTGGGGTTGAGGTCTGTCTCCAGTCTCTGTTGCTGTGTCAGACAAGGAGGAGTGTTCGTAGAAATATTGTCCAGCGCATTTCATGCTGGATGCTCTCGAATTAAACAACTCGCACAGTAATTTTCTTAATATTTGTATAGATGAAAAGGATAAAATGCTTGAAATAATAAATTATGACCTCAATAAAGTAGTTTTATACTCAAGTTTATCAAACAACTCTAAGATTCTGGCATGAATTTTAAATTTTAGTTCCCAGCATTAAGTTACTCACAACCATTAACAAACCTAAGTGACAAGTTACAAAATCCCATTAATACTTTAAATGAACATAGGAATATTATAGATACAGATCTGAATCTGATCTAATGCCAAACAAGAACATATGAGATATCTCAACTGTATAATGTCTTTCCTTATGACTGATTTGCCTGCTTTTGTGTCACTTTTTTGCTGATACACTCAGGCGAATGTTTTTCCTTGTCCACTGCAGGACTTTGTTACCCTATCCACTGATGGCAGATATGATGTCACAACAGAGTGAAGGTGGGAACTAGATAGGGCTGCTTACATTTCAAAAGCTCCTTCACTGTCATCAATATGCATATTTTAAGATCAATGGGATGTAGAGGAATAATTGCGCTAAAGGAGATGTAACAATAGGAAGTAAAATGGATGTAAAGTGAAACTGAGAGGGAAGTTTGACTACAAAATAAACATTCAAACAAACCACAAAACAACCTAAATGAAGCCAGGAACTTATAGTGCATCTTTATAACAGTCATATGCTTATAG
The DNA here is from genome assembly GCA_037577475.1 of Chaunax sp. Z400. Taxonomy (NCBI): domain Eukaryota; kingdom Metazoa; phylum Chordata; class Actinopteri; order Lophiiformes; family Chaunacidae; genus Chaunax; species Chaunax sp. Z400. The sequence goes on along the minus strand of CM075205.1, from coordinate 965,798 downwards.
CTTCTTTTTCTGCAATACGGTCTAAAGCAGAACAGAACACGACCAGCTGGCCTTGGCGACTGTAATAAACACCAGCCCTATTAAACTTTCATTGTTTTTCCCTCTTGTCTGAGCTCCAAACCTGTTCAATGCAGATCACACATCCTGATTGGCCACTCCTGATGCTGTGGTGAAATATATGCTCTTGCGAAACTTGGCACTAGTTACAAATTAATCCACATCTCACTCATATTTAGCTGCTGCTTACCGTAGTACAAAGTTTAGTCCTTCCAATAATTCATGTGATGGTTAATATTTGAGCCAGGTAGATAACCTGATATACAGAATTAGATGACGGATCTTTGAACTGGGAACAATTTAGGGCTTCATGGTCACACTGTCTAGGTTATAAAACTTCAACCTCAGCTTGGAATGGCTTCAAAGAGGAAACTCAACTGGAGCTGTCTGTTGACAGCATCTTAAAAGTTTAGTCCTCATCATGTTTGAGTTCTGTCTACACTCTCTGCCTTTACTTGATCCTTTCAATGTGTCTCGCTCTGTGTACATTTTGACTTGTGATACTTTTTTGAAGAACATTAGGCCCAATTCTTTGGCTTTCAAAAAGTTATTTCAAAAAATCTCTTTTAGAATATAAAACATTTTCACGGGTTATTATATTTTTTATTTAGTTTAGATTGAGAGTGCTCCAGAACAAAATGATGTAAATTAATACCCCCCAAAAATTTGATGATTGTGAAAAGCATGTTCATCTAAGCAGTAGAAATATCCATTAATGGTGAAGGTGATGTTGCTCACATTGTTTTAATTAAACCTAATACAGTCATCAGTTCGATGAATCTAATGTTATTCCATTGTTTTACTGTATCGTGTGCTTCAGTACGACCTTTTGGGCATTTTTTAGATGTTTTCACAGGCAGTAATCACAAAGTCCATAATGATACAGCTAATACTCCTTATTATGATAAAATAAAGTTGAATTCAATGACAATTTTATTGTGTTATGGACATTGTTCACTTCACTTTGATGTCTGGAGTCAGCAACACTTATACTCAGAGGGTGTATGTGGACTGAAGTTAAGAAAATATGTAATCTTTGAATAAAAGTCAGTTATGGTTCGTAGAACTAAGACAACCTGTTGACATGAGGGGTGGGGGGTAGGTATTAGAGGGCCTGTCTATCCACAAATAAAAAACATTGAGGCTGTACCAACCAATAAGTCTCTTTAAAAAATGAAATTGGAATGTTTATTTAACTTAAAGTGTTCCACTTTTGAAATAATTCACACATAAACACTTTTTGAAGCTTTATTTATGCCCCACTGATGTATCCTGCTCTGTGCTCTGGACACATGCAGAACAGGCATATGTCATGACGGCGTCCCCCTTTGGATGAAAGTAAGTGTTGTGAAAGTGCTGGTGTCAAACAGTAAGAACTAGAGGCCCCATATCTGAAATCTGTGTTGTGCACTCATACAATAAAAAACTTGGATTGTGAATGACAGTAAAAAAAAAGAGATCTGTGCGTTCAGGTAATCTACAGAGGGGTTGAAAATGGTAATCTGTGGGACCTGACCATGTATGTCTGTGGAAAATACTTCATCACAGATTAGTCAATGATGCACTGAGTAAATGTGTGCAGATTGAGCATGCAGAGCTAAGCCAATTAGAAAAGACTCTTCGTGATTGTGTAACTAGGGGTTTTAATGTGAAAAAATATATCCCTACCATAAAAGACCTGCCTTGAGAATGGAGTTTGGTTAGTGTGCTCACTGAAAGGGCTTGGGCAGTAGAGGCTATATTAATGTTAATATTTACCATATATTGAGCTGACATACCATCTATTAATTATCTTTGTAAGCATCATATAGTAACATAGAAAGTGGAGATAAAACACAAACACAAATCAAAATAGAGACAGAAACATCACACTGGACAGATCTGCAAAACAGCACAGTACAGACAGACAGACAAAAAAGTGACAGTGAGAAATACAACACCTGGAGATCAGTAAGGTATTCATATATGTCACGTTTGTCCATGTTTATGGAGGCAGAATGAAATGACACTCAGTGACTCCAGTTTTTTTAATCCTATATAATGATAAAGAAGATCTGATCCCTTATGCACACCAAATTATAGTATATTCTATAGATCTATTTATTCTTATGTCACTTTTAGTTCATTGTTGTTTTTCATTTAAAAAGTTTCCTGCTCATGTTTTATGTAAAATCTTTTATTTCTTGTGTTCCAGTTTGTTAGTTTCAGCCATGTGGGTTGTACCAGGGATTATGGAGTCCTAACCTTGACTTCATGACATTGATTGAAGTGTTTCTACTAGATCCTTCACAGGTAACTAAGGGAGACCCAGTGTGACCTCATACTAACCTCTGGTGAAAGGTAGAACAGAGTATTTCGCCCAGAGACAAAGGAAACACTGTGAGTCTAACTGAAGCCATGATGCCCTTGAAGCACAAGGTGAAAGTAACACAACACTGTCACTGCTGATCTGACCAGTAGTCATAAAAACACACAACCATTAACAGACCGGTGGATTGATAAGGTTATATTATGCTGTGATTCCTTCAATACTCACTTACATGCCATCCTGTAGTTTTTACTATGATGAAAAACATGATTTTGCTGTAAGGAGACACAGTTTAAGTTGTCGTGGCATCAATCTGAAATAGCTTACATCAAACATAACTTCATGACATCATACAGAGCCTGTTCAGACCTGGTATTAATACCTGGGTGCTGGGTGATATGATCACAAGTGGTCACTGAAGACACATGTGTAGAAGCATTATAATGCAAGGTGTGAACAGCAGGATTTAGAGCTGTCCACTTGTGATGGGATCTCATTTCCCCCACTCTATGCAAATAAATGCACACATCACTGGGACAAATGGACGCCATGTTTTTAGCCCAAAGACAGAAATAACTTAATGTATAACATTTGCCAAATGTGCATAACAGTCTAAATAAGAATAATTCCATAGACATTGTTTAAAAAAGGTTGAAATGTTTCTCCTAACTAGACAACTCATAAAACTGAATGACTTTCCAAGGATCACCTCTAAAAAAATGTTATTGAAATCTGTTAAAACCTTCTGAGATATTCTTCTAACTAAATGACAGATGAAAATGTACGAGGTAGATAATTACCTCCTTAGTGGTAGATAATTACCTACTTGGCAAAGGTATCTACACACAATAAGGGTCCTGTCTTTTCTCAGTGCACCATACAGCCTCTTCCTGCATTTTGTCTGGTGTTTACTGTTTTGTCCCTGTTGCTACTAGGCTTTACAAGCATGTTGGTAATGCTGAGTTGTGCAGGGTTTTCACTTCCTCCAGACCCTGGGGGCCCACTCAGTACACCCCCCAGACTCCAGGATGATGAAGTAGTTTAAAACAAGAAAAAGGAGACACAGAAGGAGAAGAAGGGGAAAGAGAAGCAGAAGGCAGGGATGGCAGTGATGAATGATATCATTTGATGGAGTATCTGAGGAAGGTGGCGAGGGAAACAGTAGCATAATGAGTAATGAGGAGAAGGTATTTTTATGATTTGCACTGTATGTATGGATGGTGTTTGTGTGGCCTAATGTCAGTAGTAGGCAAAATGACATTATTAATTTAATATTAATACTAATAATGATGAACAATATTAACAACATTGGCAATAGCAGCAATAAGATTATTATAACAATAATATCAAAACCAATATTAAAAATGATTATTATCCTCACCATCACTGCATCATCTTCATCATCATAACAACAAAAAACAATAACATGGTGATGATGGAGGATGATAAAGGCAAAATGATCTGATATAAAAGAGAGAAAAAAGACTGAGACAGTGAAAAAGAGGGGCAAGAAAGGAGAGAATTAGTTTTTGACATAAATATTAGTTTTTGACATAAATAAAAGAACAAAAGTCAACAAAAAGAAACATTCATCCTCCGTCATCCATTTTCTGTAACTGTTTATCCTGTAAGGGTCACGGGGACAGGAGGCAGGGTTCACCCTGGACAGGTGACCAGTTCAGGTCTTTGAGGTCTTTGAGTGCAGATAGGGATAAGAAATGTTCCCAGAATGCACCAAATAATCTGCTGTGACTGAATGTTTTTGGTGAGGCTTTGAAACCATATTCATAATATTTCTCCATCACACTGCTGTACACCTTCCTCTATTATCTTCAGCAAGGCCACGTGAGCCTCAAACGTCATCTTAACAAACCACAGAGAGGAAGACAATAGGAGTGTTTCCTCAGCATCTGATGATGTAATCTTCTGAAAATATGGAGTCCCGGTCTTGGAGACTTTCTGTGTGACAGAAAATGATACAGCAAAGAGAAGTTAAAGGAGATGAGGAGGGCTCGTCAGTATCAGTTCAGTATCAGCAGAAAATGAATGCAAGCATGACAAAAAAAAGTATGTAGTAGGCTATGCAGAGTATTTAGATCAGAGGTGTATTTAAGAAGCAGCATTTGGTCAGGGAACTCCGTTATTAGCTAAGCGACTTGTACCAACCCAACAGTGTTACATTATTTGTGAGGGTGTTGCAGTCAAAGTGAGTGTCCAAAGAGATAGTTATAATGGTTTTTACAAGTATGGCTTTACTTTATATAGCTTTATATATTATTCACTGCCTCTGACTGAACCTCATATCTAATTTTGAGATAATATAAGTCAGAAAAAACATATAACAAAAGTCTTTTCATTTAACTGTGGTCATGCTGAATGTTACAGTACATCTGAAACTGGACTAAACCATATATGCTGTTCTATCTCCTCAGGATCAGAGGGAATTCACAAAGACCTCCAAGGGAACACAAAACTTTGTCAACAGTAACTGTTAATAGTTGTTTTCATCTCCCCACAGCGATGATCTCTACCTCCAAGGTGCTCCTAAAGCCATAAATCATTGTTATGATTACATTTCTATTTTTGTTCAATTCAACAAACAAGATACATCATGTTAGTAAAGGAGCATTAGAGTTGGTGTTAGATTTTTTTTTTTTTTTTAACTTAGGACAGAGTCAGGGTAACTGCCTTACCCTTATTCTAATCATGCTAAGCTAGGCTAACAATGTCCTGACTTCAGCTCCATTCATAAAGGATAAAACCGGGGCTAAATAATCTGGTGGGCTGTTCACTTTTAAAACTATGTATAATGTGTGATATAAACATTCCCTCTGACTCTGCAGGTGTGTGTGAACTTTGTCCTGCCGAAGAGTCACCTTGTCCCTGCAGAACATTGCAGCCCGTCTTGTCTTTCTTTTCCTGCCTCTCTGTCCAGGCTCCTCCTTACTGCTCATTTCTCCTTGTGTCTGCATGACTACATCCACACTACTACACCTGGCCTGGCTGCTCATCTGATCCTGGCTATGCTCTCTACATGGGGGAGGGAGGCCACACCGACCTCTAAAGGGGCACATTATTCATGTTCCGACTACTGCCTCCTCTGCAAGGCCGTCCCATGACTGCTACTGCAGTAATCCCCGCCCCCTGTAGATCACCTGAGCAATGGACCAGGAAATACGGACTGCTGCAAGTGCAGTGTCCTTCCAATGCTCACCTTCAACTTTTGACTACCCCAGTCAGGGATACATTCTTTGCATATACCATACAATAGCAGCAAACAGCTACATTAGAGTGAGATTCAGTGGAGTGGATAAATTAACAAATACAACTCACAGTTAAAAAAAAGTGAAAAGACAAAAGAAGAAAAGAGAAGTTGAATACATCTGTTTTTCACATCTCACCGCAACTTTTCATCATTCTGACACGTCTGTAGATATACTGCACTGTCACTGTGACCACTGGAGTGAAGATCCATCAGCCGAACGCACACACACACACACACACAGAGAGAGAGAGAGAGAGAGACACACAGACACACACACACACACACACACACACAGAGAGAGAGAGAGAGAGACACACAGACACAGACACACACACACACACACACAGAGAGAGAGAGAGAGAGAGACACACAGACACAGACACACACACACACACACACACACACACACACACACACACACAGAGAGAGAGAGAGAGAGAGACACAGACACAGACACACACACACACACACAGAGAGAGAGAGAGAGAGAGAGACACACAGACACAGACACACACACACACACACACACACACACACACACACACACACACACACACACACACACACACACACACACAGAGAGAGAGAGACACACACACACACACACACACACACACACACACACACACACACACACACACACACACACACACACACACACACACACACACACAGACACAGACACAGACACACACATTCACACAAACACTAGTCTTTACTCCTACTTTTCTACTTGCATGAAAAGTGTTATTAGTAACAACAGAACATTTTCACACAAACACAGACAGACAAACGAGAGGCTCACAGTGTCAGATTGCAGTTGCTGCTCCAGGAGGCCTTGTCCTCCAGATGTCACTGGTGACGGAAAAGTACCGTCACACCCAGCGAGGCTCACATCTTTCACTTTTGTGCTTGTGTCTCCAGTTCTTACATTCTGCTGCTGTTGTCCCATAAAACAGCTGAGTGGAACATTCTGACTGCTCCTGCTGCACCTGCACAGAATGAGCTCTTTTCCATCAGGCATCCTTTTTACAAAACTCGATGAATTGCTCTTAACAAACACAGATGATTATCTGTTTTTGCATGGAAGCAATGCCATTAAAGGTTTTTTTCAGTGCCACAACTTTTTCTGTATAAATTAATATTTTTTTAATATATATTCAGGCTCCTGAAATAAATAATAGGCTAATAGTAAATCATTGTGAATGTTTATCCATCCAACAATATCTGAATTGTCTAATAAACACATTGCTGTGGCCTTCGTGTGTCAGGGTGCACTAAATGGAAGCTACACCCCAAATAGTTCCAGAATAAATATTGTATAAACATGCACATAGGCACATTTATGCAAATAGTTTTTGTGCATGCTCTATATACAAATAAGCACGTACATCACTGGGACAAATGGACAAAACCATTTTAACATAAAGGATAATAAATTAATAACTGAATAATTTCTTAAGGGAGTCCGAGGACTTTCCTCACAGGCGACAAAGAAATACCCTGTAATTTTTCACTCTTTACTATATTTGTGAAATATGACATGTTTCCCACCAATAACATTTTGTCTTCTTTTTTTTTGCAATTTTGTTGTAAAAGAAGACAAACTGACTTTTTACAATGAATGAAACAACTTACTGTTTTGCATTTAATGCTGAATTTACAAGAATACAAAAAATACATAGAAATTGTCATGGCTGTTTATCAAGTTTATTAAGTTTCTCCTGACACAGCAACTGCCAAAATTGCTTGATTTTAAGGGGAGTCTGTAGATATTATGGTTACTAGTTAAGTTCAAACAGACGGTGTGTTCACAAACATTTGCTGCTTACCTTTGCAGGTAAGATAGCCAAAACATGTAATTTACATCACAGTGAACCAATTGGAAATCAGACAGTATGTAATCATTTATGTCTGTTGTTGTGGTTTCTTGTTGTTTCGGAGGACGTCAGTTTAGTGGGTGGTTATTCAATGTGACCCAGGACACATTAGTGTTCCCACTGCTGAAAGAATGTGGCACATGTGGCCCAGACCACCTCTGAATGACTGAAGGATTGGATTTCTAATGTGTCTTGGGTGCATTCACTTCATGGGAAATCCCCCAGCAGTCTAGGCCTATGGCAGCATAGCTAAAGACTAGCCTAAGCCAGTCTTAATTCTAAGCTTTATCAAAAAGGAAAGTTTTAAGCCTCCTCTTAAATGTAGAGAGGGTGTCTGCCTCCTGGACCCAGACTGGAAGATGGTTCCACAGGAGAGGAGCCTGATAACTGAAGGCTCTGGCTCCAGTTCTACTTTTGGAGACTCTAGGGATCACAAGTAACCCTGCATCCAGGGAGCGTAATGTTCTAGATGGGTTGTGGGGTACTATGAGCTCTGCAGAACAAGTACTTTCACTTCAATAGGATTGTGAGTGTTGGTGTTTTACTTGTAGAAGTTCACTTGTTTGGCTTAACTGATTTCTCCAAATGGCCCCACAACACATCCAGGGCTGTTGTACTTCACACAAACGGTATATATTGCACAGAGATCAGGAGATGAGAGGGGTTTCATAGGGCCATACATCAGTTTAATCTGACTATGCCTTCACTATAGCATGTCCACTTGATGCTTAGGGATTAAACCAGCTTCTATTCACTCTCTGTAAAACGACTCAGCTCAGGGTTCCAATGCAGGCGGCTCCATTCTTGCTTTTCCACCAAATCTCTAGATATTTAGATTTTTGTTTCTATGGTTGCAGTTTTTAAGTGTTTGTATTACAGTAGTTTCAGTGTAAGAGTTAAAATAATTACTATGGAGCAGTGGATGAATCTTTCAGGTGTAATTTATTGTGTAGAGTGCAGGGCTGTGAATGAGACTGTCTTCTGACTTGATGGATGATGTAAGCATGTGTGTGTGAGAGAGAGAGAGACAAGTTGAGATCATATCTGTCCACCTGGTTCTTGCTCTGTCTGCGTTTGTTGTTTGTTCAGACATATTCAGTAGTGTGTCAGCAAATGAGGTGATGCCTGCAGAGTGCAGATGCAGAGTGTCTGCTACCTAGAGAGTGTCAAAACGCACCGCATGTTACCTGGAAACAGGACAAACCTGAAACCTTGGATTCAAGCTGTCGTAAATGCCATCATTTTTTTTTTTTTTGGCCTACACCACATTATTTCCTCAATTTTGAAATGTTGATTTATAACCCTAATTCCAAAAAAGTTGATGATATTGATTTGCAAATACTTTTTAATCTTAATGCAACTGAATGCAGTACAAAGATAAGAATTTAATTTTCAACCTGCTAAACTTTATAGTTTTTTGTAATAATATAACTTCATTCTGAATTTGAAGCCTGCAACACTTTCAAAATAGTTGGGATGGGTTTACCATAGTGTTACATCACCTTTTCTTTTAACCTTTTGTTGCTGCTTGATCCCTGATGTTGATGACTTATTACAAATATTAGATCAATATTTTTTTCATTATTTTATACATATTTTGTACTTCATTGTCATTGTTAATTGTAATCTGAACAGCTGCCTGTCTTGGCCAGGATGCTCTTGAAAAAGAGATTTTTAATCTCAATGTGACTGATTCCTGGTTAAATAAAGGTTAGAAAGATAAAATAAAATACCTATACCACTCACTAAGTGTTTGGGAAGAGACAACAATAACTGTTGAGATTTTGAGAATTTTGAGAATCAGAATTCCACTTAAGAAAGTGGAATTCTGTCCCATTCTTACTTGATACACGATTTCAGTTTCTCAGCAGTCAATGAGGCACACATTTTCAATGAGGCACACATTTTCAATGAGGGACACATTTTCAATGGGGGACACATTTTCAATGAGGGACACATTTTCAATGGGGGACACTGCGTCTAGGCCAGTCTACTACCTGGACTCTTCTCTGAAGCCACGCGTTGCGCGTTGTAGGGTGGCAGAATGTTTTGGAACAAAAGAAGAAGGAAAGTTACACACTAAGATACAAAGTAGATGGCAGTATACATCCTCCACAATGGTTTACGGTCCGACAATACACTCAAAGAAGATTAAATCAATCGCCTTCATAAGGCTTGTCATTAGCTTGACACCACAGTAAAATGATGGATGATAATTTCAAGCAACTGATGGAGGTTAAGCTCAGAATTGAAGATTTAGCATGCAATCATGTGGATGTCCAAGGGAAAGTCACCAGAATTGGACGGGTTAACCGTAGAATTCTACCTTCTTTTTTGGAAAGATATCAGAGAGCTTTTACAATGCACTTATAGAATGTATCTCGGCAGGGTTTTTGTCTCCTACCATGAAACGGGGACTAATCACTGTAATCCCAAAGCCCAACAAGGATAAACTTTCACTGGATAATTGGCGGCCATTATTGTGTAATGATTATAAACTTCTAGCACACGTGTACTCAAATCGATTACATGCGGTTTTAACAGAACTAGTCGATGAATGTCAATCAGCCTTCATAAAGGGTAGAAATATACATAACCACACTAGACTGATACTTGATATGTTGGATTATAGAGAATTTATTAATACAGAAAGTTATGTGTTATTTCTGGACTTTTATAAGGCATTCGACAGCATTGAACATCCCTTCCTGTTGGAAGCATTACACTTTTTGGGTTTTGGGGGAAAATTTTGTAATATTGTAAAAATGTTCTATACTGACGTAAGTAGCTGTGTTTCCCTGAACCCTGGAGTCACCCCTAGCTTCAAGGTACTCGAGGCATTCGACAGGGTTGCCCTATCTCTCCAAAGCTTTTCATTTTGGCAACCCAACTACTAACAATTCTTATTAACCAAACTACAGAAATACAAGGTATCACAATTTTTACTAAGGAATTTAAAATAAGTCAGTTCGCGGATGATACATCCATTTTCTTAAGAGATAAATATATGGTGGATAAAACTCTCAATACAATTTCAATTTTCTCCAATGCTTCAGGACTATCCCTTAATATTAAAAAATGTGAATTACTCCCCACTCATACAAGTACGGATTCTAATATTGCTTCAATCAGAGTTTAATCTGAAGTAAAGTATTTAGGAATAACAATATCTAAAAACTATATTAGAAGGGAAGACAGAAATCCCTCAGTCGTTGGCTTACCAGAGATCTCACTATTTTTGGGAGATTCATTTTATCAAAAGCTGAAGGCATCTTTAAATTAATTTACCCATGCCATTCCCTGTATATTTCCTCTAACAATATCACAAAAGCCAACTCAGTAATTTTCCAGTTTTTATGGCGAAACAAAACCCATTACCTTAAAAGGTCACAACTTGTTAAAGAATATGATAAAGGTGGCATTAAAGCTCTTGATTTTGAATCAATGGTTGGTACCTTTAAAATAAATTGGCTAAAAGCCTATTTGTCCCAGCCAAATTCCATGTGGTTTCATATTCCAAAGTCCTTGTTCAACAAAATAGGAGGTCTAGACTTTATTTTAAAATGTGACTTTGAGGTGAACAAAATTCCTATTAAACTGTCAAATTTCCACAGACAGATTCTTCAGTTTTGGAAAATGATATTTAATCATAATTTTTCTCCTCATGGTACAACCCTGTGGAACAATAGAGTGATTCTAGTCAAAAGAAAAACATTATTTATGAATGACTGGTTTGAGAGAGGCATTATGTTTGTCACCGATTTATTGGATTGTAATGGTAACATATTGGATTATACAACCTTTATAGATAAATATAATTTAAATCTTTGTCATAGAGAATTTAATAAGGTATGTAAAGCAATTCCTCTACCGTTGATCAAGATGATTAAAAGTGTCATAATGTTTTCAAATGTTAAGGCAGTACTACCAAAATTAGTTATAGAAGAATGCAATTTGTATGATAAGAAATGTAACAACAAGTTTATTATTACTGTCTTAAAAGCTAGGGTTTTTCATGACTAATACAGAGGGTTAAATACACAGGTCCCAGAGTCAGTGACATTATCTATTATGGATAAATCATGTTCTAAATTTACCAAGTGGCCTGTTTCACCGAAAGTTAAAGAAACACATTTTAAAATAATTCACAAAATGTATCCAACAGCTGTGTTTCTTAAGACAAGGTTTAAATTTGAGATTGATCCCTGTACCGTCTGTCATGAGAATGAAAAAAACCTTAGACCACATGTTCTTTTTATGCCCTGTGTCCCAATGATTTTGGTCTGACATAAAAGATTGGTTATCATTGAAGATTAATGACTTTCCAACATTTGATATCTCTCACATACTTTATTATATGGAAAATTTAAATCCATCAGTTTCTGACATAATAAATATAATCTTACTTATGGGGAAATATATTCACTGTAGCAAGTGGAGAGATAGTAAGCCCTCCTTTAATTAGTTTATAAATGACATCAAGCTGTTTTTTCATCACCAAAAAAAAGAACATGAGTGGGACTGTAAGAAAAGTAAGTGTTGATTTTTCTCAACTATTGTTATTCTGAATTATAGTCTCTGATTGGACTTTGATATGCTTCTTTTTTCTTCTCTGCTCCAAGCCTGAGGAAAAAAAGAAAAGAAAAAAAAGTTAGAATGCCTGGTGTTTAGTTTCTTTAACTTATAATTATAATTTGTAAATGTAGATCTGCCCCTTGTGTGTCCTCTGTGTCTATTTTTAAAAAATTAGCTTGACACCGAAATACGGTTTTTATACTCCGATACAGTAGGTGGCGGTATGCACCTAAAAGCTAGTATTGCAAATCCGCCAGAAAAACAGAAGAAGAAGAAGAAGAAGAAGACACCGAAATAGCCGTGGAAGATATTTTCCAATAGTGAAACTATATTTTCAAAGCCGCTATGGATGTCGCTCTGTATGTCGTAGCTGCTGCTATCCTCTTCGTCCTGATCTTGTTTGCGTTGAAGTTGCGGAGGAAAACACAGGAAGGTAAGAAGTCTTAAAGCTAATATTAAACACGACAGCTAGCTAATGCTAACTGTTATCTTAGTGTTTATCCAGCTGTTGCTATAACAAGAGTTGTACATTAACGATTTCAGCATGTTTTCACATTGCGACATGAATAAAAATGAGTAATTTAGTGAGAGGACACCGTGGTGAGTCAAACTGCAAACTTTAAACTTTCTTATGTTGCGGCAATTTCAAGAAATGTCAGCAGCTACCAAGCCATCAGAAACTACGTAGGCCGGAATGAGCCATCAGCAAAACCAATTCACTGGAGACACAAATAAAAAAATTCTTGCTTTAAAAGTAACGGAAAGCCTTATTGTAGTCTATAATTTTGATGTTAAGGTAAGCATTTGATACTTGAAACTAATTTATCATGCGAATACATTTGCAAGGAAAACAGCTGTGTATAAGCTGCTCAGTATGAAATGGTCACAGATCAGTACTGGGGTCATTTAAAAGACCAGATCAGGGATATCTTTTGCTGAAACCTTTTTCAGAAACAAGTCAAATAGTTGGGTTTTTATTTAACGTCAAACGTCACATCTACTTCCGCACTGGAATTACTGAGGGAAAATAATAGCCTCAAAAATAAAAATCGCCCCCTCCCAGATTTTCTGAGGTTAGTTTGACCACTTCCAAATGTATTTATTCGGTTAGGTATTGATGATCGGAACAACAGTTATATAGTTTTATATTTGTTCTTTGAAAATCTCTACTCTACCTCTACTCTGAACCTACTTTTAATTCTATGAACGGATCAAATGGATTCAATATTGTGGTAAGGACATGGATTCACCATTCACATAAAACACCCTCATCTACAGGTAGACATTGAAGACTGTGTGCAGTTAATAATAAAAATGAAGAAATACCAGGACAGCATTCCAATAAAAAAAACTTTTTAATTTGCCTTTCTAACATAATATCAATTACTTATTGTTATTTATGTTATCATTTAATGTTACAAGGGATTCTACCCCTAACCTTAATGCCAGCACCAGAAGAGGCTGTGATGTGGTAATAGCCACCGAATCCTTCTACAAAGGTTGGTGTATTGGATACATTTCTGCATTCCCAAAGGGATAAATAAATTATTTGGGTTGCTGCTTGGGTTTTTCATGTTTCAGTATTCTACCTCGTCAGACTTTGTGCCTGGAAGAATTGTGGCTCCCTCTACTGGAATGTCCGCGTGCTGGTTGAGAAAACCTGTAATTAACCCTACCTGTGTATATTGATGGAGAAATTGACAGGATACACAGTGAAGAAGGGTCTTCTGCAAGAAATGTCTGCATAGCATTATTAAATATGCATCAATCTTACCTCCAGGCCCCAACCACAGGTTCTGAATAATACCATGTATTGACCTAATACCACTGCTTTGTTCCATTTTCTTAAAATCTGAAGTCTTTGAAGTCTTAACATTTGTAATGTGTATTGCATACCCATAAGTATGATATATGTGCACTGTCCATGCTCAGCTGATGAGGACCAGCGGAGGGATGTTGTCCAGGCTGTGGCAGCCCCTCGGCTGGCAGCAGATGAGCGAGGACCTGGAATGCCTCGCAGGAGGAGGAACCTTGCTGCGGTGATGGCTAACAGACGACCACAGAGAGAAGCTGTGGAACATGGTAAACACTGCCACTGCAAATGTTGTATATCTTTTATTAAGCTGTTAATGCTTAAACTAAGATAATGTCATCACATGAACTTTAACATGTTGAACGTTCATACTTGTTTAATTAGGGTAAGCTCTGAAGGGTCAGAACCCTATTCTGTCTGTGTCAGATTATTTTCATTTGTCTTATGACATGGCTTAATTGCAGTTGGCTGGAATGACCTAAAAATATGAATTTTGGCCCAATAATTAAAAATGATGTGTAAATGCTCCAAAGAAATCTGTCCAGTTAGTCAGATATTGAGATGGACTAGACAGTGTAGCATCACAACACACAGAGAGAGAATTGTGTTATTGTACAAAATGAACCCTTAGCATAATGTTACAGTCAACATTGTCGGTGACATCTGGACTTCTGGAAGAGTCTACTGAACAAATTCTAAGTAGGGGTGGCCGTTACGTATCGTCCCCCCAAAAGAAAGCCACAAAATATTTTATTTATGGAATTTACATATTTGATATGTGCACTTGTTTCATTTCAGCAGAGCATGAGTGTCTTTTATGTGTTTCACTGTCCTGATCTGTGACTTGACTTTGCTCTGATGTTCCTACCGAGGGCATTGCTAATCCATGCTTCACACACAGACACACAGAGAGCAAAATAGAGGAGACAGGTTGAGTGACAGTAACTCCGGTTAAGAATGAAGTCGGTACGTTACATGTAATAAATACCTCCCCAAAACCAAAGATGGGCAAACATCGACACCAAAGTGCAAACCAGGCCAAAATATCTGCCGACCAGTCCGCCCCCTCAACCAATAAACCCAGGGGAAACACTGCTATGGTTGTTGAAACGATGTGTGAGCTGACATGATGGAATATGCCTACATTTAACAGGGATGGGCGGTGTCAAATATACTGAGAGGGAAATTGAAAGGTGACAAAATGTCTGTAGAAGTTGCAAGTTCATCAGTAAAAAAATCAAATGTAATGCTATGTTCATAACAGATACAGCTCTTGTGATTGCTGTTGATTTCAGAGGAGCGTGAGGAGGAAGAAGATGTGGAGCAGCAGACCTCCCAACCAACGGCAAAAATTGGAGCCAAAAAGCAGAGGAAGCTGGAGGAGAAACAGGCCAAGAAAGCCCAGAGAGAGGTGATGCTTCATACAGCAGACTAGCTCCGCGTTTGAAACCGCTCCCTAATGTATTTGCCTACTCCATACCCAGTCAGTTTGTACAGCATACTGTCTACTAAAGGAACCATTAAGTATGCCATTATTCAAGCAGTACACGGTCTCTGCATCACAAGACTGTATGGATCACATCACTACAAACCTCATTAATACATCCATGTCCAGCTACCGTTGAATGAAACCTGGTCAGCTTAAAATTTAATTATTATCTCTTTCACTCAGTGTAATGTTTCCCAGTATTTAATTAAGGCAAATCAAAGAATGCTAAAGGCTAGATGATGTGGTTTGTGTTTGATTTAAATAATAAAGAATAAAGGTGAAGTATTCAGATCAAAGATGGACTGGAAAATGATAGTAGCTCCTGTCAGCAGAGAGCAGCTGATATTTAAGTGAATATTATATTTAGTACTTCATGCTGAAGCGTTCAGTCTTGTTTGGTTTGAAACTTCAAACTGTCTTAAAGAGGCTCTGTCTGATTTATTTGAAATTGTATTTATTGACCACCTTCAGATGTCTTTATTTCACACTCCTAAAACAGGCAGACATGGAGGAGAGAGAGGAGAGGAAGAGGATGCAGGAGCTCCGAGAGCAGGAAAGACATCAGGAGGAGGAGACAGAACGATTGCTGGAACAGAAACAGGTCACACACAACGTTTGTGTGTGTTCACATATGTGTGTGCTCATATGAGGAGGTGCTGAGACTGTGCTGGTGTTCATACAGGAGGAGGACAAGCGCCGGGCTGAAGAGGAGAAGGAGAGAAAGGAGGAGGAGGAGTACTTAAAACTCAAAGCATCCTTCATTATAGAGGACCAGGGAGAGGAGGAGCAGCTCACCGAGGACCAGGTCACATCTCTGCTGAGCTCATATTAGAACCTTCTGTTCTCTCTATTTTAAACTATAACATGATGGTTTTCTTTACTCTCAGTCACGCAGCCTGTTGCAAGAATTCATCCAGTACATCGAGGTGAGAGCTGATGCTTCTTATCCAGCCTGTAGTAAACAAAGTATGTGAATGAGTGTGTGTGTCTCCTCTGTCCTCAGAGCTCGAAGGTCGTTCTCCTGGAGGACTTGGCCTCTCATTTTGGGATGAGGACACAGGATGCTATTAGCAGACTGCAGGACCTGTTAACTGAAGGCTCCCTCACAGGTTAGTGGGACCTGGGCCCTCATTTAGAACCGGTGCATATGCTAAAAAAAAAAAAGAAGCTTGTAATGCACATCTGCCACTTCCTAAGCATGAATCAAGATTTATACAAAAATATTTGTTGTACTTTTACAGAAATAACTGAATTTCGGAGATTGAAAATTGGTGATGCAGATATTGAGGTGGTGAATTGTATTGTACGGATTGTATAATAGTGCCTCTCACACATTTAGTATCTACAAATGAATGTTTATTATATATTGACAGTATCGTAAACATTGAACCCAGCAGTGTTATTTGGACTTGTGCTTTTAGTGAGACATAATTATTCCAGAAGGACATGTAATAAAAACAAAACAGTGAACTCAGTGCTCTCACCATCACATTTTCTACCTCTGGAGCACAGAGACTGTATGGTGATGAAACTATCATTGACTGCTGCCGAAGATTTAATTTAACAGAGCTAATACTGTGGATATATAAACAACTGCATGTTCCTCAGAATCAACACAGATACTAATTTTTTCATGAATGGCATGCTGTAAATGTGCTATGTCTTAGTTTCTGAACCAGCCCTAACCTGGTCACCATGGAGATGTCTGCAACACTTTTGAACTGTGGATGACGTTACAGGCTCCCTCAAACCGGAGATGCCTTATTATCCCATACTTCACTTCCTTGAAACATGTAGTCACAGACACAGCTGACTTCATGGCCATCGCTTGACTACTGGTTGTATTAGTTATAAGCAAAGTCTGTCTGAACCGCATCATCAACCATTAACGGATAGCAGATGTGTAGATTCATCACAATAATTACTGTGCCAACGTAGTTCATTTGATATTAAACTAAGTCTTGTGATTGACTTGTGTGTATATCATTTTGAAGTATGGTTCTTTCACTTATGTATTACATATTCTTTTTATTATTTTGGTATAATTTCATAGAATAATTGATGAATCAAGAGGAGCATTTTAATTTTTAAGTTTGTTTGGTGCTTGTCATTTTGTAGTTACCTCATATTGTGCCTTGCATTTTATGACTGTTAAAAGCTGTAATTTAAAATGTTGAAAATGCAAATGAAAATACTGTTGTGAAAATAATTTCATAGAATTTATTTTGCTTAATGTTTCATTCAGGAGTGATTGACGACAGAGGTAAGTTTATCTCCATCACTCCAGAAGAGCTGGACTCAGTGGCTCAGTTCATCAGACAGAGAGGCCGAGTGTCCATCACAGAACTGGCTCAGGCCAGCAACCTGCTGATCAACCTGACTCCAGAGAGCAGCGTCTCCGCCTGACGGACACCTTCTGCTGCAGGACATCTGGACGGCAGCTTGTATGACAGACTGCTGAAGTCATCACAATATGAAGACTTCACTCAACTCAGAGAAAAGCTACTGGACTGTTTGTCTGCTATTGGTTGGTGCTAGTAATAGGTGTGACATCAGCTGTGACATCACACATTAGCAGCCTTCATTCACAACTATCGAGCAGTGTAGTCACTACTGTGTTTACCTTTTAAATGAACAAGCCCATCAACATGACAAACACTGTCAGCATTGTGGTGAAAAAAATTAAACATCTGGACAAAGTTCTAGTTTGAGATCCATCTTTTTTTCACAGTTAAGTCTTTTTTTTTTACCATGATATGATTTAATGGTGATTATGTTTGCAGGGACAACAAGAAGATAAAATGTACAAAGGAAACAAAGTTCCACCTACCGTCCCATGCAGATGTGAACCCTTTAATTCAGTCCGAGTTGCCTTCAGTGTTTGTTTCAGCAGAGTAAAGCGTCTCATAAAGACCCAAGTACTGTCCTCATGGTGGAGGTTGACTGTTCTGTCCTGTCCTCATGGTGGAGGTTGACTGTTCCGTCCTGTCCTCATGGTGGAGGTTGACTGTTCCGTCCTGTCCTCATGGTGGAGGTTGACTGTTCCGTCCTGTCATTTTTGTCGGAATTTGTATGTAACAATGTTATGACCCTGAATCTTAATTTGTATTTGAGTGTTATGGCGGATTTTGTGTGCTGTTCTCCCTCCCTGCCTGGGGGTGATGCTGCCACACTGTTCTCAGTGTATTACAGGTGGAAGCTGTTAATTGGACAGTAGACTGATTGTGCCTCCTTTAAAATGCCACCTGCAGATGCCAGTGGCTGCTCCACTTCTCCCACTCTGACACACTCATCACACTCACTGATGAGAGACGACCATCACAGTAGAGTTTGTCTACTTTTGTATTTATTGTAAATAGCATATTAGAGGTGCCCATCATAGTAACTATTGACTACTTCTGTGTGTATTGTCTTCTACACCCACAGTCCAGCTAACTGTAGTGGAGGGAGTTAAGTTGGCTTCATGTACTTTATTTTCTTTCATTTGGTTGAAGTTAGTTTTTGATACTGAGGCTTGTTTTGTTTGATTAAATCATGACCTGATGTCAATAATCCTAAATGAAGGAATAAATCAGGTCTGTACTGGTCATCTTCCTGAGTCACATTAACTGGGCATATCAAACAGCTTATTCAAGTACTCACTCGCACAGAGATATCTTAGTCTTCTCATTTGGCTCTGGGTAATAATTCGCCAATGTCCGAACTATTCCTTTGTGATTCATTTGATTAGGCATACTAAATGTATGACAGCAGTATTGTCCTGTAGGATCAGCAGGGCTAGGTTTAATACTCTGCCATCCCTGCGTTTTCTTAGGCCATCGCTTGAGAGAGAAACTAGATGGAGCATTGGAACACTTTCCTGTGCTCAACTCAACATTCATCATTCATAACAAAATCTGCAGAATGAAACATCACTAGAATGAATAGTGATCCACAAGGAGTGCACAATCCTACATGTTTGTTTAGACTGACTAAGTCTGGGTCAGTTCAGTATGCTGAATCTCACAATGTTATGGTAAAGTTATAAAAATGATTGGATCTCCCAGTCTATCCGGGTCTGCACCAAAATTTAATGGGTTTTTTCTTCAATCTTTAACTGAACAGCTTAATTAGCCATTGGCCTATGAAAAAAGGAATGTGAGCATTCATGCACTGATAGGATTATCAGGCATTTAAGCTTAAGTTCATTATGAAATCAGGATGGTTTCAGTTGAAATTGAGTGTCAGCAGGATGTCTCCTGCTCTTTATCCTGGCCTCTCTGTCCGTCCTGACTCTTAGTTATCTCCCACGTCGAGTTGGCTCCTCTATCCTGAAAACATGAAAAATGAATCAGTCCAATCTCCCGGTAAACTGTCATATTTAACACCAGAGAACATACTGCATGTAGCATGTTTTCTGTATTCACATTGTTGAATACATGGTTTCATATCCATGAGTCAACCCAGCATACCTTTATCAGCACACCCAATGGTGCCAGGTCATTTCTGAGGGTGTCACAGGCTTTGAGGAGAGGGATTCTCTCTGGATGAAGTGTAGGTTTGTTAGGGGACCCAGTGTTTGGGCCATCAGGACAAGCTAGTGCAAATGCTCGAACTTCACTTCTAAAACGAGCCAGCTGCTCCACGACACCTTCCAAATTTCCATGGTGACTCACCGCACCAGCCTCCTGCACATGAAAAGACCGCAGAGGTGAGCGACTATTTGACAAACAAAAGTTTCTTATTTGAAATCAAGAAAAACTCTGCTGATATTCCGTATTTTTTACCATCCACAAATCCCAAACACCAAACAAACCCTGAGTGAATGTACTCATGTAAATTGGTAAGTGGTGCCTTTCTAGTCTGACCGAACAATCAAAAGGCTTTACAGCACAAACCAGCATTCACCCATTCACACACACATTCATACAATAGTGGCAGAGGCTACCATGCAAGGCGTCACCTAAAGTAATTCACTGAGTAACTTAACTCTGACCTTGTTGTGCAGCAGATCGATCCCAAACACGTCCAAGATATCTCTGATGTAGCTGACCATCGCTGCAAACACTGCAGGACTCCGAGCCGCTCCGTCAGACTGGACAGAAATAAAACACAAGCGGTTCAGGGTTGTACTTCACTCACTCACTGACAGTGCTTCGAAGAGGTCAGAAGAGATCTAAGTTACCTTAGACACAGGCTGAAGTTGGCAGTTTCCATGATAAACCAGATTCATTAAAGCACTGCAGGCCCGCGGGGTATCAAAGTCATCTGCCAGGGCCTTCACCACGCTGGATTTAGTCTCAGCCAGCCTGTAGGAGTAAGAAACATGACTAACATCCATAAAATCATTCAGTGGAATCAATGTCACTTAGAGGGGAGAACCTGCACTCACTTGATAGCTGCTATCCATATACCATAAGCTACTCGATCAAATTCAGATTGGATTTGGACATTTGGTGAACAGAGAATATGAGTTGAGAACTCGAGAACAGACACTCTGCAGTACATAGTATGGCAGAGACTAAAGTAACCAACAGTCCATTTTAAAGAAATCTCACTCCACATTCAAATTATGAACCTAACCTGACAAGTTTCATGAAAGATCTGTCAAGTAGTTTACATGTAATTGATAAATATACTGAAAAAATAAGCCCTATCTCTGAATGTTAAATAAAGTTAAAAAAAATTATGGATTCACACTTTTATTTGGATCCATTTCTTCCTTGGCACATGCACCACCCTTCCATCCAGCTCCATAGTAATCCATCAACTTGCAATATTCAAACAAGCGCCATCGGAAGATGGCAATTCGTACAAGGAATGTAGTGCATTATAATTTATTTGTCATAAACATCTGAGCAAGAAGCACAAAAGACTGACTGACGAAGTTCAAACTGTTTCTACCAATTTGGAAAATGGGAGCATTTTTAAAATTCAAATATCAAATATCAAAAGGCACATCTTCAGTACAGGGATGATATATGGGTGCAAGTTCTGAAGAAGAAAAAATGGAATGGTTTTTGAGATATGCTCTGTAAAAAAAACACCCTCACGTGAGACCAAGTTAAATATTTTATTTAGAAAATAAATAAATACAAATTTTAAAAATACCAAAAGGCACATCTTCAGTACATTTTGGTTAAAATACTTTCTTTTTTGGGTTATGTGCCGGATATAACATTATTATACACGGACGGATGAACAGAACATTGAATAAGTTCCAACCCTTCAACAAAGTCTCATTAAACATTTAAGTAGTTTTTGTGTAATCCTGCTAACAAACAAACAAAATACACAGATGCCAGTAAAAACATAACCTCTTATGATGAAGACAATTCAAACACGATTGAAGTGATAACTGTTACTACCTGTCCCAGAGAAAAGCTTCCTGCACAGGTGAACACTGCAGCTGACCCTTCATGTAGGCCTGAGCATCATGGATGAAGGTGGAGATGGTTGCCAGAGAGGTCTGAGCCTCCCTCATGCTGCTGTCACTGTAGTCAACAGCTGTGGAGACACAGCAGTGAATCATCAACATTCTTCTTTTCACGACTGAAAGCTAAACATCTGAAGTGATGAATGTGTCAACAGTCAACATCCTGCTTCAGTAGTCTGGTATATGGAGCCTGGAGTCTGTCATTGCAGTGATTAACCACATTTTACCGGGGAGATATTTACAAAAGCAACAAATGAATAAATTGAATGAATTAAAAAATGTTAAAGCCATTAATGTTTGTTTTACATTAGTAGTTTTAAAATATTGATTACACAAATAAAGCAGTTAATGGTTAAATGAGCATATAAATACATTTATTGTGTCTTTAATGAATTATGAATACATTTACCCTTCTAACGGTAGATCAGTGTATCGGTTTGGTCGATTTGTGTCGACAGAAGATTCTATAAACTATCAGTCTCAGCAAAACTCGGCTCTGATCGTGGCTGATGGTTCAACAGTCTCCACCAGTCACCCTCTCAACTGGACTGATTGACTGAGGAATAGAAGTGCTAAAAAAATAAACGACTGTATATATTTAGTTTGATCAGTTACAGATTGATTGATTATTTTGAGTTTTATTTTCAGTGATCCAGATTGATTTATTACCTCCACTAAGAGGTTATGTTTTCATTAGAGTTAGTTTATTGGTGGTGGTGGAAGGATGGTGTATGGTCCAAGAAAGCACCCATTCAGTTTTGGAGTTAAAAACTTTTGTTAACATTGCTAGGCAGGGCGTTTTTCAATATATTCCATAACTATGCAAAATATGACCGATTTCCTCCAAAACTTCAACTGTCATTTATTTAGTACTTATTACTTTGATTTCAATGTTCGGCTCAACAGTTTCTAATGAAGTTTCTCATTAAGTTGAAGGATGTGCATTTCTGACACTCAAATCTTTTTGCGAGGTAGAGGGTGGGGTTATATTGTTCGTAGCTTTTTCCTGCTACGAACTGTCATTATAATATTTGAAAATCCACTCTTGGTCCACCTCTAATGCCTTCATATTACACTGCATGGAGCAAAAGCTCAGAGTCCACATTCTGATGCATACCAAGACATTCATAAAAGAAAAGAGCAACTTTATTATCTTCCCACCTGATTTGTATTTGGCCAAAAGACAAAACATCCGGAATTCATTGGCAGAGTAAGTCTTCAGGAAATCCTGATGGAAGATAAACACAGAATAATTATTTCTCAAACTTCAATAATAAATATAAGAAACACAGGAAGTGATTTAGTGACTAGTAGTGATGAATAACACACACTGGAGTTACCTTGATGGTGACATAGTTCTTCAAAGACTTAGACATTTTCTCTGCACTGCCTTTTAGGTGTAGGTGACCTAAAACAATAACAACCAATCAGGTGCACATATTCCAAAACAGGAACATATAGAGCTCCATCTGGGTGCAAAGTAGCACACAGTGTCACTGTTTCAGCTTCCAACGGACACAGCTGTTATTTTCATGCCCAGTGCCCTCAATGTGTCATTAGCAGAGGTACGTGCACCAATCTGTGCACGCATGGCAGTATTGGTCTTAAAATAGGGTGTGGTCAGGCATCGAGGCATTCCAACAACTGGTCTAAAGTCACAGCCGTCATATTTTTCCTGCTATTTAAAGGATGCATTCGATGATGTAGATGTGGCTACATAGGCCAGCATAGTGCATACACTCTGCTTGTAACACACTCATCGTCATTCATTGTCATTAGGACGGCTGCTTTACTTGAAACAGTTTCACTCTATGAACCTGAACTGTGCGTGACCTTTTGGATGTGTGGAAGCACACAGAACATTCATTAACATCAGATCATGTCTGTGGGATGTTTAAGTACCAGGTGAAGATGCATATGGGATATGATACTCGATTGATTAAATATGATTGGTTTAACTTATGTTATGCCCAAAACACACCTGTGAATAAATATATTAAATACAAAACCCACTGACAATCAGTTCTCTGTAAAATGACCTCATCAGTGGTAGGAAATCCTGCTCAGTGTGGACCATAGGAGGCGTTCTCCTGTGTCAGTAGGGCCGTCTCCTGTCTTCTTCTTTTCATTTGTTTTCATGTTGGCTCAAGCAGTGTCAAAGCCTGCCTATCTTTGCAGCTGTCTTCTATCTTTAGCTTTTACATCTTTGTCTAATATCATAGTATATCTCTTCATTTGTAAAACATGCTGCTCTGCTGCCACTAGACTTGTCATAGTTGTGATTGGTCTTATGCTGCAAACATCTCCCATTTTATGTGAACACACTAATGGCTACATTGGAAAAACCTGGGCTGACCACTTAGCAAGAGTCCTATAATGACACAATATTCTACGTATGCTTCATAGAACAGGCCTGAGTACAGTCCACACACCTATGACTGATGCATGATCAGATCATCAGTAAAGAGCTACAATGACTTGTGATAGTATGACGAGCAGGAAACAAGACAAACCTGTACCCAAGGATTGGAAATTTATACAGCAGTGAAAACAGTGCAGTGGAGAATTTGAGTGCAATTATGTCTGCAGGAAGCAAATATATTATGTAAAATCATAAAATCATAACTCGCTGTGATGTGATATATTAGAGCTTTAGCTTTTTTTTTTTTTAGTTTTAGCTTTTTTTCACCTGAATGGATGAAGTAGTTAGCCCACTGACCACACTTGTGATAGGCTTCACTCTGAGCAATCTCATTCTCATGGTGAGGAAAGGCCAGGTCAATACCTCCAGAGTGGATATCCAGCTGACTCCCAAACATTGAGCTGAAACCACCACAGAGACAACAATACTAGAGACTGAGCAACACAGGTCATTATTAAGTCATCTCATGATTAATCCCAACTTAAATTCAGAGATGGGTGATCATTTACAACTGCAAATTTTGATTGACCATCAAAAATATCCATTTTACAGTGGTATCAAATAGAGAACATTCTCTCAATCCGATGACACCAAGTACTCATTCTATCAAACTACGGACAAAATGCTGCATTCACATTAGAATGTTAGAACCCTCAAGGGGTACAAGAAATATTGATACACTTGATTATTCATATTTTCTTTTGTGATACTGTTGTGATAGGATAAAGTTAAATACAGGGAACGCAGATCAATGGAACAACATATCGCCTTGTTTAGAGAATCACAACATAACCCCTGTATTGTGAAATGTGCCAAATACTTCATGAGGGATTATTGCAGAGATTAGATTAGACTAGGGGTAGACTTTTTCAAATGGCGATATAATAACGGTAGACCGGAGCAGGAAAAATCCAATAAAATATAATAAGCGATTAATTGGCCAATGTCAAACTGCCCAACTCCTGTGAAAAAAAGAAAGCTTCCATTCATTAGAAACTGGATACCTGTTGAACTGAACATCTAAGTCAAAGAAATTAATACCAAAAAGAATAAATAATAATAGCCTATCCCAGCTGACTTTGGGCGTGAGGCGGGGTTCACCCTGGACAAGTCACCAGTTCATCACATAAAAGACCAACAACCATTCAGACTCACATTCACACCTACGGTCAGTTTATAGTCACCAGTTCAGCTCTACTGCATGTTTTTGATGATGGGAGGAAGCTGGAGAACATGGAGAGAACCCATGCAGACACAGGGAGAACCTGGAGACTAACCACAGAAAAGTCCCAGGCCCACAGTGGAATCTGAAATCAGCACCTTCTTCCTGTGAGGCAGAGCGCTACCCACTGCGTCACCGTGCTGCCCCTCGTTGTCCATGTTAATTGCAATTCTGTTAATTGCATAGCTATGAAAAAGTTCAGTTTTCAAAATGAAAAAAATAATAAAAGGCTTAAAATTTCTAAAATATCAAACCGTACCACAAAAGGTTTGGTGAAATCATACTGAACAGTTTTTGAGATACGGCCCAGAAACCCTCTGAGACAAATTCCACTCAGAATGAAACTCAAAGTCAGTGAATCCAGCGGTTTAAAACGGTTTTGTAAAACGTCCTCCTGCACATCTACATTTGACAGCATTAGTTTCAACTAGGTGAGCCTAACAAACTAACAACGGAGTAAATTTTCAGTATAAGTGTCGACATTTAGATACTACATAAGAAGAAGCTTTATTTGTCACATACAACTATACACAGTACAATGTAGTGAAATTCTTTCTCTGCCTTCAACCCATCCCTGAGGAGCAGTGGGCTGCCTTTACAGCACCCGGGAAGCAGTTTGGGGCTCAGTATCTTACTTGAGAATATTTCGACATGTGGACTTGGAGAACTGGGGATCGAACCACTGACCTTCTGATAAGTGGACAACCGCTCTTACCCCCGAGGCCACAGTCGCCCCCTAACCTATACATAAAACTGGTCTTCAGATTTTTAGTATTGTTGGTAAGAAATAAATTACAGCTGCAACAATTAGAGGATCCATTGATTAGTTCCTGCCAACTAGTCTGATAATGGAGTCACCATGAGTACTTTTTGAAGAAAAATGTCCAAATTCTCTAAATTCAGCTTCTCGAATATCAATAGTTGTAGATTTCTTCGGTCCTTCATGACAAAAAACTGAATTTCTTTAGGTTGTGGACAAAACAAGACATTTGAGGATTTCACTTTAGGGGAAAAAAAGAGCATTTTTCACTAAAGTGAAAAAACTAAAACTGTAAAACTTTATTGATAAGCCGAGAAAAAGATTGATAGATTCATCAATAATAAAAAATAAATGTTTGGTGCAGCTGTAATAAAATTTGCTGTAGTAATTAGTTGCATTATTCATCCACATTCTTTAGCCTGATTTAAGTAAAAAGACATATTTGCGCATAGTAAATAATTCAACAACGTTTCAGTCACAGTCCATTCTGGTCTGCAAGCCTTTTCTTTATGCAGGTAATGTAATGTTGTTCATATTATCCTCAGTAATGACGTATTCTCCCACCTGCATCCCACCAGCTATTGATCCCAATGATCATTTATGTGACCTGGCCAGCCAAATCTGCAGACTGCAATCTGTGTGCATCACTAGACCGATAAGACACAGTTAAATCCTCCGTTAAATATTGCTGCACTTGCTGATATGCATCAAATGTAGTTGTTGAGGAGAGGATTGAGAGACGCTGGAGGCCAACGGTCCCCTGGCCAAGGACCTATCCCTCTGTGAGATGAGTGGTGTTGTTTTAAAGGGAATAGGAGATGACAGTCTGATGAGTTTCATTAATGCTAAGGCCAAAATACAACCTGAATAATTAGAGGACTGAATAGCTTTGTATCTTATGCCTTACTTTGTGGTCAGATTGGGTGACTTTTGACAACCAAAAGGGAATTGGGCACGCCCTAAATGCACTTGCACAATGAGTTTTAAGCCATGAGCTATTGATGGTTTCATAAGTCCATAATATATGTCTACATTAAAAAGAAACGTAAATCCAAACCTAGCGAGGGTAGAGCATTCAATATGCCAGCCTGGTCTTCCTCTGCCCCACGGAGACTCCCAGTATGGCTCCAAAGGTTTGGACTTCCTCCAAAGAACAAAATCCCTTGGGTCACGTTTAACAGCTTGGCCTGGAGAGTAGTGCAGTTTGTTGTTGTTACTAATGGTGATGTATATCATCACAGAACAAACAGTTGCAACAATTACTGTGAAGTACTGAAAAAGTTATATTTCATTATATATTTAATGGTATATTGAAAATAAAGGCAGATTTTTGATTGACAACAAAGAAACTTGCAGAAATGAAAACAAAGAACTAGAATGGCACTCAGTAGAGCGCAAACTTCCACCAGGGCCCAACATTGCCATTTAATTTAATCACGCATGGTTCAAAATCAAAAATATGTCAAAGCCGTTCATGCCTTTCTGAGTCCCCTCCATTTTACACTGGTGGTCGCAGGTTTTAGGCCTATTTGCTACTGTAGAGTAGCTGAAAAGAGACTAACCACCTATGAAAACATATTGAAATTCACTAGATCTCAATCTTTATTTGGATTCATAAAAATCTCATAGAAACCACCCTCTGAAATGGCAACATTTTCAAGCATTCTTCCCTAAGAAATGAAGAAAAATGTTACAATATTAAAGAAAGAGAAAAACAAAACCTGGCTCTTTCAGTGGACAAATACTTTTCTTTAAAGATACAGACCTCTAAAGTTATCTAGTGCAACAAGATGACCGACACTGACTGTAGCTACAGAAACACTTACCAGGTTCTTCCTGAGAATGCACAGCACCAACAAACTTGCCATAGCGCTCACCAATGGATGGGATGTCAAAATACACATCACCTGAGAGCATTGAACATATGTTTACTGTTGGGTTATTGGCATTATTTCACAGGAGAAATCACAATCATGAGATAGTAAACTGTCACCTTGGTTTGTGGCATAAGCATGTCCATTTTGAATGATCCCCTCAATAAAGGAGATAATATGAGGCACATTGTCAGTGACTCTTAAATGCACTGCAGGAGGAATCACCTAAAAAAACAGCCAGAATGCAAATATGTGTTTATGTCAGCATTGAACGTAGAATTAAATCTCATACTGTACTGAAAATAACCCAATCACATACCTTTAATGACAACAAATCCCTTTTGAAGGCATCCTCATACATTTTGGCTATGATGCTTGGGCAAACATTTTCCTGTAAAACAAAGGAAACAGATTCTTTTAATTTAATAAAGCAAGTTTTTAATAAAATAGCGAAGCAGTTAAATGAAGGACTGGTTTCAACACTCTTATGTACCTTCCAACCTCTTTTGATGATTTTTTCATCAATGTCGGTGATGGCCATAGCATGGATGACAGTGATTCCAAACAACTTGGACAAAATCCTCTGCAGGATATCAAACCTGACAAACGTGCTGTGAAAAGATAAGCAAGTTAGCTCAGGTACACTTTACAGTCTTTGGCCTGTGCATTAAGTGTTTATCGGAATTACCATGCATGACCCAGGTGGGCATGGTCGTATACGGTGGGTCCACAGCTGTACCTGAGACACAACACATGTGTAATGCAGCTATAACTACATCCTACCCTGTATGTTGCCCTTAATAATGTCGAATCTACTGTACCAGGTAGCAAGTCCCTCTTGTGCCAGAATGAGAGGCTCTTTCTGTTTGGTCAAACTGTTGAAAATCTTCAGACCCGTGTCAAATCCGCTGGGTTTTATCCATTTCTTCCCTGAAACACCGCTACAGGATCCATTTGATGTGGATCTGACAGCGTTGACTGACTGAGCTGTGCTGAAAACCCCGCGGAAGACCTTTGCTTTCCATAACCCCGCTGAGAGCTTCCACATACCGACACCTCAGTGCGTCTGAAGCTGCATTAGCACTCCTAGCTTCCCGTATACACTGCACACGCTCACAGGTTAACACCAGAGCCGTCTGTAATGGTAGAAATGTATTTAAAAACTCAAAGGACCATTTCACCTGCAGTTTACATGAGTTCTCTCGTCCACCTCCACACTTGTCGCGAGAGTCCTATACCGGAAGTACTCATACGTATCATGTGATGTGGTCTCACTGGTTGTGCATGAGGATCGTTAGCTATGTCAAAATAATTGTAGCTTTAAAAGGACGGGTTTAGGAGAACCACAAACTTAAATCCAGAACGAATTGTCCAAGATGCAGAATGTCATAAACACGGTGAAGGGAACGGCTCTGGGAGTGGCGGAGTTTCTCACTCCAGTGTTGAAGGTAAATTTAAATGACACGAGCTAGCTTGTTTTTAGGTGCTGGTTACTTTGAGGTGTCACAAACCCACGAACACTGCTGTTGAAACCACTAATCACATCCAAGCTAAAAGACCTTACGTTCATGGAATGTCGGCCCTTCATGAAGACATTTATTTACAGCTGGACTGTACTTTTCCTTTATTTATCACAGGAATCAAAATTCAAAGAGACCGGAGTCATTACTCCAGAGGAGGTGAGAACATACTTGTAAATTTGGATTTTGTGTTGTTATCTTAACTTGTGCAGATACTCCAAATCGTACAGCCTGTGTTTCAAACGTCCTCCTTTCTGTGTTTCAGTTTGCAGCAGCTGGAGATCACCTGGTTCACCACTGTCCCACGTGGAAATGGTGAGTGTCTGCTTATCACGCCTACATGGATTTCGCTTTATTCTATTGCGAGTAGTATCATCATTAGCTCCTGGAAGCACGACAATGTTTTTGAGAGTGGTCATATGAGGGAGCTGCCATATAAACTTTCAAATAGATCACAACTTACTATATTTCATTATAATGTAGGATTTGTTTTACTGTATTTTGTACCACTGTGGTGAGGTTCAATAATGTACTGAATTAGAGACAGGTTGTATTGTATATCACATTTAAATAGTTCATCTTGTGTCTTATGCTAAAGGTACTGCTGGTTGTAATGTTTGTACTTTGGTCACTACTCTTATTCATGTTAGTTGTGTGTGTAGTGCTATTTTTAACATTCATATTGTGGGTACTGCTGTAGTTATGTTTGTACTGTGATTACTTCTGGTAATAATTCCATACTGTTGGTACTACTGTAACTAACATTCGTACTGTAATTCTATTGGTAGTTGTAATGCCATACTGCTGGTTACTCCTGGTTGTAATGTCAGCTTGTGCTGCACGATCCCTTATGCTATGACTCTGCGGCTCCTCAATGTGCTGAACAATTCTCACTTCTCTTTCTCTTGTTTAATGTCAGTCTATAGTGCAAAATTTAGCTTGAATAAACCCACATTTCATCACACCATTTACTGTGCAGGTCACCTTTTGGTACAGTATCAGCCAAAAAAAGAAATAATCTTACTTATTAGTTGTTTTGAATCTCATCTCAAAGTATATTCAGATTTGTTTAGCATGAAAACCCAGGTGGTGTATGAGTATTATGTAAATGCATTCATTTTTCTGTTGCCTTTGTCTTCTTGGCCCCTAAATTGTATAAAACACATTACGTTTTACTCACCAAGCTTTTGATTCTCCTTTAAAAGAAACATGAAAACATACCTAAAACAGTGGTTCATATGAATTCACATTTAATTCACATTTAATTAAGGACATTTTGGTCCTGTGTGTTCAGTAAAAGTATAATGAGAACAAAATACAAGATCTAATATAGAATTATGTTTTACATTTATTTTTCGTGATTCCATCTGCCTTCAGGGCCACTGGGGAAGAGGTCAAGGTGAAGCCATATTTGCCACAAGATAAACAGTTTCTCCTGACACGTAATGGTAAGAGCTGGATGTAGACAGGGGACTGATTTTTATGTCTTCATTTTTAACTCTATGTATTAAACTTCCACTCCACTAAAGTACTCATGCCAACAATTGATTTCTGTATGTTACACAAACAGCTCTCTTTACTTCCCCATAAAAGAAAAAGTTAAGTAAGCCCAGTAAGCCACTCTAAAATGTCCATGGTTTTGCCTATATCAAATTTTTTAATGTGATGCACTGTCTGGCTTCAAGAGGCCACTTTATGTGTTTCATACTGGAGGAACCTTTTTCTGAGATCCCCCCTTTAATTGTATTGCTATTGGTTGCAGCGACATCAGCTGACTCTTACACACCCCTCCATATTCTACTTATCTTTTACCTTTTATTAAAACCTCATTACAATTGACTCTCCAGTGAGATGTGTACCTCTTTTACTATAACTTTGTGTTTAACCCCACCTCATTGTGGTCTTGCAGTGCCGTGTTACAAACGTTGTAAACAGATGGAGTATTCTGATGAGCTGGAAGCCATAATAGAGGAGGATGATGGAGACGGCGGCTGGGTTGACACTTATCACAACTCAGGTTGGGCACCATCTCTACATCAATACTTGGCACATATCCTGAGCATTGCTGCATCTTTTTCAAGTTTTCAATGTCAGATTTCAGTGGCAGCAAATTGTACTGTGAATATAGCAACAGACAAATTCACATTAACGCTGTCATCATTTTGGTAGTTAAAAAAGAGGTCAGACTCAGAGGGCTAAGAACACTTAAGCAGAGACCTGCAGAGGACAACATGTCCACTATTACCTTGATATATAACACTAATTTCATATATTTTATACAGTTTAATGGTCCGCTTGTTTCTTTGTGTTGTGTTATACGGTGTGCTTGTAGCAGGTCTTTGAGTTGGATACCAGTTAAAGCTGTCTGATTTTGAAATGACTTGTGTCAATTCCAGGTCTTATATCTAGAGGCCACTTGGAGAGCACAAACCTCCACCAAGCAAATTTATGAATTCAACTTCAACAACACCACAAACCGCTCTAGTCTGCATTGGCTTGGCATAATGACGTTTCTCACGTAGCCCCTCACTAAAAGAATTTGATTACATGAGAAATATAGTAGGGTGGGTCACTGTGTCGCCATAGGACACGGGGGAAAGAAAATCCCAAATCTATACCATCTTCAGGATAAGCCTCAAAATGTAATCACCTGTTCTCTCCCCAGGGCCCACATTTCCACAAAACTTTGTTGAAATTCATTCAAAACCTCTTGAGCTATCCTGCTCACACACACACACACACACACACACACACACACACACACACACACACACACACACACACACACACACACACACACACACACACAAACACAAACACAAACAATGATAATGGATATGATTAGAATTTTAGACTGCCTGATTTGTTTCTGACTGTCTTTCAGGAGTGTTAGGAGTCACAGATGCTGTACGAGAAATTTCACTGGACAATAGTAAGGTATGCCTCATATCTGTTTTGTTTTCATGTTGATTATTAATATAAAAGAAAATGTAAATCTAAAAATTACAAAACTAGAGAGACTCAGAAAACACAAACATCTGCCAAGGCAGCACAGTTTTGATCCAGATCATCCCTAAAATCGAATGTCCTGTTTTTGAAGCTTTCAGCCGTACTCCATGGCCTTCTTCAGCAGCAACAGAAGAAATGTTATTCAATGGGTTTTCATTTCACTCCTTAGGTTCACAAGCAGACTTATGAAACGGTGTTTAATCTTTTGATGTTTAAAGAACATGTTTAAAATGATAAGTGTTTACATTATAGTTCAACTGTAGATAAAGTGTGAAAATGGGTCATTTTTAATTTTAATTTTAATTTCTCTAGGACAAGAATATGAATGCCACATCTGCACCATGTTGTTATGATGATGATGATGATGATGATGAAGATGGAGAAGCAGCAGATATGGAAGGTATTCATGTCTTACTCATATATATATATATATAAGCAGTTATTGTGTTTCTTTCAGCCTGTACCTGAGCACATGTTGTCCTTCCTGCTGTCTTTTCAGAGTATGAGGAAAGTGGCCTGCTGGAAACAGATGAGGTAGACAGGCTGCATATTTAAGATCAGTTATCATCAGTCAATCTGCGAACTAACACCTCTGTCTTCTTTCTAGGCAACCCTGGACACCAGTAAAATGGTAGAAACTAAAGCCAAAGCAGAGTCTGGGAGTGAGGATGCCATTCTTCAGACTAGAACGTACGACCTGTACATCACATATGATAAATACTACCAGACCCCTCGACTATGGCTGTTTGGATATGATGAAGTATGTACCTGCCCAAAATGGGAGTTCATAAGACACATTTCTTTATTCTAAAAAGCCTGAAATAGCAAAAGCATGGGAGTTTTTATGTGTTCTATAGGAGATGCTATAGCTGCTAAAAGTCGAACACTGATGAAAACATAATCTCCTTGGTGAAGGTAATTATTAAGCCCTCTGAATAGCATCCTTCATAAGAGACACATTTACAGATCAGATGTCATTAAAACACTAAGCCAACCTTCATAGACTTACTTTATCAGTAGAGTCCCAAAGGTTTTTCTGTTCAGGTCTAAATTGACATCAGGGCTCCATGAACTCCAAGACCTTCACCACTGCTGACCCAGAAGCTCCAGAAAAGTGGGCTCCAGTAGCTCATAACCATCTAGATCAGACCCAGAAGGTTTGGATTCTGTTCTGTGGAGCCATGAAACCAAAGTGGAACTTTTGGGGCCTCTGGATCAGCGGTATGTCTGGAGGAGGAAGAATGAAGGTGATGCTGAAAAGAACAGCCTACCTACAGTGAAGCATGGCGGTGGATCAGTGAGGCTCTGGGGCTGCTTTGCTTCCTGGACCACTGGAAACCTGCAGCGTGTAGAGGGTCAGATGGATTCCATCAAGGATCAGGAAATCCTAGAAGAAAAACGTCTCCATCTGTGAGGAAGATGAAGCTTGGCCCTCATTGGACGTTCCAAAAGGACAATGATCCCAAGCAGACCTCAGAGTCCACCAAGGCTTGGTTTCAGAAGAAGTCCTGGATCATTCTAGAGGCCGTCACAGTCGCCTGACTGGAATCCATAGAAAATCTCTGTTGGGATCTGAAGAAGGTGGTTGCAGCTTGTAAACACAGGAATATTCCAGAGCTGAAGGTCTTCACCCATGAGGAATGGGCAAAGATTCCTCAGTGGGGACTAAATATCTGTCGTTTTCATTACAGTCAACCAAATGGAAGTCGGACACTGTGTAATCCATTTTGTTTGTTGTAGCTTGTTGTTTCAGGTGATGTCAGTTTAGTAGGCGGTCCTTCAACGTCTCTCAGGACAAATTAGCATTCACACTGCTGGCAGAATGTGACCACATGTGGTCTAGACCACATCTGAATGTGGGCTAAGTACAACCACAATTCCAAAAAAGTTGGGATGCTGTGTAAAATGTAAATAAACAGTATGTAATGATTTTCAAATGATTGAAACCTCATATGTAATTGAAAATAGCACAAAAACATTTCAAATGTTGAAACAGAAAAAAGTGTCCTCATTTAGAATTTGATCTCAGCAACACGTTTCCATAAAGTTGGACAGGGTCATGTTTACCACTGTGTAGCATCACTGTGTAGCATCACTGTGTAGCATCACTGTGTTGCATCACCTCTTCTTTTAACACTCAGCATTTGGGGACTGAGGAGACCAGTTGATGTCATTTTAAAGTGGAATGTTTTCCATTCTTGTCTGATGTAGGATTTCAGCTGCTCCAGAGTTCAGGGTCTGCTTTGTCGTATTTTACGTTTCATAATGCTCCAAACATTTTCAATGGGTGACAAGTCTGGACTGCAGGCAGGTCAGTTCAGCACTGGACTTTTTTTTACTATGGAGCCATGCTGTTGTAGTACCTGCAGAATGTGGTTTGACATTGTCTTGCTGAAATAAGTAAGGCCTTCCCTGAAAAAGACGTCTACTTGGCAACAGATGTTGCTCCAAAACCTGTTTATATGGTTCAGCATTAATGGTGCCTTCATAAATGTGCAGGTTACCCATGCCATGTACACTAATGCCCATAAACACTAATCTGGTTTATATACAGGTTCCTCTTTGCATGGTAGAGTTTCAGCTGTCATTTGTGGATGAAGCGACAAACTGTGTTCACAGACAATGTCTTTTGGAAGTGTTCCTGAGCCCATGTCGTGATGTCCACTACAGAATCCTGTCTGTTTTTAATGTAGTGATGTCCACTACAGAATCCTGTCTGTTTTTAATGTAGTGATGTCCACTACAGAATCCTGTCCGTTTTTAATGTAGTGATGTCCACTACAGAATCCTGTCTGTTTTTAATGTAGTGATGTCCACTACAGAATCCTGTCCGTTTTTAATGTAGTGATGTCCTGTCTGTTTTTAATGTAGTGATGTCCACTACAGAATCCTGTCTGTTTTTAATACAGTGATGTCCACTACAGAATCCTGTCTGTTTTTAATGTAGTGATGTCACTACAGAATCCTGTCTGTTTTTAATGTAGTGATGTCCACTACAGAATCCTGTCTGTTTTTAATACAGCGATGTCCACTACAGAATCCTGTCTGTTTTTAATACAGTGATGTCCACTACAGAATGCTGTCTGTTTTTAATGCAGCGATGTCCACGACAGAATCCTGTCTGTTTTTAATGTAGTGATGTCCACTACAGAATCCTGTCTGTTTTTAATGCAGTGATGTCCACTACAGAATCCTGTCTGTTTTTAATACAGTGATGTCCACTACAGAATGCTGTCTGTTTTTAATACAGTGATGTCCACTACAGAATGCTGTCTGTTTTTAATGTAGTGATGTCCACTACAGAATCCTGTCTGTTTTTAATACAGCGATGTCCACTACAGAATCCTGTCTGTTTTTAATACAGTGATGTCCTGTCTGTTTTTAATGTAGCGATGTCCACTACAGAATCCTGTCTGTTTTTAATGTAGTGATGTCCACTACAGAATCCTGTCTGTTTTTAATGCAGTGATGTCCTGTCTGTTTTTAATGTAGCGATGTCCACTACAGAATCCTGTCTGTTTTTAATGTAGTGATGTCCACTACAGAATCCTGTCTGTTTTTAATGCAGTGATGTCCACTACAGAATCCTGTCTGTTTTTAATGTAGTGATGTCACTACAGAATCCTGTCTGTTTTTAATGTAGTGATGTCCACTACAGAATCCTGTCTGTTTTTAATACAGCGATGTCCACTACAGAATCCTGTCTGTTTTTAATACAGTGATGTCCACTACAGAATGCTGTCTGTTTTTAATGCAGCGATGTCCACGACAGAATCCTGTCTGTTTTTAATGTAGTGATGTCCACTACAGAATCCTGTCTGTTTTTAATGCAGTGATGTCCACTACAGAATCCTGTCTGTTTTTAATACAGTGATGTCCACTACAGAATGCTGTCTGTTTTTAATACAGTGATGTCCACTACAGAATGCTGTCTGTTTTTAATGCAGCGATGTCCACGACAGAATCCTGTCTGTTTTTAATGCAGTGATGTCCACTACAGAATCCTGTCTGTTTTTAATACAGTGATGTCCACTACAGAATCCTGTCTGTTTTTAACACAGTGATGTCCACTACAGAATGCTGTCTGTTTTTAATGCAGCGATGTCCACGACAGAATCCTGTCTGTTTTTAATGTAGTGATGTCCACTACAGAATCCTGTCTGTTTTTAATGCAGTGATGTCCACTACAGAATCCTGTCTGTTTTTAACACAGTGATGTCCACTACAGAATGCTGTCTGTTTTTAATGCAGCGATGTCCACGACAGAATCCTGTCTGTTTGATGCAGATTCTCTGTAGACGATGAAATCCACAAATTCTTTGTAATTTTATGTTGACAAACATTGTTCTTAAATTGTTGCACTGTTTTCCAGTGCAGTCTTTCACAGAGTGGTGAACCCCTCCCCATCTTTACCTCAGAAAGACTCCGCCTCTCTGGATGCTCTTTTTTATACCCAATCATGTTACTAACCTGTTTCCAGTTAACCTCATTAATGTTGAGATGTTCCACCAGGTATTTTCTTTTAGCATTTCACTACTTTTACTGTCTTTTGTTGCCACTGTCCCGACTTTTTCGAAACGTGTTGCTGGCATCATATTCAAAATGGACATATAACTTTCAAAAGACAATTAAATTTCTCATTTTCAACATTTGAAATGTTGTGTCTCTGCAATTTTCAATTAAATATGTGGTTTCAATGTTATCAAATCATCACATTCTGTTTCTATTTACATTTTACACAGCTTCCCAACTTTTTGGAAAGGGGGTTGAAAGATCTAAAATGTGTCTTCAGTGTGTTTTGGTTGTGTTCACCCCTGTATTTACAGCTGTCCACTTGTGATTTGATGACTGAAGAGTTGGGACACTTCTCAACTACCGTTCATATTTAGGACCGTTTTGATAATGGCATGGATTGGATATTCTTTTGCTTCAAGCTGATATTTGACAAGGGTAGAGATACACAGAAGCAAACAAATAGGCACTAATAAACCATCAGCTCATCAGGCTGTTGTGGTGTTTCCTAGGATAGGCAACCACTGACTGTGGACCAGATGTACGAGGACATCAGCCAGGACCACGTGAAGAAGACGGTCACCATTGAGAACCACCCACACCTTCCTCCACCTGCTATGTGCTCTGTTCATCCCTGCAGGTGAGAAAACAATGAAGAAGCACACATGCAGGTGGGATTTAAGAACAATCTCAGCATCTTTACTTTAGAGCTTCAGTTTTTCCTGTATTCCAAGAATCAAACAATTTTTACATGATGTCACACAAGTATTACAGTTTACTGTCATTGTCCAGTATCCTTGAGCAAGACAATGATGCTGAAGTTGATCCCAATGGACATAAATGAGAATGCTTTGTCCATTTAAAATCACTATATACATGCAATTCATTTACTGTTCCACATGTAGTATCAAAGAGAATTTCTTCACTATCGGCTATTATCTATGAGCTGTAAACTATGGCGGTGCTCAGAATAAGTTGCGTATTATTCATACCAAGTATTACCTAAAATTGAGCATGTAGTGCATTTCAGCTAGATTAGCAAGAATTTCTGACTATGTGGCATGAGCTTACTCAATACTCGTGTCCCACAATGCATTGCATATCTTCAGACTGTCTGTGAGGTAGACAGTTCAACCACCACTAGATTGTTTTAAAATTTGCATATGCTAATGTATCAGTAAATTCAGTTATGATCATTGTTAGGCGAGAAATCAACTGTAGGTTTTGAATTTTGACTGTTTTTAAAAATGATCAGTCAATTAAAAAATTACTCCATCGTTTTTGGAGTTGAGTTGGTCCATAAGGACCTGCAGGGGTGGCTCGCTAACCAGCTGGTCCACTGGATAGATAGCCGGTGTACAGATCCCTCTTGTCCCACTGTCACACAGACCACTGCAGCTAAAGCAGCAGACCTCTGTCTACTTTATCTCTGTATCTATTCTGTTTATTTGCTGGGACATGGATGTATTAATGAGATTGGTACTATTGTGATCCGTACAGTTCCATGGTGCAAAGAAGGCATACTGCTAGAGTATTCTCAAGTATGAATAATCTGCTGCTAATGACAGCAGTGTGCTGTACATTCTGGTTGAGTCTGTTGTAGGCAGTACATTAGTATGTGATTTTGAACACAGGGTATTTTAGCTTCCACTCCAGTGAGATGACAAGCTGAAGGACTGATTGATCAGTCAACTGTCTCATAAAAACCACAGGGGCATGCTAACTAAATGCCTCTAGCCTTTATGCAGTAATATTGAAGTGTTGTCCATCCCTTCTTGTCTGTATATTTACAATACATTCAGTGATGAACATAAAGAAGTACATGAACTATTTTGATATAGCAGTGTCTTCAATAACAGGTATTTACTGGTGTGAGGTTTGATGGGTTGATACTTTTTTTCCCACTGACACTGATAAAAATGTGTGGCTGACCTAAACTTTTTTTCAGACATGCTGAAGTGATGAAAAAGATAATTGAGACTGTGGCAGAAGGGGGAGGAGAGCTGGGAGTGCACATGTATCCTTTCCTGGTAGAAACCAGTTACACAACTGTGTGTTTGACAAATGCAACAATTATGGTTGATTGCATCAGTACTATGTTTCCTCCATGCTCCTCTCCTTTTCCGTAACTGAGACTTTCAGGTATCTTCTGATTTTCCTCAAGTTCGTCCAGGCTGTCATTCCCACAATAGAATATGACTACACAAGACACTTCACCATGTAGCTGTGTAACTCTGCCTCTGCTAATGCAACATGTGTACCTGGGAAATATTAGCTCTTCTGCCTCTGTGTTGAGATTGTATCTAATGTGGTCCGAATTGAAATGGCCTTTGGGGTGTTTGTGTTACTCTGAGACATGTTCTGTGTGTGTGAGACTTTGGGAAAGTTGGGAGTATGTGACACAGTTGTTAAAGGAACAGCCAGATGGTCTGTGAAACAGGCTTGTTTTTCATTTGAAACCAAGAGTCGGGTAAGAAGATCAATAAAGGTTAAATCTGTGTGTCCAGTATGGATGTAGTCTGTCTAACTGCTACAAGCCTAGCTATGACATGAAAAACACAGCTTTCATAAAGCTCAGCAGTTTTATCTTCATGTCATTTTATTTTACCTGTGGAAAATAGAAATGTAGAAACATCACACTTGGACATACTGTATTTGTGAATAGCTTGCAAGCTAACAGTAGACATCTCCACTTGTGACAAAGTTGACTCTTAGTTTCCATCTACTTCTAGTGTTTATGCTAAGCTATCTCTGTGCTAGACCTGCAGAAATCAAACAGATTTCCATATCCTTTTATCTGAATCTGGCTAAGATGACTGACAAGGATTTGTCACAGAAGTTGGACTGTTCCTGGGATGTTCCTCTATAGGTTTAATGTTGTGACCACATTGTGGTGACCTCTCAAAGTTCTTGTTAAAAAGCTTTTAATGGTGTTGCTTAAACTTGCCCATTCCACACTACTTCAAATGTAATGGTCCTTTTCAGAAAATAAATGATCTCTGCTTCTGTGTTGATGGGCTCTGGAAAGCTTCTGGAAGTGATTTTCTTTCTTTGGGGGATGGGGGACCTAGAGGCATCAGAACAAACTGTAAATACAGCACTGATGTTTTATCACATTATAAAGTTATGGCAAACATGTTTGCAGCAGTTTCCTATTAACACATCCAGCAAACAGAACAACATTTGCATTCATATTCTGTTTGCACATGATGAATGCAAGTTCAATATTCCCTCTCTTTTGGTTCTTCTTCAGCTCTTCAGCAACTATTGATGACAATATCTGACTCTTCAGCTTTTAAATGCTCCACTGTGTTCACCAGCTTTTCTCTAACTGTCTTGTCTGTGGTTTAGCGTTCCTCATTAAACATCAAGGTAAGTCAGCTTATTGAACAAATAATATCTCAAAGAAAATATTTCATCTATGCAGATTTAGATTTGGACAGCTGTTTGCTGGAAATGTGTGTTTTCTTGCTAACATGACTTTCTTAAATGTCTCTGTACCTGACACAGCTCTTAAATATAAAGGAACAGGTCACCCCAAACTGAAAAATGTCATTATTATCTACTCACCTGCATGGTGAGGGAAAGCCGGATCGAGTTTCTCAGTCCAAAAAGCATTTCCGGAGCTTTAAAACCAAACAGTGTTGCTGCATTCTCCTAGACAATTGAAGAAGATGGGGACTTGTTTGAAAATCCAAACAAACAAATGACTCCCTACAGCCCATATGGTGTAATACTACCTCCAGAAGTGCAGAGATCCCAAATTGTTAAATTTGCTTCAATTAAATCACTTTGAAAGTTTCAGGTGGTTGAACCTCATTATTGTAAATCTGATTTTTATGCCAGTTTGTCTGAATACTTGTTCTCTGAATGTGTTGCTGGTTTGTCTTGTCTCTTAAACCTGATCTATTTACCTGTTGTGTCTACAAACTAAGGTTTGACCTCTATTATGCCACAAATACATAATTATTTTATTTTAATAACTGAATTTCAATAAATCCTTCAAAGTATTTCTGGTCTATTTTGTTTCTAAGATTTTTAATTCTAAACTATATTTGAGTCATTACATTAACATGTTTCTGACAGTAGTAACACAACTTAAACTTCGGCTTCAGTAATACTTGCTCTACTTCGTCATCTTTTGGTTGGATAAAATATTAAGTATGTATTGCCTGTTGGTCCAGTCCCCCTATGTAACTTACTCGGAAGTAAGACTTGAACATTTGAAAGTAATGTACAGTACCAGTCAATAGTTTGGACACAG
Source organism: Chaunax sp. Z400 (assembly GCA_037577475.1). NCBI lineage: Eukaryota > Metazoa > Chordata > Actinopteri > Lophiiformes > Chaunacidae > Chaunax > Chaunax sp. Z400. The sequence continues at coordinate 924,413 of CM075205.1, read as the reverse complement.
TTTCCCATCCACTTGAATGGGAAACTGTGTCCAAACTATTGACTGGTAGTGTATATTAATCAATAAAAGAATTCCCAAATATTTAAAATTCTTATGTGTATTTATTTGTCGGGACTGTGGAGGGGTGATGGAGGCAAGGGATACCAGCACCAGAGTTTTGAGTCATCTATGGTAAAAAAGCTACAAACCCCGGTTAAAATTCAGATGTTGTAATTGCTACATCTTTGTAATGACAACACAGAGAACTATGAACTATTTAAACATTTAGAGGAACATGGAGGTCAATTAATTTTTGTCAAATAAAGCTCTGTTTCTGTCTCCCCCCAACAAAAGAAATAAAAATAAAAACAATGGAATAACATCCTACGACGTTCACAATGGTAAAATAAAACAGAGAAATATTACTTTCAAAATTATCAAACTATATATTATCTTTTACTCAGAAAATGTGTCAAGTAGTCAAGTAGTTTTTCCTCCACTCTACTGCTGCTCCACATTTGACCAGCTGATGGCGGTAGTGGGCCTAAAGGCCGGCCATTGTGAAGAAGAAGAACACTGTCAGTGAACTCTGGAGGTCGTGCCGTGTGTCTCTAACATGCATGAGGTCTACCCGACTCTACTGCTCTGTATTTATGGCTTCTTTACCAACCTCCGGCCGGCGGAGCCTTTCCTCACCGCCTACCTGATGGGGCCAGACAAGAACCTGACAGAGACTCAGGTGAGTTATGTTGCCGCCGGACTAAAGGCTAGAATTGAGCGGCTAGCATCACTGGCTGTTTACAGGAACTTGCGTCATATCTTAACTTTTGATGTGCTAATAAACATTTAGCGTCAGCGCACATATGTCCATTTCATTTCCTTGTTTGTATTAATTAATAATTGTATTATATATACTCTGAAGAATCTTTAAATCACTTCAGGGTAGTGTGGATGTCTTCCCATGTCAGGTGTTTCTCAGGAGGACACACAGTAAGGTGGTGATGATTGCATTGTTATTTTTCTTGTTACATTAACACCCGAGCTGAAATGCATTCACACACTTTCCTCATACTGTTTCCTCATCACTCGGCAGATCCTCTTACTGCGGTCTGTCTCTAACACTACCTTATGTATCCATCTTATTTAGCATTTACATTTGCTTTAGCAGGAAAGTTAAGCTTATGCTCTCTGGTTTGCATGCAGAGGATTGTGCTGAGGTGCCCTAAATGTGTTGTGACAATTTGATTACATTAAATTACTGTTAATTACTGTTCGTGTGTTACGGTTGATAATAAGAGCTCCCATTGTGTCTTCTGATGGCGCAATTATTTTATTTAGTCTGTTTTATCAGGCTAGTTCCAAAAACATGCCTGTACATACTTGCCTCAGAATGACTAAACCCCTCTTAGAAAAAGGTAAAATCCACTGGAATTCATGATTAATCCTAAAATAATTACCTCCCTTCACTTGTAAACTGGCCTAGAAAAAAGCTGTGATGGGTCTGTTTTTGCCCTGAAATACACAATGCAGTTAGGATGTGCCACAGGGAAATGTCTTTGGGTCACTGCAGTTTAGGATATCTATAAATGAGATTCCAATAGAGCTGGCTAAGTGCAAAATCTGTGTGTCTCAGTTGATCCAGCTCTGTACTGCTCAGAAAAAATGACAGCAAAATGTCAGCAAGCTTTATCGCTGGATGTGGGCATTAGTCTGTAATTCAATAAAGCCTCTACACCCAGATACAAAATCAGATACAGAATAACCTACCACAGTATTAATATCTATGAGATGCTCAATTCTTCTCAATCTGCTCTACTAATTTTTTTCTAGAAAAACCCTTGGCATCATGTAGTGTGGTCCATTAAAACTCGTGTAGTCTGAACCTGGCTTGTTACTGTACAAAGTTCAGTGCTGACACCACCATGACAATACTATAAAGAAAGTGAGAGTGGTCTTTAAAGCTCTGCATCACATTACCCTTTAATTCTGATTGATTTGTACATGTTGGCTCCACCAGTGGCCCCTGACACAAAGGTTTGCAGAGTTTGGCTTGGTGTCCTCTGCATTGAACAGCAGCCAGGTTCGTAACGGAATCAGTTAGACCGGTCTGCAAGGGGACACGGTGGCTTAAACCTTTCAAACAGAAACTGAAATATGGACACTTAATCATAAGATGGTAAAAATGTGCTTTCATTGTCTGTTAATTGTTGTTTTTGCTATGCATCCTGGACCCCCTATCCAATACCATTCATACAGAGATGACTTAAATAAATGACATAAAGTGAACCAAATCAAAATCTTTTACTGTAAAACATCTTTTTTCTGTAGATCGTCAATGAAATCTATCCAATATGGACATATTCCTACCTGGTGTTGCTGTTCCCCATCTTCCTAGCCACTGACTACCTCCGTTATAAGCCTGTATTGGTCTTACAGGCCACCAGCTTAGTAGTTACCTACATAATGCTGCTGAAGGCTCAGGGCCTCCTGGCCATGCAGTTCCTGGAGTTTTTCTTTGGGTTGGCCACAGCCTCAGAGGTGGCCTACTACTCCTATATCTACAGCGTAGTGGATCCGGCACACTACCAGAGAGTGACAGGTTACTGCCGCAGTGTCACTTTGTTTGGATCAGCTGCTGGATCGCTGACTGGCCAGCTCCTGCTCTCTGAGGCCAAAGTTCAGCTGCTCCACCTCGTCATCATTACTCTGGTGTCGGCCGCTGTGGCCTTCTTCACTCCCTGGTTTCTACCCATGCCCAAGAAGAGCTTGTTCTTCCACAAGAATCCAGGAGTAATGGAGGAGAGACCGCAGAGCAACAACACAGCACTGCTGGAGAAGGCAGAGGATGCAGACAGCAAAACACCTCTGAACACCCAGAATGCCTCCATGGTGAGTGACAAGCTGTTTTGCTCAGGTTTGGCTTGGATGATGTCTGCTGAAGTGGCATACAGTATGATAAGGTCCACAGTGAATTATGTGGATGGGAGATGATAAGACCCCTCAGACTCATGAGTTGTTGGTGAAGTTCCTTTTTTGACAGGATCAGAAAGAGCAGCAAATAAACCGAGTTGTTCAAGCGTGTAGGGAGAATCCTCATCAGCTCACCACCGGAGTCACCGCTGCTTCCCAGTGTTGCTCTTAAGGCAATCTGTGTTGAAATAATCTGAAAAATTAGTTCTTGAGTAGGAATTGTTTTTTGCTTGATGTTTGAAACTTTTTATTTTTTCATACATTGAATATCACATTTTTGCTCGCATGTGATTTGTAGGTTGCAAGTGCTCACTTACCTATATTTGTTTAAAAAGTAATTTATTAACCCTGATAATGTACTGGTGCAGCTTCAAACTTCAAGCAGCTATCATCTTCTTTGTAGTGTTTCAGTTGCTCAGATATTACGTCTTAAAAGCTCATGAACATGCTAATGTCGGAAGAACAGCATCCCAACGCAGGAAGTGAGACTTACACAATAAGTTGTGCTGAACCTTTGAAGCTTGAAACAAAGTTTTACCTATAGTTCTACCTCAGACTTTTCTATAATTGCTGGCTGTGGGCCAGATTGCTGGCCATTAAAACATTTCAAGCTGACTACTTTCAGACTTTTTCAAGTCACGTCATTGACACATTTTAGATCTTCCTCATTTTAACTAATGCTGTGTCTTTTGACCAGATGAAGGATTTTAGTCACTGGACCTCTGTATCTTAAGTTATCAGTGGAACAAGCTGAGCTAACGTTAGCAGACACAATGAAAATCGAATGAATCGTAACATTGATTTTCGAACATGCGAATAAAAAATTCGATTAGTGTACACAATTATTGTTTTGTCATTACTGTTTTTCCAGTAAAATGAGTGAATTAACTGGGGGGTTGAACACATAGGCACTGTATACGTCACATTCTCATCAGGGCCTGGCCCCCCTAAAGGTCTGATCCTAGAATCGCCCCTGGTTCAGATCACATTAAAGTCTAATTGTTGTAATAATTCTATTTTCATGAAGAAACACTCTCACTTTGTCGTGACCGTCTGCTCTGCTTACAGACATCTCAGTCCTTGGAGGCAGGAAGTCAGAGCCGTGGTTTTGTAGACGTCTTGCAGATGTTGTTCACTGATTTACTCCAGTGCTACAGATGTCGCCCTCTGCTGGCCTGGTCGCTGTGGTGGGCTCTGGCCACTTGCGGCTACTTCCAGGTCATCAACTACGCTCAAGCACTGTGGGAGAATGTTCGTCCATCTCATGACTATGAAATCTACAACGGCTACGTAGAGACACTGTCCACACTGCTAGGTGAGGTTGCCACACACTTTATCATAATGATTATCTGTAGGACTTTTATAGATATACACAGTTTTTCAACTTCAGAGGTTGTTCTAGGACTTGAACTGCATCTCACAGTCAACAGTTTGCTCAGTTGAGCTGATGTATGAATGAAAAATAACAGTTGTTTTGTGCTGGTCCACAGGGGCCCTGGCAGCTTTACTGGTGGGCTACCTGCCTGTGTGCTGGACTCTGTGGGGGGAGGTGGCTTTGTGTGTCCTCTCTGTGCTGATGGCTGTGTCTGTGTTTGTCATGGACACACTGAGGAACATCTGGATATGTTACAGCTCATACATCTTCTTCAGAGCCACATACATGCTGCTCATCACTGTGGCCACGTAAGTATAGACAGTATTTAGCTTTTCTTCTTGCTCACAATCGGTCACCTCATATTCATTTAGATTGACGTGGGATTGAACCTTGAACAAATGAGCTGACAATCGCTGTCAGCTTTTCTTATTGTTCATAATCCCATCATGCATGTTGTGTATCTCTGTGCCATAGCGTACGTGTGTTTGTAGCAGTCTATGTTACTGTAGCTACCTAGCAGCAGGAGGACCCAGGTAGGACCCAGTAGCTCTACTGAGCTGGTTGTGTTGTGCCTAAACAAAATCCCTTTTGATGATTTTAAAAAACAGGCTGTCTATCTTTTTCCCTGTTATGTCAAAAGGCTTCACAGTCTGGATAGAAGCCTCTCAGGTATGGATTTGGTGACTCCTGCTTTAACTCATAGATGTGCTGTTTTGGAGCGGGTGCTGCCGGGCGCACCGATGTCCCTTACATTGATAAGTCCCATACCCGCTTCTGCACAGAGCGCTGTTCACCTGTTTATTCTAAATGTATTAATATTGAGCTCCATTCTAAAATGCTCTTCCTTGGGCCCCCAGCAACTCGCATGTCAAGTTTGAAATAGATTAGATGAACGGTTCTCACGATAGGCTCCTAGTATTAGTAAGATAGAATAATAAACATGAGCTCAAAAACACACAAGCTTTGCAGCTTTAACACAGATTTTCAGACGTGTACCTCATGTCTCCAGTCTAACACGGAATCAAGGAACACCTGGGATACGTGGCTCTCTCTGTCCTGACCCCATTCCCTGAACCGCCCCTACTCTGTCTCCCCTGTCACTGAGCCCTAACCAGAACCCCACTGCCACAGTCAGGTCTAGGTGGAGAGATTAAGAGCTTGCAGGAAAGTAGCTCAGCTTTGTTGTGATGTGCTAGAGTTTAGAGTTGTGAATACACAACTGTAGTGTTGATTTGCTTAACACAAACTATGACAAAAATGTTCTTTGACAGCCATTTCTTCCATGACTAAGACGAGATGATGATACAAAGACAACAACACATCATTAAACAGTAACTGTAACAAAATCAACATACAGTATTGTTGTCAAAACAAGACGAGACTAAAATGTAGTTTACAAAATAAAACTCTGACCAAAATCTCTCTTCATTTTTGTCCACAAAAAAGAGGCTGTGTTGCTTTTTATTATTACAGTTCACTGGATGATGTGTGCAGCAGTTTAGTTTCCTTTTCTGCACTGCCTGAGGTGGGAGGTGGGATCTCACCCCTTCAGGTTCGAGCCTAAGAGTAAAGTGACAGTAAATATTAGCTTTAGCTATACTAGAATGACTGAACTGTTAATAGCAACCTGATGTCTGAGAGAAGACAACAATGTCAACCTTTTCTTTGACTAAAATAGAACTAAAATGTCCATACATTTAGTCAACTAAAACTAAAAACTTATGGCTTTTTAGCCTGGACTAAATATGATAAAAATTGACATTTGACACTGGACTAAGACAAAGACTAAATAAAAATAGCTGACAGAATTAACACAATAATGTTCACATTGCTGCTATAATACACAGGATGCTCATCAGAGTTGATGACGGTTATCCTCTCTATGATACATGCTACTTAGTCCAAAGCCTCATTTTGTTTCGCTCTCATTTGCCCTTTCAAGTTACTACAATACCCTGTTAATACAAACTCAATACTTCCTGTATCCGTTTAATAAAATAAAGCTATCGATCCATCACTACTCGAAGTTTTGGACTTAAATCTAGGTACTCCCATCTTTCTGGGGCTATCAATAGGGTGAATTTGGTTAATAGAGTGTAATTAATGATTATTAAAAATGATCATTAATTATTTAATGAATTTGATGTTATTACTAAAATTAATAATGATTACGGGGCACAACCTTGGAGACAGGGAAAAATGATCATCAATGATCGATTGAATTTAATATTAACATTAATAATAACTGCGGGGCACCACCCTGGAAACAGGGAAACAATTAACCAAACTCTGTTCAGTCTCACATGAACGATGAAGGGAAGAGTACGTGCACTGACCCTCGCAACCAGCCTTTAAAACAGTATCAATGCAAAACAATACAAACAACTTCTCTTATAACAAAATATAAAATATAACAAAGTTTATTCAAATTCGCAATATCGAACTTCAGTCAACACACTTCAATTAATTACCTCAGTTATCTACAAATACTACTGACAATCATGCAGGTACAGGCAAGCATGTGTGTGTGGATGTGTGTGTGTCTCTGGGTGTGTGGATGTGCTTATATGTGTGTGTGTGTATGCGTGTGTGTGCGAGAGAGGATCTAAGAGAGAGGAGGAGGTACTCAGAGATGGCCACGAAGTTTGAACACTTGCAAATGGCACCGGGGCTCACCAAGCTCTTAAACCTGAATGATTATGTGTGTGTGTGTGTGTGTGTGTAAAGAGAAAGAAGGAGAAAGAGAAGAAATAGAGAAGTAGAGGAAAAGAGTGGGTGGAAGAGAAGGAAATCCCAACAATCAGCGTACAACAATCGGTGATTAACACCGTCAGCGCACAATAACAAAAGCTAGCTCTAACAGTTTAAAGCAGCAAAAACAGCAAGTCCACAACAATCTACTCTGCTCAGACTTAAGCCTCTTACTTTGTAGAAGAAGGGAAGCTGGCGAAGAGGTCCTTTCGTCCTTTGCGGTCCGGCACGGTCCTTCGAGTCGCGGGTCCTGACGAAGTGTTGTGTTGTTCTGTTGCCGTGAGATTCAGCTGATCCTCGGCGGGACGGCGTTTAGAGCACCTTTAGTTGGCTCTCGCAGTGCGGTGGAGGAAAACAGCAGGGTTGACGTGGCTGATGAAACACGGGGTCGTCTCCGGTCCTCTTTTTATCTTCGATGAGAGCGGTACGGGAGCACTCCGTGCGTTATACAGGAATCGTTACTGGGACTGGCAAGGAGACGATCGGACTGCTGCTTGCGTGGAGCGGCACCGGTCCTTACAGGAGTACAGAGCGGGTAAGGTGAGGAGGGAAAAAGGTGCTCCCTTGGGAGGCAGATGTGGCTGGAAGCCAGGTGAAGAGCAGGAGCAGGAGAAGAGAGCGAGCAGAGAGAAATTCCCACTTATATACTCCTGGTGACTTCAGAGGGACCCCTGTGGTTCCTCATGGGTCTCCTCCAATGACAGCCAAGAGTCTGGTGGAGGAATTTCACACCTAGGCAGCATGGCAGCCTGGAAAATGGAGTCTTTTGTGCTCCATTGTCTTACAGGTTGGCTCCTTCTGGTCTTATCAGGCTCTTGTAGACAGATGTAGGCCTGAGTCAGGCTTTGTGGAATCTGTAGGGCCTCTATGTTTCAGGGGCCTGTACCATGCGGCCCAACAACACGTTGAACTTAGCTGAAGTCGTATTTTATTCATTATTTTGATGTGAACTCTAGAAGAAAAACCTAAGTGGTTGAAATGAGGAATTAAAACACGCTTTGTCACAGTTGTCCTGATGGGTTGTGTTGCTGCTACCCTGCCAACTATAGGTTCACTGGGAGTGGCTGCTATGACACAGCTATTGGTGAAATGTGGGTCATTGACTTCATATCAAACTGGTTCTTTAATTAGTCATTGTGTCCGAGCAAATGCAGATAAATAAAATTATCTTTTTTGTAATGACTTAAAGAACTTAGTGCATTAAAGTTTAAATGTATTTTCTGTTATTCTGGATACGCAAATGTATTTTTGTTACCTTTGGACTTAACAACTCATACTGTAGTATGAGAAGAACGTCAGACATTAGAGCTGGGTATGTTTATGTGAGCATCTGAGCTTTCAAATGTTTCTTATATAGTTTTTATTGGTTTGTGTTTGAAATGTAAACTCAGAAACAAAAGTGTACTTAGAAGCACATTGCAGAGGAGGTTTTTGCTTATTGACAAGATGACTTAGCTGTTGCTGCTGTAATAAAATACAGTACTTATTTGTACATTTGTTTAATCATTTACATATACAAAATGAAAACAGTTATATTACAAAAGTGTTGGAGAAAGAAGAGTTCAGGCCGATCTCTTATAATCAAAAGATGGTCTGAATTTTTTAAGGAGCTTTTTTATTAAAACAAAACAAAACAAAACTCATCACCACAGTTGGGGAAACAAACATTGCTGGCCTTTTCCCATGTGATTTCTACATTGTATGGAAATATTGTGTGGGTAGGGTGGGAAGGTTTGCCTTTGATTTGGTAATCACTGATCTAGGGGTTAGTCTCATCGATAAGAAGAACCTCATTCATCTCCAGGTATCTGACTGTGATCTGGTTTGAAAAGTGTGGGAACACTGGTGAATCACTGGCCCAACAAAACTACAAAACAGCAGGGTGGTGATGCACCAGTATGTTCTCCATCTGTTGTGAATTGTTTAAGTTAAAGTTAAATAAATAATGCAATTCATATCTGATATAAAGGTTATTTAAAAACAGTTAAAGGATTTATGCTAAAAAATGTATTATTTACAGTTCTTATTGTGAAAGTGAAATTTAGTCACTACACAGGAAGTGTTTTATTTTGAAACGCATGTGAAGCGGAAGTCGCTTCGATCCGTGAATATCACGAGAGAAAAATACTATTTTATTGCTCCCTTTTCTTTCCCTTTTTTTAAATGTCAACATACAGTTATTAAATGTTCAGTTTAGACGGACATCTGTTGGCTTTTTATTTGAAACTTACACTACACCCTCTGTGTGGTTCTGTCTTTAGCTTTAGCTTTAGCTTTGTTACTGCTGTCTGTTTCCACATGGCTGTATGACTGTATTTCATGCTGATTTTCTGTTGTCTGCTTTCTGACACACACACATGTATATATATATATAGATATCAGATTGCAGCCAGTCTCAGCATGCATCGCTACGCCTTGGTGTTTGGAGTGAACACCTTCATCGCTCTGCTGCTGCAGTCTTTGCTCACTGTGGTGGTGGTAGACTCAGCTGGCCTTGGCCTTGATGTCTTCACTCAGGTGAGGAAGTACCCCCACCTATTCTATGATGAGGTTGCATCCAGAGCAAATCAGGCTTCGTGGTGAAAGCATCAGTCCTCCCATTCATTTATATTGTGAATAGTGAGTTTAGGCTGTAGCGTTGTAATGGTGTTTCTAATTAAAGTGACACTGAATCAACTAACCAACATCTTAGTCAGCGTCATTGTACCATTTAACATTGATTAATCAATGCTGACTCTAATCTGGGTTGGTCCTCAACTTGTCAACATTAATGATGTTCAAGACGTTTGTAACCTGCTCCAAGTTTCTGTTATGATGATGGTCCCTCAAACAACAACGTGCTGCCAGGACACAGAACCAGCAAGGAGGAGAAATACTCTGCAAACCTCTGTCGGTGGAGAAAGCCTCTGTAAAGCCTGTGCTGAAAGCCACAATGCCTGATTTGGTCTAATGCCGCCTAATATGCTATTGCATTTGCTGTTTATCCACCTCATCCAGTGTAGATCTGATTGGTAGTCGTCTTGTTTGCTTCCTTCAGTTCTTCATCTATGGTGGCTACTTTGCTGCCATCTCTTTGGTCTTCCTCATTGCTGGGCTTTGCAAACTGGCCTCCAGGAGGCGCTCTGAGCAGGAGAACCTGGCCAACAGCGCAGCAGAAACGGAGTCGGATGCTCCATGAAAACATACTGATAGATCTTGATTAAGAGGGTGACAGAAGCTAAATCTATGCCTTTGAAAACACTAGAAGCTGTGTTCATCCATTTAGTTTTAGTGTGACAGGCCGGTAGTCGGCCCTGACATTATTAAATTGTTATCACAGCTAAGATAAGATATACCTTTATTAGTCCCACAGTGGGGAAATTTACAATGTGTTAGACTTGCACATCCAGCATATTTTGAATAGAGCTGGCCAGTGTAGAGTGTCCAGCTGTGGTCTGGTATTATTTTATGACTGAACACCTGATTGGAGGTAAGCTGTACAGAAGGAGTGCAGCACAACAATGAGTGAATAGAGGCCTTAATGCTGCATAGAGCTACAGAGATGGGTGAGTATTCTTTGTGGGTTCACACATATTAAGTGACCCTTTTCATCTTTGAATGCAGTCATTTAATTCACAGTGAACATAAGACAGCAGCCTTAAAAGACCCACTCTGCTGATCACAGATAAGACTTCATCATGTATGTGTATCATACACTTTTACAGACATTCACAATTAAATTTCTGTTTCCCAGCTTATTGATGCCTTATACTTGATATAAATCATCACTAAATATCACTTAGGAATGTTTCCACATTAGCACAACTACTCCTGTATCACATTTGACACCAGCCAAAAAGATGTGTGTATATTTTTCTATTTATTATTTCTGCATATTGCATAGATTGTGTATTGCACTGTCGAGTATTAGTACTGTAAAAGAGTATCCGTATAGGTGTCTCTAATGAACACAATGCTTGAACTGTTACATTGCTGATCTGCAATACATGTTTGCTACTGTTAACAGCTTATATGTGTACAAGATGATTACTAAATGGTCCATTACTGGATTTGGACAAAGTGCCTTAAAAGGTAAAAAAAAAAAAAAAAATACATGGAGTTGCTGCCTGATTAAAATATAAATTCTTAACCTTGTTCAGATTTACTTGCTGTCAGCATATCTAATGAAAAGATCAAAACCATCAGTGTTGGGTCTGTCTGTCAATACATCTTTATTTTCCTGCCCTGTGTCTGACTCCAAGTCCATTTTTATGGAAGACCTAACTCTTAAAAACAGCTCACACATACTGTATAGAAGCAGCTGTGTATTGCTAAAACATTTATTTCATTTTAAAAAGCTGGCCACTTTGGGTTTAAAAAATGTTGATCAAACTGTGTGGTAGATTTTCTACACATTTGTTACCATATAGTATAAGCGGCTAAATATAGCACACCCTTGATCTTCACCACACTACACACACTCAGACACCACAATTACCTCCACCTGAGGTTATGTTTTTTTTTTTACCAGCGTTGGTTTGTCTGTTAGCAGGATTACTCTGAAAGTTAGGTGGGCGTGGCCCAAGGAACAATCCATTAGATTTGGTGGTGATCTGGATCATCATCTGGATCCACATTTTGTTTACAGTCTTTATCATTGTGGGACAATTACCAGATTTTATCTTCTAACTTCATGAATAATGTCTACAATGATTGGACAAAAATGACACGATCACCATAAGATCTAGAACACATTAGAGTCTGATCTGGATCCAAATCATATTTTGGATCTGGTGATCCAGAGTGTTTAAATTTATAGGGCTGACAGAAAATCCACTACTGTGAGATAACAAATAATAATGATCCAGACAGATCTGAGATCAGATTCAGTTAGGGGTCAAATTTATCAGACTAATAATGATACCAATGTGATCCAGATTCTAGGGGCAGGTTTTCATGCTTAAGACATCATATTATGAGGATCAAACTATCATTTGGCTATTGCTGTTAGGTGTAATGACATGAGGAACCTGAGCTGCCTTGGCAGGGTTTTGTGCTGAGTGCAGTTTTTCTCTATCTTGTAATCCTAATTCTAGTTGGGTCGTTTATGCACAATTATGGGAAAAATGGAAAAACCTAGCAATTTCTGAAGAAAAGAGAAAAAGAAATTGGATCCAGATTTTGGGGTTTGTGCTCAGTATCAGGAGAGAGAGAGTGTAGATGTGGGTCAGGTAAGCAGGTGTTTTATTTTTGTTTTTTCTCTTCCCCTTTGTGGTAGTGTTTTTGTGGTAGTGTGTTGGGCCACAGAGAGCGTCTACTAGAGAAGACAAAAAAACATCTGTGTTACAAGCTGGAGAGCTTGTGGTTGAAACAGCAAAGTTTACTTTTGTGTTAAATCAAGTGGTGTATAAAATAAAGTTTGTTACCAAACATTGTCATCGGAGTGCCATCACTGATAGAACCCCTCGTGATAGCAGAGAGAACTGTTAAGATAAAGATAATATATACTTTTATTGTCCCCAAAGGGAAATTTGTTCTGGAGGAAGTAGGCATGCAGTGAATTCACTGAAACCAATGTCACATAATACACGCTCCATATTTAACATTCACACATAAATACACAGCACAAGTACTTCAGTGTTGAGTTTAAATAATGCACAGCTTAGCAGAGTTATTGCACAAGTAATAGTGCGTTACACAGATCTATGGCAAAATTTAAATTTTACCCTGGCCCCAGTTCACAAAATGTGTTTTATAACTTTTCAAGTAATCCTGCTGACGGACAAACAACCTAACCAACACACGAGTGAAAACATCACCTCCTAGGCAGAGGTCAAAATACTATAAGAATCAGCTGTAATTTTTATTAATTTATCAGCAACTTTCTAAATGTGGCTCTGAAATCAATCATTCTTCACTGCTCTGTAGTACAATCACATGATGAAGTGCTTAAAGAGATCGCCTCTTTTTGTCTGCCTCATTTGTGCGTATGTGACCTTCAATACTAGTGACAAATGTGTGCTTTATGTTAATGTTTAGGAACGTTTGTTATTAAATAATCTTTGTATTCCTGTCAGCAAACATACCAAATAGCTTAAATAAAAGTAATAATATTAAAAATAATAATAATATATATATAATCTCTGTTAGAATAATAATATATATAATGTCTGTTGTCATTGATGCCTCTGTACTGTACTCTTGAGGGTTTTTTACTGGTGCCAGAACAAAGCCATACCGCCATATTTAACTTTAATGAAAAGGTTTTGTTTTTTTTACTAAATTTGAATTTTGAATTTGAATTTTTTTGTTACTTTTATGCACAGCTAGCATTTCAAGACCAAATGACAAGTCCAGTGAACCCAAAGCTAGAAAGCACATTTGTAGAATACTAAATTATTTAAGTGTGTTTACTTGTCAAAGAAAGTTGGAGAAAACTCACATTTGTCACTTCTATTAAGACTCGTTTCTATCTGTACTGGATTTTAGCTGATGGCTTTTTAGAATTTGGCCTTTGCTGAATGAAATGGTGCGTCTCCTCTTTCCTACTGAAGATATGTGTTTTCTGTGTATTGATTTCTTCTGGTTGCAATGAAGGAGGTCACCAGATGATGCACTGCCTGTGACATCTCAGTTGAATCATGTATAGTGTATTGTTTAAGTCTTGGTGTCAGTGTGTTCATTCTGGACTTCTGTTACCTTCTTTGCACTATTTTTATACTTGGTCTTAAATGAAATCTGTGTGTAGTTTAATACATTCCAAAAAATGTAAAGGTGTGTTGTGATGGTACTTTTACTAAACTTGTGTGGCACTTATGAAATATGCTTCCATTCTTAACAGAAAACATAATTATTAGGTCATAAACGTTGATGTCTTTGTCATGGGATTACAAAGTTAAGACGTACGTTTTTTTACTATGCAAATAGCTTCAAATAAATATAAATGACATTACTGTCCTGTGTTTTGTTTTTCTTTGAAAAAAGATCAAAAGTAGATGTCTACAGTCACATTAGCTTTGAGGCTGTACTCTCTAATGTCATTGTGCTAACATGTTCACCATAACAATGTAAACAACACATGAGTTGCATGTTAACATGCTACTGTTTGCTAATTAAAGCTAAACATGAAGTACTGCTGAGGCTGATGTGAATGTCATAATTTCTGCAGTCCTAAACAAAGGTATTGGACAAAATCTTCATGTTGATGGTGCTGAATGAAAAGTCAGTGGATCACGAACATTATTACCACTGATCCTGAATGTTTGAACCACGTTCATGTCAATTCATCAGGTACTGCATGATTTCTGAATTCAGTATCCATAATGACTACTAAAAATTATAGTCATAATATCAAGAATAAGAATAATATGATGTATAATAATAATTGCAGTGGGGTTCAACCACAGTCTATGGGAACCTGCATGGATTCATGAATGTGCAGAGAAGGAGAGGGAGACCAAGAGAAAAGCTTGTATCATGGAAATAACTTTTTGTTAAACAAGAAGTGACACGCAATTGGATAAAGGCTCAAGTCCTCTAAAGGGCCAACAGCTGAGAAGGTGGAGCTGAAAACACTGGAGAGGTCACGCTCCTAATGTTTCAGTGGGTTTGTTTGACATGCCAGTGAAAGAGCCCTGAGAGCGATGATTCATTTGTGTTTGCATGATGGGAGTGTTTTTCTCAGTAACTCATGGAAATTCATCGCTGTGAGTCAACTTGGTTTTGATAATGTTATAAAGTTCCCTAAACCTATAAAAATAAACCTACAGTATATAAACCTAAACCGATCTTTATTATCAATGTGTATCTACTAATTATTGGATTGTAAGAAATATTCCTAATATGAAATATTTGTTACAAATAATCTTAATTACTAAGGTGTGATTTCACATTAGCTTTACAGAAGCTGCTCCTTTGGAAAATGTGATTATTTTAATTAACCCTTCTATTGTGTTACATTTTCTCTCTAAAGAATGTAGTTAATTTCATCTGTTTGTCATAAGGTTCCACGACTTGGTTCACACATGGCATCTGAACACACAAAATACAGTTTAAGAATTTTTATTTAATTTTGGGTGTTTTGCTGAACTTGTGTACACCCTTGGTGTTCCTGGTAAAAAATGACCGGTCATTAGAAACACCCCTTTTTGGCTTCCATGGCAATCCCCATGGGAGCCAATCCCCAACAGAAGTTTTACCCCATGGGAAACATACCTGTTGGTAATTGTCAAAAACAACCACAACATTGTTTGAATGGTATCTACAACTTTCTCACAGCTCTCTTCTGAGGCTCACAGTTCATTCTGTGGCAGCAGGATGAACAAGTGATCTGAGCCCAGGTCAATGAGGCCTACAGGACATAAATAATAAATGGACGTTCAAAACTTGTCATGTTCACAAGAACTTGAGTTGATAGAAACACAACATTAGGTGATAATATATGTATTATTCTGGATTTCTATTCAGCTAAAGTGGAGCGATCGTTTTTATCAGGCACACCAAACTAGTTAACAAGAAACAAACACAACAGGAGGGTTAATTTGATTAACTGATTGATTGATTTGATTTATCTGTTAATGTTAATGTAGGTTATTACAGTTTTGGCCTGTCTGCTGTCTGTATAGCAATGTGCTTTGTTCAGTGTGTTTAATTCAGCATCATGAGCTGTTAAAGAACAATACCTGTTTAATACAACATAGTTTATTCATAGTTTTGTCCATTATTCCTACTGGTAATATTAACACTGCTCACTTAGCAACTGATGTCGGGGAAAAAAATAAACTTGACTAAAAGTCTTCTGGGAAAAGAAAAATATGATTGATCAGATGAGTTTTAAACTAACTGTAAAGTTATCCAGACGTTTTGGGTAAGAGTGACGAAGACGAGGTGAGGGATGGTGTGTAAAACAGGGAGGGAGGATGCTGTGTAAAACAAATAAAAACAGAATACATTCATTGGCAAATCAACTGTTTACCAACAACAGCTTTATAGTGGTAATGTCATCCCTACAATCATTTGTTTCACACAGTGGTGAACCTGACTCCATCCTTGTTTGTAAATGAGGATGCCATCATGATACTCTCACCTGATACCAATGAACTTGTTTACATGTGGAATGTTCCAAACTGGTGTTTGTTGAGCAGTCAACAACCCCTGTCCCAACGTGTTTGAAATGTGTTACTGAATTAGAATAAGCATATATTCACAAAAATCAATGTTGATGAGGTCAAGTGAAAATATGAGGTTTTAAAAGCTATGCCTCCCTTTTACATCACCAAATGAATCACATCAACAAATCAAGCTGGATATAACAAACCCTCCTTTCTATCAGCTCCACACAACGTAAAACCATACAGAGATCATTCTACTTCAGGCTCTGCAGGTGGTGGATCATTTCATTCTTCTGAACAAAATGGACTGAGTAATGGAGAGTAATGGAAAGTAAAATAAAAAAGAATATACAAAAATTACTGTGCTATTATCACTTTTAGTGTATGGATGATGTGCTTTGTAAGGTTTGTATGGCTACCTGAGGCAAACGGGGAAAAACTTATTTTCTGCACCATCCTGAGTGCATATGTAGGCTGGGTTTCCGTTTTAGATATTGCACACATTTTGTGCAGCAGTAATTACAAGACTTTTTACGCACAGCTCAACAAGTGCATATGTAAATAGCGTATTCCTTCAGCTGAGAATCTAAATCGCTCAGAGAATATCATCAGTGACAGAATGAATGAAAGGACAGCGCTGTTTATAGCCATTTAATGTAACTCTGGACCCGGTTAGGTGCAGCATGAATCGTCATAGTGATTTAGCCAGGTTAAAGAGAGCCACCTTCATCACAGTGAAGACTGATACATTAATCTCAGTACACACGACACTAAGTGTTGACACTGTTAACTGAGGACGTGAATCAAGTGAACTTTGATTACTGACTTTTTTTAATATAATAGTGGAGAATCAGATGGCTTCACACTGTTTAAGGCTTTGTATCAGAGGCCTGGGCAGAGGCTGTGTGTGTGTCTCTGTCAGGAGAGGCTCCAGATGACGGCGAGCAAACCCATGATGCCATTAAGGACAGCAATGCCATAGCCCAAATGGAAACCAGATGTATCTCTTGAAAGAAAAAACACACATACAGAGTCCTGGGTTTAACATGTGGATGTCATCACCTGCAGGCAGTAAGTGTGGTCAAATGTTGTGCTGGACCACACTGATCTAATTTTTGTTATATTGTAAGGTACTGTAGATACAAGTGTGATCAACTGGTGGAACCCAGTGTGTTACCTGAGGTTGGCCATTTTAAATGTTGGGAACACCGTACCAGCATGGTGAAAGTCAAGGTAGGTGAGAGTCCATGAGAAGACACAGCAGATACATCCCACTACTACGGACAGCACCAGGATACTCCAGAAACCTGCACACACACACACACTTTGTGTCAGAATAGCCAATCATTGAATGTACAGGAACTAAATTTACTCAATGACTGTTCTTAAAAAGAACAATTCACCTAAAATGAAAATTCAGTCATTATCTGCTGTGAAGCTTCTGAAATGTTGAGCAGACTAAACAACTTCATGGGGTAGATATGACTGGATTTTCATTTTTGGCTGAACTCTTCCCATGTTCAACGAGTGGATCCACGCTTCTTGGCCTTCTCTCCCACTCTGGCCTGTTATGTAGATAGATAGATAGATACTTTTTAATTTTGAACATGTTTAAAATAAAATTTAAAAAAAGGTATAAGCAATAAAACAAAGCTAGCAAATATAATCATAAACAAATAACAAATATATATATATACACACACACACATATATACGCATACACATATACATGTACACATATATTTATATATACAGTATATATATATATATACACACACACACATACATACAGACATTCATACATACATATATATAGATATATATAGATATATTAGATATATCAAAATTACAATACATAATTCAAATAAATGTTCTTCATGTTCAAAAAGGAGTAGGAATAAGTTTAAAACTTTTCTTGTCCCACCCCCATGGACACATGTTTCACTGCTGGAGACCTCCTTCTACAGAAATAGTGTCCATTTAAATGTATTAGTTAGCATCAGAGGCTACATTGACACTGCAGGCTAAACTGATCCAAATCAGATTTTTTTTTTGCTCATATGTGACATAGGTCTGTTTTTTCAGGACAGTGTGACTAGAAATCACTGGAATCTGATCTTTTGAATTCTTATCTGAGCCATTTTCAGACATGGTCTTAAGTCAGTTATGTATTTGATTTACCTCAGCCACTGAGAGTGGGAGGAAGTTTTGTGTTTAGTGCTGCCGTTTGTTTGTTGTCTTTGTGTGCTTGTAAGCAGGATAACTCAAAAGTTTTGGAACAAATTTCAATACAATTTTGTGTAAAGGGGGGCCCTGGGGAGAGGAACACATGATTAGATGTTGAGGCTTATACAGAAGATGGTATGGATCCAGGTTTATTATAATTATTATTTTTTATAACTTTGTTATTTGTTATAACTGCTACAGTATGCGAGAAATGTCATGGTCATACCAAGCCAATCAGAAGCAGAGTAGGGTGTGTCATGGTGTCAACAATGGGATTCACTTGGAGGAGGTTTGCTCTCTCTGCTTGTGCCCTCCAGTTTATCAGGACAGCAACAACAACTGGAAGCCAGGGAGCTGCATTTTTAACGGATCAGTTGGAAGATGCTTGAACTGTTGTGTCAATTACATTTTCTGTTGTTCAGCAGCATGCTTATTGTAAATGTCAGGTCATAACACAGATCTGCTCACGCTGATGTCAGATACGAGTCACATATAAAGGTGAATGTGAACAGTCAAGAAAAAGGTCAGATTTGGAGATAAAACCTAAAATCAGGTCACTTTCAACCACAGTGTGAATGTAAGCAGGGATGCTGTGCTGAGCTTGTTAAAGGATGGTAGATGGAAATTGGCTCAGCCGTTTTTGTGTGATTAAGAATAAAATCAAAATTTAGCAATGTTTAACAATGTGGAAAAAAGTAACTGAATACATATTTATCTGGATCCACGCTAAAATGTAATGGGTTCTTTACTTGCCCATGTCACATCTTTTCAGTAACTAAAGTTGCCATTAGTGCCTTTAAAGCTCATGAGAGCTGTTGTTATTTAATAAAGACTTAATATTTGTATATGTGGAGGATGATATGGTTACTCCATACATGTAGCTCAGCATATTTAAGTCCAGATGTACATGAAGATGAAGAAATGAACAGATATATTTACCCAACATCCTCTGTTCAGTCCCATCCTGTCCTCTCACTCTCTCTGCCCGCAGCTCTGAAACAAATCATTATTAGTCAGTGTCATTATGAAATACAAACTGATCGGTGTCGGTGTACTCATCAGTGAAATACATTTTATTCATGGTTTGTCTCAGACAGATGCATGTTATTTGGATCTGTATTGTTTCATTATTTCCCCATGTTTACGAGGCCTAGAGTTTACGGTATACTTACGATACTGTGCTAGTAGTCAAAAACTGGTAAAACGGAATCTCAGACAGACAAGAGATAGCTAAAATGATTGAAACCTTTTAAGGCTTTTATGAATGAATGTCTGTTGTGTCATAACAATCAATTAATTTAGCTGTTGTTCACAATATCTGTAAGATCTGCAGACTTACAGTATAGGACACATGCTTACTGTATGATCCCTGGAAATGCTGAGGCACCAAAGCTACTTGTTTGGGGTTAGAGAAAGGTCTGAGGAGGAATGTTGTGTACTACTCTGTGAGACTGCAGCAGGACCTTTCTCCAGACATCTGCAGCTGAACAACCTCCATACTGTGACACACTGTACCAGTGTTGGCCTGGGCTGTTGTGATTGGTTCAGCAGACTAAAACACAAATGCTGTCTTTTATTTATTTATTTTAGAAAAGGAAACAATTATATGAATCTTTATTGTGCATTCAAACATTAATATTGATAATTAAAAATAAAAGAAGTCATATTTTCTCACTAGCTATTTCGGATGGGCCAAATATACAAGTGGGTCACGGGCCATCCCACAACGCCATGCCTATCCTAATGATATATTAAAGTGTCCACAGTGATCCAACCAGTGCTCAATATATAATTTACTGACACGTGAAGTGTCCTGTGAAAGATATATTAGATCACATTTACCAGTAAAAGTGCTATTCGTTTTTGGCGATAAAATGCTTTCCTTTCTTGTCTTTTCCTTTTTTTTCTTTTCTTTTGACCATTTTTATTTGTTTACATTCATTGTTGGAGCCAAAGTTATGATTTTGATGAAGTTTATCTGCAATTCCACTGTTAAAGTCCTGTGTGCTATAATATAGTTAACACCCAACTTTAAGAAAATCAAAATCAAAAGTCTACAGAATCGAGACGTATATAGAACACACGTTACACAGATACAGAACACACGTGCGCACACTCATGCGCGTGCTCACCTCTGAGTATTGGGTACAGCAGGGCGCAGAAACAACCAACAGCAGCCACAGCCACGGCAGAGCCTACTACTGACAGCCCGGCGACGCACCACCGTTTAGGGCTGGTCCGGTGGGTCACCGGCCATCCCGCAGTCCCACCGTGTCCCTCTCTTACCCCGAATATCGCGGAATGAGACTCCGTGTGTTGCACCTCCTCTGACGAAAATGAACGACCGAAACTTTGTCTTAAAATGCCCCTGTCTGTTGCTCTCCTCTGCATTCTCATGCACTTCACAGAATGTAGAGACGTATAGTAAACATGAAGGACGTTAGAGAGACTTCTTACTTGTGTGCCAGATCGCGTATAAACTGTGTGGTGTTTCAAACGGACCGTACCAGGAACTGCCGCAGACCTTTCTCCTTTTGCTTTACTCCAATCGCACTTCCGCACACAAATTGTCCCCCAGGCTAAACCGCCAGTGTAGTTTCATGTTGTGAAACTCTAAGTCACTGTCAAATCAGTGCACTCAAATAAAGCGGGGTTATTTCATCAGGAAGAATTATCAATAATACTTCCCAGTGATAATAATAATATAGACTTCCTAATCATGTAATTTCTCAATAATAAGCCTATTGCTTTGCAGGGAGTCTTCCCCATATCGGCATAATGCCGATAAATAAGCATGGCTGGTTTTCACCTACATATCGGTGTACATGCCTGCCGAAAAGTTGGCTAAGAAGATTTTGGACAGAAATACCAAATTAGGTTTTAGGTAGGCCTAATTAGAAAGAGAGTCAGGATAGACTATAACTGTTATATTCTGTTATCTTATTATAGATTCAGATTAGATATGTTTTACTTGGGTTAAAGTACACTAAACCATACTGATAACGTAAAACGTGCTCATGTGTTTGCTGTCATAGAGCAGACTTGGTGGAGTTATACGCTCTCCGTGTGCCTCTCTATTCCCCTGTAAGACCACAAGAGGGCGCAAATATCTTGTGAGTGCTTTTATTTTGACACATACGATATTAGAAGAAAATGGGAAGTGTACACGTTTATCTTGAAAGTATTACCGGAAAAGGTATTGTCGCAGACTGTTGCTGTCAACAGCACTTATCAAGTCTACATCGTCTACAGACGCCACAAAGCCCATCGTAAGATTCCAAAGCAGCTATACTGTTACGGTAAATAAGCGTTTCACTGTGTACTGTAATAATAATACTGTAATACAGTCATATGAAACTCAACACGACACACAGACGCGTAGCGACCGTGTGACGCTTTTATGGTCATGGGCTCTTAGTCGTAGTATCATGGTGCTAATATGTTCTGGTAACATTGACTCTTATATTGCGGCGATATGGTTGATCTAAGCTTAACTTCAGTCTATCTCTGTACGAACGGATTTAACACAGCATAGTAACCGTGTGTAAAAATGTGTGTATCCACAGACAGGCTTCCCGCTGAATGTAGCATACCAACTTGCTAGGGCAGGTTGCTCCTGAGTTGTTAGCTTTGTAATGTCTGAGATTGTTGAGGTAGCCCGTTTAGCTATTCAAAAGCAACAACAAATCTATTTCTTTTGCTAACGTTGTTGGTAGAAGTGATTTAATTCAGTTACATGAGTTCCCTGCTTTATACCAGAATATATCAGAGCTAGGTTGTTTTCTCTGAGGCTGTCTGCTGTAAACTTCCGAGTTTAATTTAGCATTTTCATGTTTTCGACCATAATTTATCAGATATCCTTAAATAAAAATGTTCCCTTGAAGTCTCTGCATAGATTGAACCCTCACATTCTCCCTGATATACACCTCAATGTGTTTTTAAAAAAAAAAAGTATATAGGTTACCCTTATCAATCTGTATGTACGTATGTACTACATAACGGGGAATAGTCTATCCACATCTCCTCGTAGGATTTAATGAAATTTCTCTCGTGCTCCGTGGGAGCGCTACAGATATGCATCTCATAACTGCTTATGTCATTTTTAGACATAATTGAACTTAGGTACAGTAGCGGGGCCATCTGTGTCATTGGACACACATTTTATAGTCTGATACTGACTGACTCCTATCTCTACTGAGATCTTTACTAACCCTAAACTGGTAGTTTTCATGTGTCACCATTTACAGGGTGTATCATGTAGTAGGAATGTCTCCTGGTTGAGTCTGCAGAAGAACCTACTGGAGATAATGGACAGAAAATCTGTTTGAAAGGTATTTCTGATATAGTAGACTACAGTGAAATGAATTATTATGACACAACAGGCTTTGATTTATAAACACCTTAAAAGACTTAAAACAGATTTTCCAAGGTGACTTGTAGTTTCCTGCTGTGTAGAATGTGTGAATCAGTGGTGAGAATGCAGATTACCTTGCTTAATATCATAGCTGCTAATTCATTTCCTGTCGAGACTAAAATAACCTAGAAAATAATGTAGACAAGATGGTCGACACAATCCACAGAAAAAAGTAGGCCCACCCAGAACCAGAACCCTGACCCCCATCCACTTGACACGGTGTACTACCCAATTGACAGTGTGGGGTGTCAAATTAGACTCCCTCCACGGGTTAATTGATAGCTACTCATATTGACAGATGAATGCGGTCCAAGGTGATGCTATTGTTTGATGTAGCTCAGTGGTTAGCTGTCTTGCCTCTCAACCTGGGCACCAGGGTTTGATTCCCTCAAGACAGGCACAGCTCCAGGATTTAAATTTTGGGTTGATCAAAGTAATTTTGTCTCCGCTTTTTAATTGCAGAAGTTAATACGTTTTGCTTTTGATGGTCTCCAACAAATCTCACAGAAAAAGAAATGACTGATAGCATTCTGAAGGTGACACGCTTGTTTGGTTGATTATGACACTTGTTAAATTAAAAGAAAAACATTTTCAAGACTGACTGTGCCAGTTTGTATTTTGGTATGGGTATATTGCAATATATATGATCTACCCAATATACCCATGTGTGCCACATGGGTATATTGGGTAGCTCATTGGATTCTTGTCTGCACAGAATGATGTTAGCCTGTGTAACTGGATGGCTGTATCTTGGATGTTTTCATGAAGCCATGTTTTTTGTGAAAGGAAGCACTCAGCAATTCCAGCTACAGACTGGGAGGTTAGCTGAGTCTTAAATGGTCCAGTTTGTTATCCAGAGATTGGACATTGGCTCAGCACAGTAACAGCAGCAAACATTCAAACTAGGGGGCAAGATGCCTTTATTACTGTATTCTCTTATTAGCTGCTTATATGTACACACTGCATGTGTGTGTGTTCAGGGCTGTATTGCAACATGATCCTCCAACATTGACACCTGCAGACAGATGTCTGCAGAATGAGGCAGAGAACCGGATGCAGCCCTGCTCCACTGAGGCACATCCTGGTAGAAGTGTTATTATCTGACTGATCAGCTGACTCTCACTTGTTTCATTTTCATATGACGTTTGATCAGATGACATTGAAATGATCTTTTACCATGTGACAATGTTGATAGTTTGTAAAAGTGGCTGCGAGTTATTATTTTTTAAATAAAACTAATCGGCAATGATTTTAATAATCAATTTGTGAAAAAAGTAAAAATGGTGAACCTTTTTAACCGCCCCAACCAAGCAGGCAAACTGAATCTTGGCGTCTAGAAATGTGCGACAGAATTTTTGCAGTATTTCCCTGCATTTTATTATGCAATTCGAGACATCCGATAGGGCTGCAGCTAAAAATAGTTTTCCTGATGGGTTGATCCTCCCCTTTTTTGTCAATTAATTGATTGACTGATTGTGCTAGGGTGCAGAATATCGTCAAATAGGGGGAAATGTCCAACCCAAGTCTCAGAGTTTGAGGGTACATTATTTAATGCCTTGTTTTGTCCAACTAGTCAAAGATATTCAGTTAACAATTATAACCCCCCCCCCTTGTGTTTTGGAAAATGATATATAATTATTGTATTTTTTTTACTTATGTGGCAAAATAAAATTTTAAGCGGCACTACAGTATCTATCTTTTTATTGATGTCTGATTGTTGTGTCTCATTCCCAGGTTGGTTTCCCACCAACCCACAGTGTCAGAGACTCAACAATCAACTATCTTTCTCCAGAATTGCTTTAAAAGTTACATAATGTTGCTTTAACTCAGTCCACTTGTTGGCTTATTGGGACCACATCTCAGACCTTTTAAGCAGTCAAAATGTTCTCGGTTGTCATGGTGTTGACTTTAATTTATAACCCTAAAACATATCTGGAGCCTCACAGCACAACTGCATTGCAGCATTCATAATAAAATGACTCCATACAGCTTGAACGGTACAAGGCTCCAGAAGCCCAGAGATCACAAATTGATTTGAAAAGACTTAACACCCTTTTATAAGTTGGAATCTGGACTTTAGCTCTAATATAAAGCATTACCCTATCAACACTGCACTGAACACTACACCAACTACATTTGCTTTATCAAGTGACTGTTTAATGTTTTGTTGTTGTGTGTCAGTAGCTGACTCTGTGGACTGATTATTCCTGAAACCAAAGTGTAAAGGCTGCAAATAATGGTTTGTCTCCATGTAATGTAGCAGTTATTCTGTGGCATTTTCCAACCCGTGCTGCTGGTTATTATTTTTTTCAATTTTGAACATTAAACATATAGCTAAATAATGAATATAGATGAAATCAGACACCATAGTCAGCTGATGTGTCCCCAGCCTTTATGGTCAGTGCTGTGTGAGCACAATGGGATTGTGTTCCTGAATATGCCAGAAAAGGGGAACATTTAACTGTCCACATCATCCAAAATCCTACCCAGGATTTCTTGCTTTCTGAAAAACAGGCTGACTGTGTGCTAGCAGTTGTGTTTCCCTATCAGTGTACTGTATGTGGTTGGTCAGCAGGAATACACTGACTGTGTCTGTGGTTAGTAGCAATATTTATTTAAAGCAACATGCTGTCAGCCAGCATAACATCACATACTGGAGAGAGAACAGAGGCTCTGTATGTGTGAGAAAGCAGGCTATATCGGTGGGGGCAGGATATTAAAGAGGATGAGCGAGTGTAGAAAACAGAGAGTTATTGTGTGAGAGGAGTAGGAGACAAGCAGTCATTAATTTGAAGCAGTTACTGTACATTATGCTACTGACTCATACTCACTGAGTTGAGCAGTTTGTCTGCTACTGGAGGGAGTATTGAAATGTAAATCTCAGCAGCTCAGAATGCAGAAGTGAGCTTCAACGGAGAGGCCTCTCTTATCCTTTTAATCAGTAACAGGTGATGCATGCGTCCCAACAGCAGCATCTTCAGTCGACAGAGTGGTTGCTGTAACTTAAGGGTCACGTCACTCTAAAAAAGTGTCATTTGTTGTTGTTGATTCTAAAAGTCAACTAATGACAGCATATACAGCTGTGTCTCTGCTGGATGATGTGTCATTTCTTCTGGTGCAGATATCTAGAACTCTGTAGCCACCCTAGTCATTTAATCATAACTAAGACCTTAAATGATCCATCCATCCATCCATCCAAGCATCCACCCAGCCATCCATCCATCCATCCCTCCATCCATCCACCCCTCCATCCATCCATCCATCCAACCATCCAACCATCCACCCATCTATCCATCCATCCAACCACACATCCACCCAACCACCCATCCATCCACCCACCCAACCATCCACCCACCCAGCCAGCCAGCCAGCCAGCCATCCATCCATCCATCCATCCATCCATCCATCCACCCACCCACCCACCCCTCCATCCATCCACCCACCCACCCATCCATCCTCCCATTCACCCATCCATCCACCCATCCATCCACTCATCCATCCATTCATCCAACCATCCACCCATCCATCCATCCATCCATCCATCCATCCATCCATCCATCTCTTTTAACTTAACCTGGGCCTACTGAACACACTCCACTAACACATTACATATGTCACTCTTCTCATTGTGTTCATGGACGCTGGTTTTCTCATATAGATGACAGAAACATTCTTGTTTCATTGATAATTGAAATGCTTTCATTCGGCTCACCTGAGGTCTCTTTCTCTTGCAGGACTCTGGCTGCTACCTTTGTGTGTGTGTGTTTGTGTATCTGAGACATCACTTTGCAGTGTGTGTGAGTGGGTGAGTGTGTGTGATGTCTTCAGAGCTGCTGGTAGATTTGGGTGAAGACCCTGCAACCGCACAGCTAGGGCAGCTGAAGCTGGCTACTATAGAGGACCAGCAGTGGCCCAATGATGAGTCTACTCTCAGCAAGTCAGGTGAGAGCAATCTAGAAGTACACACACGAAATACTTTTAATTAATTTGTAGTAAAAAATTATATAAAGCAATGGGAAAAAGTACTTAAAGGTACAGTGTGTATAGGATGTAGGGACAGAAATGGAATATAACATTCATAATTGTGTATTAATTAGCATATAATCACTTGAAACTAAGAATTATGTTTTTATGTTAATTTTTTTCTTTTCCTCACAGGAAATGTAAAAATATATATTTTACATGAAAAACAACAGCAACATAAGACAAACAACAACATAAACATGATACATAATATATCTTTCCAGAAATATTTAATCTCTTCTACTCTACCCATATTTTTTGCAAAACTGCCTAAAATGACAAGCCCAAATTACAATGTCTGTAGCCTCCTAACCACTCTGTATATTTCTGAATGAGGTATATCTGAAGGATAATACCCTTAACTTTCTTGTTAAAGTGTCAGAGACACTTGAGGTACAAAAAAAGGCCAGTGAGCTTTTGAAATCAGTAAAAACGTAGGATTTTTGACCATGTTTACTGTTTTTTTTTTCATGTAGAGGTCCAGGAGCTCCAAATGGAAACATGGTAACCAAATTCTATTCTGAGACAATAATTACATTACATTACATTTCGATATATTTCCTCAATAAGAACTAAAATAATGAAATGTTGCTCCACCAGTGTGAAAATACAACTTTGACTCCATGTGGAGCAGAGTTTTTTTTTAAACTTGTGTAATCGCTTAATGTGAAAAAATAGAAAATGTATATCAAATTGTACTGAACCTACACCAAATAACCAATAAATATAAGAAAAAATAAACTATGTGCAAATTAGTATAATGTAAATTTAAGTAAAAACAAAACAAAAACACAAGGCCATTCAATTAAAGACCCTAAAAGAATACATGATGCATCATAGACTGCAAACAGTTTTGTTAATCACACCACTATACATACTAGTTACACTAACATAAAACCTCTGTAAAACCCATACTAATAATACTAATACAATTATGCATCACTATCAAATGATATAGTGTAAAGAAAACTGTCAATGAAATGAATTGATAGAAAATGTTCACCTGTTTTGTGTTGTCTGATGACATCCTCCAGTAAGTTTCAGTCACTGTTAACATTACAGTCATGTTCTCTGAAGTGGACAGAGGGGCTTCTGATAGATTTTGGCTGAGGGCAGCCTCGCAGAGGG
Source organism: Chaunax sp. Z400 (assembly GCA_037577475.1). Lineage (NCBI taxonomy): Eukaryota > Metazoa > Chordata > Actinopteri > Lophiiformes > Chaunacidae > Chaunax > Chaunax sp. Z400. The sequence continues at coordinate 896,458 of CM075205.1, read as the reverse complement.
GTGCTCAGTTGGTTGCACCACCACACCGCTCGACTCTGCTAAATCCTACGTGCTAGACCTTTAACACTGACTGCCTGAATGATGATTAGCAGGAAACTTAATACAAGTTTAAAAATGCAAACAAGTAAAAAGAAAACAATCTGAGCTCAGGACTCGTCCAGTGACGCTATGTTGTTATTGTGTTTTCTCTGTTTGAGGCATTTATGTATTGGTGTGTGTGTGTTTCAGAGACAGACCTTTCCCAGCGCTTTGATGCTAGCTCTCCCCACCTGCCCTGGGACCACCCCTTCTATGACATTGCTAGGCATCAAATCATTGAAGTGGCAGGTCAGTCCTCCAACCCCAGACTTCTGTCTGTCTCCTCTTCTTCTCCATCTCCAATGTAACATAAAACAGTTGAACTTGCCTTTTGCTTTTATCTTTAACTAATATTTCTTCAGGCTTTCCCTTCTCTACATCACATGACTGTATGGATCCCAACATTACTAATGTCATTAAAACATACTTGTCCCTCTACCTTTATATATTATATGAAAATTGTAAAACAAACTAGAGGGATGCTTTAACAGCTTCACAGTCGCCATTGTACAGTCCAAAGAGACACAATGCATTCTGTGACATTTGGGTATGTGCAGTAATCTCACCCTGCATTATGCAAGAATTCTAGCTAATCTATTATATATTCAGGCTTTTTTCACATACACAAACTCTACAAACTATGCAGTTGAAATGCACAACATATTTAATTTGACATCGTACTCAATATGAATCGTTTGTTAGTATGTAATTCTGAACACAGGCCTTATGTTTTCTGGATGTTCCTTCATTTGTCATTACCATTCTTGTGAATGTGATATTTGAGGAATTTCCTCAACCACAAATTTAGTAAATTTGCTATGTTCACTTTGGATGAACTGATTTGGTTTAGTTGTCAATGGTCAAGGTCTGTTACCTCACAAAACACTGTTTTGGCCATGATTTAATAATGATTATGCTAATTCTGACATAATTTCACACCAATGTGTAATAAGATAAAACGATGATGATACTCCTCTGCTGTTGAACACCATAACTCAGGAGCAGAAGGGGAGATTATGACCATTTTTTGCATCTGGTCAGGAAGTCTACATGTGATGCCTTCCATTTCCTTGAAAATACACTTAATACATTTTATTAAATGATGAAGTCTTCACCACATACAGTATATTATATGAGTCTTGGCAGGCATGGTTGCAATTTGACTGGTTGGTTGGCATACAACTGTGAGGTTGCAATTTTTGTTGTATGATTAGGAGCAGTTTTATAAAGTGAAAGTAATCTATTTAAATACCTTTATCTTTGACTGTGTGTCTGTAGGTGATGATAACTTTGGCAGAAAGGTGATTGTGTTTAATGCATGCAGGATGCCTCCACAGCATCAACTGGACCATCACAAGCTACTGATGTAAGTACTAATGACTTAATGAGAAGTGGGATTATTGAGACGCCAACGTTTATCCAGTCCCCACAGTGCTTCCTCAGTCCAGTTTACATTTATACATGCCCATTGTTGAGCCCCAGCATAACTGGATTTTATCATATAAACCAATAGTTGACCATCAAAGGGAGTACCACAATGTGGGAAACCACATTTGTTATTAGGCCTGTAAGATGTGTGCCTTTATAAGCGGATTCAAGTATTTATTAAATAACATGGAACTCCTGAACAGGAAATTGGGTTTTATTTATAGTTGATATTAATATATGTTGCAATATACATTGTTTCCATTTTTAAGAAAGAATTGAATGTTATCTGATACAAACAGATTGGATGTACAAACTGAATCCAATGAAGTATTAATCATGAAAGCAGATGTACTGTATATTATAATATAACCCAGTGCAGTGCCAGATCATTTACAGTACAGACAGGTGTGAAACTAGTGTTCAGCCTCCTCTGAACTAACATCACATTGTTCACACATGCCCACAACAGCTGTCTATTCCTAAATGTTAATATGTCCATCATTGAAGTGCTTCTCCAAATGATGTGATTGTATTGTTTTCTTCCTCCGTTTGATTTGTTGAATACGTTGATATGGCAGTGAGTCGGTAAAGGACCATGTGAGGTCAGCACTATGTAATTGTAATTAATGTTTGAATTTGTTTGAGAAGCTGACTGCTTGAGGCTGTTCTGCCAGAATGTTTCTTAAGCATTCTGTCAGTGCTGTTGAAGACAGAGAAATGTTAACATTTTCAGAACAATGGCAGCCATTTCTAATATGTGCTGTGGTGTAGGCTGTATAGCTACTGAGCTACACAGACTAACCTCCATTTGCAAATCACCAAATGCTTTTGCTGATCTCTGACAAAAGTTATGTAAATAAAAAAAGTCAATTTAGAGGCTCATCTGCATTGTAACTGATGACATGTCTGTATTTCTAAAGCCATTAATATCAGTGTATTTTACATAGATAGAGTTTCCTCTTGTAGCAGCAGTGGGCGCAGCCCCCCATGATCAGCCATCACCCCTCGCCCCCTTCTCTGACCCTAATTGGTCTCACCTACTGATCCGAGGTTGTGCAGTGACTGTCCGTGAAAAAAAACGATTGCCACTGCATGATCCCCAGCAGCCCCACAGCGAGCTGTCGTCTTCAGGCGTCCCAGCTCCATGCACGCAGGCCTGTTTGACTCTACTGTAGGTCAACGCCAGGCTCGTTTCCTTTGGTGTTGTCAAACATGAATGCTGCACACCGGTACAAGATTTTGTCTGAACAGAGCTGATGGTCGCAAGCATATATGGAGACGATGTAGATAACCTCAGGCCACCTGTTGCATTCCAAAAGTGAGCCGTAGGGGAGGATCATGTGTGATGGTGTAGTGTGGCATCTGTGGTAATAACAAAACACCCTCATCATGCCTCAGCATTACCTGGACATCATCAGGATAGTCTGCATTTAAAGCTGTGCTCTAGTCACCAGTCTATTGTTAACCTTTATTTTGTTCAATATGTTTAATCAATGTTAAGTTGCCTCCGTGTCATTTAGTCCTTACACTTATAATTTGGTTTATTTTTTCCTAACATTCCTAAAGTATTGTCACAACTTAAGAGTAATGCGCTTTCATTTTTTGTTTGCATTAACATGTGCAATTATGGGATATGTCAGTGAAATAATTATCTACCTTTCCAGGTTTTAGATCCCAGTTTAAAAAAAAATCTACTTTCATCTTAAATATTGTTGAAATATTTCTGTTGGTTGTACATGTGTACTTAACCTTGGTTTGTTTTCGTTTTTGTTTGTTTGTTTGTTTGCCTGTGTGCTCGGTGCATATTTATAGTATGTGTGTTTTGTTACAACAAAGTAAATTTGTTAAAAGTCTTGTTTTTTGTTTTCTAAAGTAATAATGTGTTCCTGTATTTAGTTGCTACCCCTTTAAGAGCCACAGCTTGTCAGTAATAGAGTGAGGTAGTTGTGTCATGTGACCAGTAATCAGGTGGCTATTTATTGATTGTTTCATTGTTATCTACAATCTAAGATGGTTATTTTTGGAATACTGTTACGTTTTGTGACGTTTGATGTGAGTAAGCCACTTAAGTACTGTTGCTATCGCCCACACTATTCTTTGGCTATTGAAAGTTCATAGTAGGACAAATACAAATAAATTAACAAATAGGGTAATGATTAAATGTTAATACATGGTGTAATAGTTAAGTTTGAAGTTAAGAAAAGGGTAATAAAAACAGCAGAATTTAAGTTATGTTAATGATTGAGTTGTTATATTTACATTTTGTATATCTGTACATGTTTAAAGCAAACAGAGTAAGTGAAACTTTCTCTGTGTTTTAGTTTCACCTTTCTTTGCAACGTCAATAAACCTGTGAACGACAGAACAGCTGTCTTCAGAGTCTTGATGTTAAGAAAGCGTTTATCTGACTGTCAAGTTGTATACGGAACATATAGCGAGGACAGTAGAGTGAAACCACGGCTCTCTAACAGGCAGGATAACGCAGTTCAAGCTGGCAGATAAGAATAACGTAGTCACACGCAGCCTGTGGACAACCAACACAGCAACATTTAGAGAGAGATACACCCTCAGACTGTGTCATGGCGGAGGAAGCACCTTCATTAAAGACACGTTCCAGTGTTACATGTTCTTCAGTATGATCAAGTGCATCATCAGCTGGGTCTGATGCAGCAAAGGCAAGAGCAAGAGCAGAAGCAGCAAAAGCACAGCTCTCATACGCTGAAGAAGAAATCAACTTAAAGCTGGAAAAAGCCAAGTTAGAAGCATCTATGGAAATGCTTCGTTGTAAGAAAGAGACTGCTGCAGCCATTGCTGAAGCGGAAGCACTTGAAGCTGCTATTGATACAAACAGCGAAAAACACAGCTGCAATTTAAACTTCGAAACTACTCCTCTCGAAGCCACACAACGCACTGAACAATATGTTACTGACCAAGCCAAAGTACAAGAGACATGACTGCAGTTTTGCGAAGATGCCGTCCCGCCAGAATCTAAACTAAGCCATAGTTATGGCATTTCACCTCCACAGTTAAAAGCTGAAGCTGAACCCTTCTTTCCAGACCAAACCAATATTCCTTTGCAATCACTTCATCTTACCTCACAGCAGCCTTGCACCCAAAGAAAGAAAGATGAATATAGCAATAAGCCATATGAAGTCAGATCCAATCATAACCATGCTACTCGTGTGCAGCATTCCAGACCTCACAGCAACAATGGTCACCCTACTCCCGTACACTACCCCATATATCCACACCCTAATGATGGCAGCTCAAACACAAATTACTTTGTGAGATACCTTGCCCGTCGTGAGCTTGTGGCTACAGGCTTACTTCAATTTAATGACCAGCCACAGAACTGCAGAGCCTGGAGTTGTTCCTTTCTGACTGCAACCAGTGATTTAAACCTGACACCAAGTGAGGAGATGGACTTTCTGCTCAAGTGGCTCGGCAAAGAGTCTGCAGAACATGTTGAGCGAATAAGAACAATACACATCAACCATCCAGAAACGGGATTGGAAATGATATGGGACAGACTGGATCAAACATACGGCTCAACAGAAGTGATCGAAGATGCTCTTCACAAACAGATTGATGCCTTTCCCAAAATAACAAACCGAGATCCTTCTTTAAATTAACCAAGCTGAGTGATCTACTAATGGAACTTCAGTCAGCCAAGGCAGAAGGAGACCTGCCAGGCCTCTCTTTCCTTGACTCCCGTTTCGTCTGCAGCAAAAGTGGGCATCAGTCGGTGCATCCTACAAATGACAAAAGCATGTTCCCTATCCACCTTTTGCTTACTTTGTGGACTTTGTGTACCAGGAGGCTAGCATTGTGAATGATCCAAGCTTTAGCTTCATCTCTCACACAGACGTAACTCCCAGGACTGAGAAGATGGTCTGGAAGCCAAACAAACATTGTGAGGTCTCTGTCCATAAAACAGAGATATATCCCAGAGCCATTTCTGATGCGAGTGAGCTCTCAACAAAATCTGATGATTGTGACAAACTGTGTCTCATTCATAAAAAACCACACCCTTTACGTAAATGTCATGCATTCAGAGAAAAGGCCATTGAAGATCGCATGGCATTTTTAAAGGAGAATAACGTGTCCTTTAAATGCTGTTCTTCATTGTCACATATTGCAAAGAACTGTAAAATGAAAGTTCAATGTGCAGAATGGAAAAGTGAAAGACACCACACAGCGATGCACCATGGACCAGCACCCTGTACAAAAGAGGCGGACCCTGTTTCAGAGCACGGCGGGGAGGAAGACGAAAATGCATCTTCATCTCACGTCACCGCTAAGTGCACAAAAGGCTGTGGTGGAGATCTTACAGACAGATCCTGCTCTATAATATGCCTCGTAAAAGTATATCCAGGTGGCCACAGAGACAAGGCGGTGAAACTCAATGCAATTCTGGACGAACAGAGCAACAGGTCACTAGTTTGTTCACAATTTCTTTGAGGTGTTCAGTGATCAAAGTCCAAGTGCTCTGTACACATTGAGAACATGCGCTGGAGTAAAGGAGTTGACAAGAAGAACGGCCAGTGGCTATGAAGTAGAATCTCTAGACGGAACTGTGCATATCCCATTACCCAGCCTCATAGAATGTAATGACACTTCTAATAACAGAGATGAGATTCCAACTCCCAATGTGGCTCTTCATCATGCACACCTTAAGTCAGTGGCACACCATATCCCAAACATCGACCCACAAGCTCCAATCATGCTTCTCTTAGGTCAGGACATTGTCAGAGTCCATAAAGTCAGGAAACAAGTGAATGGCTCACACAACCTACCCTATGCACAGAAATTGGATTTGGGCTGGGTCATGGTAGGTAATGTGCGTCTAGGTAACGTTCATAAGTCATCAACTGTCAGGACCTTCTACACAAACGCCATAGACATAGCACATCCCACGCTCTTTGAACCATGTCCTAACGTGTTTCATGTTAAGGAAAAATTTAGTGACATCCAGGTCGCCAAGCACTATCCAGTGCCTCCTGAAGAAAGGTCTCTCTTTGATGTCGACCACATAGGATTCACTGTGTTTAAGTGAACCAAATATGACAACCAAGTGGCTAATTCAATTGAGGATGCCTCCTTCATGAAAACAATGGATGAAGGACTGCGGAAAGATTCAAATAACAGTTGGGTAGCACCGTTACCCTGTAAGTGTCCACGTCAACGGTTTCCAAACAACAGACCTCAAGCACTGAAGCGTCTCATGTCTCTCAAACGCAACTTTGAGAGGAAACCTGAAATGCGAGATCACTTCCTCAGCTTTATGGACAAGATGTAAAAAAATGGCCATGCTGATTTAGCCCCCCCTCTCAGCGACAAAGAAGAACGATGGTACTTGCCCACATTCTGCGTGTATCATCCAAAGAAACCGAAACAAATTAGAGTAGAGTGGTGCTCAATACGATGGCATATCACTCAATGATGTTCTGTTAACTGGGCCTGACCTAAACAACACACTGCTCTGTATATTGATCCGCTTCAGCAAAGAAGCAATTGCCTTTACAGCTGACATAGAACAGATGTTCTGTTGCTGGAGGCCACTTAAAAGACACCAACTGGCTGAGTGGCCCCAAATTTCTGTCCATACCAGAGCCAGGTATCTCTTAGAGCAACTATGACCTTGTTGACCAAAGTTCAGACTCAGACGTCTGATCTCTACTGTCTACTTTAAGCACTACAACCTCATCCAAACAGCTTGGTTCTCAAAGATTTACCAAGAAAGAATGACAGCTCTTGTCATGGCTGGCATTACTGCAAGGCGGAATTCACTGCTGAGAATTTAATTTATTTAATTTATGTTAATGATTGAGTTGTTATATTTACGTTTTGTATATCTGTACATGTTAAAAGCAAACAGAGTATATGAAACTTTCTCTGTGTTTTAGTTCCATCTTTCTTTGCAACGTCAATAAACCTGTGGACGAGAGAACAGCTGTCTTCAGAGTCTTGATGTTAAGAAAGCGTTTAACTGACTGTCAAGTTGTATACGGAACATATAGCGAGGACAGTACAATGTGTTATTTTTATTGTTTTTGATGAGTAGTGATGTCATTCTTAAATAAGAGGAGGACTCTGAAAAAGCCCGCTAGACTTCCTATCACATTCAGTAATAATAATAATAATAATACATTATTATTATTACTATGACAATAGTTATTCATTCAGTTATACTACACTACCAAAGACTCACCAATAGTACTTTTATTTAGTGACAGATTAACAAGGAAACTCTGGATGCCATTTAAGATAAGATAAGATAAGATATCCCTTTATTAGTCCCACAGTGGGGAAATTTACAATATTGCAGCAGCACAGTGTACAAAAAACACAGCAGGAGGAGGGGAAATAACATTTTCTATCATATTATAACATTATACTATCTTGTATATCTACTATTTATGTTATTATTTATTTAAGTTAGTTCAGTTCTTCCTAGGACTTGGTGATTCAATCCCTTTGTAGTTTCACTATACTGATGGCACCTGGGCTTGTGGGTGGGAGACGGTGGGGCTAGTGGTTTGGGGGGTGGCCGGGGATTTATTATTATTATTAAGGATTTATTTCTGGATTCAGTGAGTCCTGAATTTTTTCAACTCTACAACCAGTTTGTAGCCAAGGAGAGGTGAAAATATTTGTGATTTACCAGCCACAAGCACTGTCATCATTGCAGAGGTAGGATGAGGAGCAAAGACGGAGCAGAGGCAAGGGCACAAGAGTGTCAAAAACTTCAATGAAGGAAAACAAAGTGCTCAGTCACATTTTTCTCATCATGCTGTTTCTTTCGTGGTTGCTGAAGTTGTGGTACTTTGGACCAGAATATTGAGTCCAGTTGATATTCAGATGAAATGACAGTGACTTTGTTTTATTCACTAAGGTACCTTAAAGGAACACTGGACCAGTATGTTGAAAGTGACTACACTCTGATCTATTTCCACCACGGGCTGACCAGTGAAAACAAACCATCTCTCAGCTGGCTAAGAGATGCATACAGAGAGTTTGACAGAAAGTAAGTTTAATAACATCACTTGACAGACAGGAGCCTCACTGACCATCACTCATAAATGACTGAAGCCACAGTCTATTCTTAATCCTACATCTCTGTTTAATATAAACACCGTGGGCCCTATTTGTGTGGCAGCACAACAACCACTGATTAAACGAACAACGATGAACATGACCCCAATGATGCAAGGTAACTTTTTCAGGTAACCGGATTGGGTGTGACTACCTGCTTAACCCATATGACGAAAGGTGGACAAGCTTTATGTTGTAATCAATATTATAATCAACCAGACATGCAGTTCAGGTGAACTCCTCATAATGATGTCAGTCATTTTTGCTTTAGTGAGACTAGTTGGATAGCATCAAAGGAAGGCAAACAGTATATAGGTCCAGGCCCACCCAAAACGGAGGTCCTGGCACTGCACCTGCCCTCTGACCTACATTCCTCTTGGTGCAGTCCTTTTGCACTTTATGCTGTACCACAAAACATGAACCAAAATAAACAACTACATCTGAGATTTAGTAGTGATGAGATCACTGAATATTTGCTGTCATTCTGCATTTTTGCTAATTGAGAGGTAAATATATAAAGAGAAATGACCAAAATGGACCTTGAAATTAGAAGCATTTTAAAATGAGATGTCGAGTGAATTCATCTCTAAAGTGAAAGTAAGAGACACTAGATAACACACTGTTAGAGATCTTATCCTGATCAACTGTAAAGGACTGTTTCTGTGTGATTTCAGGTATAAGAAGAACATCAAGGCTCTGTACATCGTCCACCCCACCATGTTTATCAAGACACTGCTTATCCTCTTCAAACCAATCATCAGGTTTAAGCATTAGATTTCCTTACTCTTTTTAACTTGTTTTCTGAATACTTAGACCCTTCATATATAGGACATTTATTCAGTTTCAGACAGATCGCAATTAATCTTTGCTCACATAATGTTTAATATAGTATGTATAGTATGGTATACTATGTATAGTATAGTATGTATAGTATAGTATAGTATGGTATGTATAGTATGGTATGGTATGTATGGTATGGTATAGTATGTATAGTATAGTATGGTATGTATGGTATGGTATGTATAGTATGGTATGTATGGTATGTATGGTATGTATAGTATAGTATGTATAGTATGGCATGTATAGTATGTATGTATAGTATGGCATGTATAGTATGGTATGTATAGTATGGTATGTATAGTATGGTATCGATAGTATAGTATGGTATGTATAGTATGGTATGTATAGTATAGTATCTATAGGATGGTATGGTATGTATAGTATGGTATGTATAGTATAGTATGGTATGTATGATATGGTATGTATGATATGGTATGTATAGTATGGTATGTATAGTATGGTATGTATAGTATGGTATGTATAGTATGGTATCTATAGTATAGTATCTATAGGATGGCATGGTATGTATAGTATGGTATGTATAGTATAGTATGGTATGTATGATATGGTACGTATAGTATGGTATGTATAGTATAGTATGGTATGTATGTATGTATAGTATAGTATGGTATGCATACTATAGTATGGTATGGTGTGCATACTATAGTATGGTATGGTGTGTATACTATAGTATGGTATGGTATGTATACTATAGTATGGTATGCATACTATAGTATAGTATGGTATGCATACTATAGTATGGTATGGTGTGTATACTATAGTATGGTATGCATACTATAGTATGGTATGGTGTGTATACTATAGTATGGTATGTATACTATAGTATGGTATGGTGTGTATACTATAGTATGGTATGGTGTGTATACTATAGTATGGTATGCATACTATAGTATGGTATGGTGTGTATACTATAGTATGGTATGGTGTGTATACTATAGTATGGTATGCATACTATAGTATGGTATGCATACTATAGTATGGTATGGTGTGTATACTATAGTATGGTATGGTGTGTATACTATAGTATGGTATGGTATGTATACCATAGTATGGTATGGGATGTAGGTATAGTATGGTATGTATAGTATAGCATAGCATAGTATGGTATGTATAGCATAGTATGGTATGTATAGTATGGTATGTATAGTATGGGATGTATAGTATAGTATGGGATGTATAGTATGGGATGTATAGTATAGTATGGTATAGTATGGGATTTATAGTATAGTATGGGATGTATGTATAGCATAGTATAGTATAGATAGTGTTATCCAGACTAGTCTTGTCTCGAGCATGGATTCTAGTGTTGATAAGAAAATGGATGCATTTAATGTTAAATCACATTCTGGACACACACACACTCTTTAGTGCTCTACTCTGCTTCCCTGCTGCTGTGTGCGTGCATGTGTATGCATACGTAATGGTCACTTTGTTAGTTCAGAGTATTCACACAAGAAAATTTTTTCCATTATTTACTATTAAAACTGTTATGTATTATTTGCTAGAGAATAGTACAAAAATAGAAAAATTAATATCAATAATGGTAATTATGGCTCTGGTATTACATGGTATTGGATTGCTGCCAAATTATAATATGAATGTAGTATCTACCAGACCTTTATCTTTCAACAAAGGAAGGTTTGTCCTCGTTGAAGGAACAGTTCACCCAGAAATAAAAATTTATTCATTATCTACTCTGGTGCTTTGGTTCACTGCAGTAGTGCTTTGAATTTAGATCACACAAAATGAACTGGTGAAATCACAAAGACACGTCTCTGGTGACTTCCAGTTGCAGCTGTAGAAAACTACAACAACCCTGAATCAGTTCAGTAGTTTTTGCATAATCAGGACATTTTTCAACTTTTTCCTATCTAGCAATGTAAAGAAAGTTGGGAAAAAATCCTTCATCTACCCCTTTTTCTGGATCTGCACCAAAATTAAATTGGTTCTTTCCTGGCAGATGCCCCATCTTTTCAATAAGTTTCATGCCAATCCGTTTTGTGGTTTTCCTGCTCACAAAAATGGACATGAGTGAAAATATAACCTGGTAGGTAATAAAACACAGAAATGAAATAAAACTTCGATCAATTCAATCTATACATTAACAAGATAATGATTTTTCTAACCAGTCAGTCTCTGTCAACCTTCAGGCCTTGATGCTCAGGCCTCATTCATACATTTCATTCAGCTGCAAAAATATCTTGAGGTTTAATAGTCCTCCTCTGGAGTAGGACTGCAACTGTTATTGATTCATTTGCTGAATATTATTTTCTCCATTAATGGTTTGCTTTACCAGAAAAAACAAGTTAACACCTTCAAATGTATTATTTTGATTACTTTCATGACATAAAGCAAGGAATCATATCAAATTTCCTTTATTTTTGCACATCAATTTTCTGCTGAGTGGCTAATCAATTGACCAATCTAGCTTACGGAGACATTTTCAGAATGTTTATCAAGAAAACTATTCATTGTCTGTGAAGGAAAACGATCTGTGAAGCTGTCGTCACATTGTTCAATACCAAGACAAACCAGTTAGCATCCCGCATCCATGAAAACAGCAGCAAGTGACACAAGATTTAATTTGAGTGTCCATTTATTTTAAAAACAGTTTGAAAACCCCATTTTAATCCAGCATTAGGCATCATTATCATCCCTCTATATTTTAAACTAAGAAGTTTACAATAAGATCATTCTCTAAACATGCTGAACTCCCCCCCCCCCCCCCCCCCCCCCCTTCCCCGTCTCTCTATAGTTTTAAGTTTGGGAGGAAGATCAACTATGTGAGCTATCTGAGTGAGCTGGAGGATGTGGTGAAGTGTGAGCAGCTGCTCATTCCTGCCCGTGTCAAAGAGTAAGAGCCAACATCCGACTCCAAATATTGTTTCAAACTTTGAAATTAAACATATGGATTAAATTAACATATTAAACAACAGGAAATATGTATGTTTCCTGTTGCATTCTACTGGTATTTGACACACTCTGTATGCACTTTAAGATGTTGCAGTGGTTGCTACCATCATCCTGTTATAATACATTTACACCCATAAACCATCTAATCCTAAACATAGTCATTCTTCTTCAGGCAATGTTAATATATAATTTTGTTTTCTTTTATAATCCACTGCAGTTGATCATCTAATATTGTTTCTGGTTCAGGTACGACAACAAGCTGCGAGCATCCATGAAACCAACCGCCCAGCCTCCCATGTCTCCTCCTCGCAGCCCTCCCCTCCCCAACCAGGTGTTCGGGTTGCCACTCTCATTGTAAGTCACTAAATCTCCGCTGGCCTGTCTTTTCAGTTATGTTCTGGAGGATTTCACCCTCCCCTGCTTATAGAAAGAGGTAGGGCTATGTGATATGAAAACAGCATATCCTTATTTATGTCATTTGTAATCCAGATAACAGAACATTTCAGGATGCAGCACATTTTCTGCTAGTTTTATGAATATAAAGTGACACATAGAAATACCTATTATTGCATTTTAATTATATATTTGACAAATAATAGGTACTAACATATTTGATTATTTTTCTCCTATTTAGAACCTTTGTGCAAATTTTCAGTCAAACATATAAAAAATAAAAAATATTGATCTATAAAATTAAAACACACTCCAGCTTGTCCTGCCTCTTTCTGTGTCTGCTCTGTTGATGTTCTTCATCAGCACGATGTTTCATAAAGTTGACAAATTGAATGACTTTTTTTTCTTTTTTCACCTTTCATATTTAGAAATGTAAAACTCTTAAGACAATTATGCAGAGTTGAAAATTCAAACTTCAATCCATTTTGCATAGTAACTGTGATTTTTATTGTCTCTGTACAAAATATACACATTTTGAATACGTAATGCAACCAGTTGAGGCTAGCTAACTAGACAGTCAGTACAACAAGTTAGTAGGTTTTCATTGTTCTATGCACATGTTGTCATTAGAACAACATGTGCATAGATAGATTTGTTCACATCAGCACACCTTTTTCTAAAAGATGTAACCATATTGAACAATCAAAATGAATGTGGTACTACATGAAATCCATCAATGAGGGGCACTTAACAGCTTTTATTAAACAATGTAATATGTAGGTCCGCAATTAACTGAGACATCACAAAACAACAGCAGCTGTGTCTCTTCTGTCTAGGATGTCATTAAAGGGTTGACATCGAGCTGCTTCCAACAATATTTCTGTAAAGAGGGTGATTTGTGACACAAAAAGAAACAATGGAGCATAAAATGACATCCAATCATCAAATAATAAATATCATCACATCGCACTAACAGATGAAGGTTAGTGATGCAGTCAACTTCTACTAATGCTGGCTGTATTGTAAACCTTTGCCAAATCTCTGTGTGTGTCAGGCTCAGACAGAGGAGTTCAGATGGTGACTGTGTTCCCGTGGTGATGAGAGACACCATCAACTTCCTCTCAGAGCAAGGTAACGCTGGTCTTCAAATTAAAAACTGATGCACCAATGAAGTTTGACTGAAATTCACACAATAAATTATTCTCTCAGTAGGAACAGCCTTTTTCTTTACTGTGTGTGTGTGTGTGTGTGTCAGGTTTAGAGATTGAGGGGATCTTCAGACGGTCGGCCAATGTGACTCTGGTGAAGGAGGTCCAGCTCAAATACAACTCAGGTAGGACCAACAGACCTGTCTGTTCACCCAACACGTCTCAGCAACAAGGATCCGCCGCTGTTGTTTTGTCTTTTAACTTCCTTTTTTTGTGATCAAGTTTTTATTTGTCAAAACAAAGAAGGACAGTTTCCCATGACATCATGAATATTAATAATTTTCAACACAAATTTGCAGACATTGTACTCCTTTCTATCCCCTTATGACCCCCCCCCACACACACACACACACACGCACAACACTCAAAAGAAAAAGAAGAGAAAAAAGGGAAAAAAAAGTCATATAAATAGACACTGCAACAACAATACAATACTTTTCATAATAATAGAAAAGCTGATTTAATTTTTTCCAATGCCTTGGACAAGGTGTCTACTGTATTTCCCCTGGCACCATTGATTCAAGCAATAGTTCCAGAGATACAATATCTAACAATAACAGAATCCATTTAGAAACTGAAAGTTCATGTGGGGGCTTCCATCTTAATACTAAGATTTTTTTAGCGGCAGTTAGACCTAAGAGTAGACATCTTTTCTCTGACGTATTAATACTGATTGCTGTATCATCTTTCAAAAGTAAAACATTAGGCAAGCAGGGAATAATAACTCCTACTACCTCAGATAAGACATGTGCAACTCTGGACCAAAAAAGTTTCACCTCTGGACAATCCCACATCATATGCAAGTAGGTTCCTACTTCATTTTTATAACATAGCTTACAGATTGGTGTGGGACAAAGCTGGAGTTGAAAACTTTTCCTGGGAGTCAAATAAAATCTATGAATAAATTTAAAATTAATCATTTGATAATTACAATTTCTAGATGAAAGAGACACATTTTCCCAGATTCTTTTCCAATTAATCGATTCCTCCCATTTCTTTAAATCCACATTCCAGACCTTGGTCACACCCAAAAATGGACAAGTGAGTTCTTGGAGCCTTTTGTACATGTTGGACACAAAGACATTTGGGTTTAGTGGTTATAAAATTAAAGAGAGGATGTATGGGAAGAGAGTTTTTCCAAGGAACTCCCTGAGCTCGAATGACTGATCTTAGCTGTAAATAAAAGAAAAAGGAGTTTCTTGGTATATTATAACTATTCCTAAGATCTTCAAATGATCTTAGACCTTTGTCATTGATAATATGAGAAAGTTTACGAATGCCGCATTGAGACCAGGATTGAAATTTCAATGGTTTTCTCTCCAAACAAAGTGATTTATTATGGAAAATTGGTGAGAGTGTATGCCATTTCACATACAAATCTGCCAAGTTACAGGCCTGTTGCCATATTTGAATGGAATGAGTTATAATTGGACCAAATTTTTCCCGGCAATGCTTAAAAGACAGAACACAGAACAAAATTTCATTCAAATTGTGAGGAGCGACTATGTTGCGTTCAATGAGAAGCCAAGGTGTATTTCCTTCCTGTAAAAGCCACTTCTCAAGGGGGCGAAGCATGAAAGATAAATAATACAACTCAAAATTAGGGAGGCCAAATCCTCCTAGTTGTTTGCTTTGACAAAGAGTTTTATTTATAAATTTTTGGCAATATGTTCATATTAATAATTGATATACGACTACAGAGCGATAGCTTTTGGTTAAACCACCTGTCCAAGTCTTTACAAATGGAGTTGCGTAACCTTTTATAGTTGGCATTCGTAATTTTCTCAATAGTTGAAAATATATGAATACCTAGGTATTTAAAGGAAGATACTTTAGGAATTTCTGTTTGCAGTCCTGAATAATCCGATAGAGTACTTAGAGGCAGAAGAGCACATTTCTCCAGATTTATTTTGTAGCCTGAAAAAGAGCTAAAGAGAGTAAAAATGTCCATAACTTTTGGTAAATCAGATATTACATTACCAAGATATAGTAAGATGTCATCTGCATATAACGAGATAGAATTATGTATATTCCCCACAGTAATGGAGGTTATATCCTGAGACTGACGAATTTTTTGAGCTAAGGGCTCTCATGATAAAGCAAATAACAGCGGAGAGAGGGGGCATCCTTGACGTGTTCCTCTACAAACTGGAAACTGAGATGAAAGATAGTTTCCAGTTAGTACTTGAGCACAGGCATTATTATAAAGAATATTCAACATATTTAGAAATTGTTTCCCAAATCCCATGTGATTTAAAGTAAACCAAAGAAAGTCCCATTCCAGCCTATCAAAAGCCTTTTCTGCATCAATAGATATTACAGCAGGCAATGAAGTTGACTTACAAGAAGAAAAAATTATATGCAACAATCTTAACATTGTCAGCTGCCTATCTATTTTTCATAAAACCAGTTTGATCTATGTGAACTAATTTAGGCATAATTGGTCCTAATCTGTGGGCTAGAGTTTTGGCAAACAATTTTATATCTGCATTCAGCAGTGATATTGGTCTATAGCTTGTACAGACTGTGGGATCTTTGTCTGGTTTACATAGGAGTGATATAATAGCTGCATTGACATCTCAATTAAAGGAACCCTCCTGAATAGCTGTGAGGAACACATCGAGCATTAGTGGGCCAAGGTCTTGCCAGAATGTAAGATAAAACTCTGGAGGGATGCCATCCAATCCAGGAGATTTACCTTTCTTCATTAATTTCAGTGATTCAAATAATTCATCTAATGTTATTGTAGAATCTAGAATATTTATATCATCACCTGACAGACTTGGCAAGGCTAAGTCCTTAACAAAAGAACTAATGGTTTCTGTATTACCGCTTATTTCACTCTGATATAGTTTTTGATAGAAACTTTTGAATTGTTGATTAATTAATGAAGGATCAGGTTTTGTCTTTTAACTTCCTGTTACACAGGAAGTGGGAATGAATATGTAAAACTGAACACCTGGATTTAATCCAGTGACAGTTGTGAACAGAGCAACTGACAATTAGGGAAAGACCTTGTGACAGCTAGGAAAGACCCCATCGGGCCTGCGGTGGGCCAGCTACCCACCATAGGAGGAATCCAGCACAAGCAGTGCATGGGTCCCACCCATCTCCAGCTACCATAGTCCATGGAAGAGTATCCCCGACGCTATCATGAATGGGGACTGCAGAATTACGGCTGTGGTGGACATGGGAAGCGGCATCCTCTGTAGAGCAGTAAGGCGTCTGAAGGCATTTTGACGGTGGCTTGCATCGGCCACTCCTACTGGGTCGAGTCGGTCCCCTCCCAACCGTCGCACTGCTGGAGGGTGTCTGGAGGCCTGTGGAGGTCGTGGAACCCAGTCTAACACGGCCTGTAATTAGAATTCGATCTGAGGACAAATACATGGCCATCAATGTGGAATGCACCATCTCCCCTCCCCCACCCCCTCCCAAGGGTGACATCATCCACTATGGGACAGAAGGACGTCTGAAGGCATTGGGACAGGGATCTTGCATCGGCCTCTCCTGGTTCGAGTCAGTCAAGTGAAAGTCCGCAGCCGGTTCAACACCACAGCCTGCGGAGCATCAGTCCCCCGTTGCACTTGCAGGAGGTCGTTTCGAGGTCAGGACAGTCCTATGTAAATCTGTCGCATGATGTTAGGGCCTTCTCTGTGAGTTTCTAGTTATTCCCTGTTTGAATGCTGCATACAGACTACCGCCACTTTATTATAGAGTTATCTCCACTAGTCGTGCATTATTTGTGTTAGTGTGACTGTTACAAATGTGCTTTAATACAATATTTCATCTTCACAGGCTTAGTTACACTGTTACAATGCACAGTCCACCTTGTGAAACTTATTGTAAAAGAAGCTTAATTATTCAAAATTATTTTTTAAATTAAAATGTAAATCTCATAGTTTCATGTAAAGTTGTGTTTTTGTTCATATTAATAACAGAAGAACAACAAATTAAACGGATCTAGTTTACTGGTCATAATAATACTAACATCTAAATAACCTGCATCATCATCCTAATAGATTAGCATCATATTGTTGTAGCGCTAGCCACATAATGGGGTCGCAAGGATCATTTATGTTATCTGGGTGGTCTGTTGTATAAAAAACCCCAACTTAAATGTATATTGGTCTTTGTTATTTTCAGTTATATTGGACATTTATTTGCATTGTGTTAATTTGCGAGTCAGCTGATTTCCAGCTGACCCGCGGGTCACATGACACGGCGCTATATGAAGAGCCAGGTAGTGGCGGCACTGATCAAGGTGAACTTGGGGAGTCTACGGGGGACCCAAGTCACCGTGGTTAAACTAGACCTCAAGGACTAAGCACCAGTTGAAGGACCACAGTGAGACGCCACCGACATCGGAGTAACGAACCACTTCGTCAGTGCCAGAGTTAGCGTGCCCCGGTGAGATCGAAACCTTTTTTATTATTATTTCATGTGCGCCAGCGCATGGACTGTTGAGAGCGCTTTTTGGTTGTCCAGGACGTGTAGGTGGAATATACTTCCAGGATTACTCAATCGCCCATCAGGGCAGGGAGATGGGACAGATTTGACTCGAACTGTGTATCGCAGTAGCTGCTCGCAGAGAGCGATTGGAACTATTAAGGTGCACAGGTGGAAGCACTTATTGGACTGCTTTTTGACTTTTCATTTATGTAAGGGGGACATTTCTGTTAATTATTGTTACTGTTCTTTCTTCATGTATTGCATATTAACCCTAAAGTGGCTGCTTCAGTTGAATTAAATTGTCCTTGTTTATCAATCACACTTGATTTTTCTTAAAGAGGATCATACTCTTCCCGTTTTTTTTGATAATTATCGTATTTATACTGTGTGATTGTTACAATTTATTAGTGCCGATGTGTACCAGATGCCCATAGGAAGAATGTGCAAAGATACCTCATCATCAATACATACTTTGGATTTGAGGTTATGATGGGAACATAAAAAAATCAAACATTTCTAATGAGGTTTCTTCTTACTCGTGTGTTTTGTAGGTGCAACAGTGAATTTCAGAGAGATGGAAGATGTCCACTTGGCTGCTGTGATTCTAAAGACATTCCTGAGGGAACTACCTGAGCCCCTGCTCACCTACCAGCTCTACAACGATATTGTCAACTTCACCTGTATGTTCAGTCTGCTTTTATTCTCAGTCTTAGAATTCCTAAAACTAGAATTATATGAAAACTATTACAACTCATAGAAACTAAAAAAAGGGAAGGGTCATGATGCCAAAAATATCTGTCATATAACCTTATTAGCAGTAACAAAGTAACATGTTACTATGAATATTTTAGTAATATTGTTACATTTAAGATGTCCAGTAATACATCTGACCTCTTCATCTGGGATTGACGATTTCTTAACTTAAATTTAAGTAAATATCTGAGGAAAGCTGCATGCATGACTTACTATTTTTTAACATTGTGCCGATGAGAGTTCTAATGTGATCATATCCCTTTGAGATGCTTTGTAAAATAAGTGAAATCCGTAAAAGAAATATAGTAAAGCAGCTTTTTATATACTGAAACTAACTGTTTATAACTTCTTTATTTAAATAGTTCACATCCACACACCTTTTTAGAAAGGTGTAAAATAAAAATATTGCTTTTTCTTATAAAAAATAATATTGTGAATTTATCATTTTAAAAAGTTTGGTCTAAAATGAATGTTTGGTTAATCTCTGTGAAAGAGGTCTGATGATGATTTTGCTTCCTATAAGGTTGATGAGCCAGTAGTATAACAACGTTAGCATTACATGGTATTTCTGTGTCTTCCATTGATCGTGAAATATGCAGGTTGTGCAAGGAACTGGCGACCACCTGAGTGCCCACGTTTCTACAGTAATAGTGGTGTTGTGATGTGAATGCAATGGAAGGATCAACGTTCAGTGGCTGACAAGTTATCTGTGTCTCCTTTAAACACTGAAATCTTGTTTTACTGATGTGCCTGATGTGTGTGCAGATACAGTAAACAACCAGACGTTGCCCAGAGGGCTCTTGTGCACATGTATGATGTGATGATGATAAATATGTTGATTGGCTCCCATACCGCCAGCATCTATATTCTAAATGAGCTTTAATTGACAATGTGTTGGATGCTTTCCAGCTGTATCCAGTGACAGCCAGGTGACAGTTATGAAGACACTGCTAGAGTCTCTGGCAGAGGAAAACTACGCATCACTGCGATATCTCATCACATTCCTGGCACAGGTACAGCTGGTACTCTACCCTCCCCACTAATACCCTCTAGAATATTTATGTCAGCCTGTTACCAAGACTGACCTGTGTGTGTGTGTGTGTATTTAGGTATCAGCCAACAGTGAAGTGAATAAGATGACCAACAGTAACCTCGCTGTGGTGTTTGGTCCTAATCTGCTCTGGGGGCGGGACAACGCCATGTCACTCAGTGCCATTGGGCCAATCAACAGCTTCACCAAAACCCTTCTGGACCAGCAGCATCTGGTCTTTACCTAAATTCATCCCCTTCACCCTCTCAGTCTCTCTTCCAGTCAGAAAACCAGTGAGACCCCTCTGCCCCCACAGCATTCAGTCTTCAGTTCAACACTGCTCCTGACCTATCAGGAGATCATCAGGGTACTTCTACACCAACAGCTCTCAGACAAGCCTTCATTGTCTTGTTCATTAAAACAACAGACACTTTGACTGACATGTCATTGAAAGTGTCTGTCTCCCACCAGTACATTAGTGGTGTCTTGTTTTGAGTATGTCAGTGGTCTGGATTACTTCTAGCCCACATTTCCATTTCCACGTGGCTCCAGGCTTGAATGGATGTGGATGGAAATGGTACATACATTTAAGTGCAGCCACACAACCCTCTATAAACAACTTAACAGCACAACAATCAACAGTTATAAGTAGCTCACTTCCCACCAGGTCACCTTGGTCTGGCTGTGGAGTCTAAAAGCACAGATTAAATTTGGACACAATGTTAAAGTCTGTCCAGCAACTTCTCTATTTTTGCTGCTTTGGTGAGGCTTTTTGTGCACTAATAATTGCTAATCATGCATAATTATGGTCATGCCTGCAGGGAATGTTTCTTTTTTGACATAAATGCACTTGAGTAAAATATTTATTGATTACATTGGCCCCAGTGTGAATGCATGGTTTAAGCTGCATTCAGACCAAATCAGGCGTTGAAGCGACCAGTGCAGGGTTGTGTAGGGTTGTGCAGTGGTGTGTGTCCGTCTGTAACACCGCCTTGATAGTGTGTGGTTTCAGGCTCCTCCAGAGAGGCTTTCTCTATCAGCAAAGCTTTGCAGAGTACTTCTCCTCTACTGGTGGAGTCTGCTGACCACACTGTGTGTTTGTTAAAGGCTTAAACAGATTTTGGTGATTGGCCACCATAGCACCATGTTGTATTCCTCCAAAAAGTTTGAATATTTTTCTTTATGTTTCACCACAGAGCAATTCCATTTTTTGTCGGAGACTCATGCAACTTGCAGCACTGCTGCCTAATCCCACAACCCACAAGCAAAATAAATGGGAGGACTGCTGGTTTCGCCGCATCTGATTTGGTCTGAAGCCTTAGTATTGCATGATCGCTTGTTGCAATACATCAACCTGCACTCTTCCATCATCCCATTGCACATAACTAACTTAGTGAAAATTTCACTCCTAACTGCATGTGTTTAAATGTATGTAACTGTGTCTCAGGCCCTACCTAAATACAATCTGGTTATGGTCTTTTATCTCTATGAGGAGATCTATACCAGTTGGACTCAGATGTCCTCTCTGTGTGTATGTGCTGTGCTGTTTTCAGTCAGTCTGTTTTTTTCTATAGAGGGCCAAAAAACAAAACAAAAGACTGGTCTCCAGTTTTCACAGAAAGAGACCTAGAGAGAAGAGTGTTAATGAACTGGTTGCCAAACATCCCCTCTAGAATTACCTTCCCAAATTAAAACGAGGAGAGATGAAGAGGATGGATGTGTGAGTTTGCATCTCCATGAAAGTCTCAGGTTAACTTACAAACGGTCAACTTGGTACCAGATGCTGACAATCTATGAAATGCTGTAATCAAAGTAAGCAGTAGAATAGGGCTGTGTGATCGAACCAGCATGTCATGAAGTGTTAAAAGCCGAACACAGCTGTGCAAGTGTATGAAGTGAGTTTCAGACCTAATCGCCAGGTCATTGTAGCTTATTAGAATAGCTGTTTTTCATGGTACAGGATAAAAAGTTATATCACAAGTCTGTACAATGAAGTCTAATATTCAGCAAGACAAAAACAGAAAACCCAAGCCGATGCAGAAACTGTTAAGCATGTCATCACTGCCAGCTCTCACACAGTACCCGGGGCCCTCATTTACCTCTATGGCAGACAGAGCCAGGTCTTTATTTTGATTTGTATTCTTTAGTTAGTTTCATCAGGGCTGGAGTTCCCCGAAGAACGAAAAACCTTCAACGGCATTGTTTCTGTTTGCATTCACACTGACCATATGAAGCTTGTCAATAGTTGGTATAGCAACATCACTTCTGTGCGCCATACAACAACAATTTGATATACATTCATCCATGTTTTGTTGTATTTTAAAGCTAGGGTCACAGGGTGTTGTTTCCATGGCTAATGTTTCACAATGGTTGACGGTAGAGGTTGAATGATTGTGGATTTTAATAATGATAGCTTGTAGCAGGAAAAAGCCAATAGCTAATTAATCAGCTGATATCCCCCTGCAAAAATGAGATCATTAGATACTGGATAACCGATGAACCGAACATCTACATCAAAGTCATAAATAAATAATCTGGATCTCTGAGCATCCAACCCAAAGTAATTAAGTAGTGATCAAAGTAACCATTAAAAATCTAGGTGGGAGCCATTTTTCTTTTTTTCATTTCTATTATTTTCGCTCAATGTCAGAATTTCTAGTTCAGAAGTTGACTAAGGAATTTCCGTGCTGATTAAATTTAAACATGTATACTGTCATCATTTATAGTAGAGAAAACAGACTGTACTATATAAAGTGGAGCACGGGGGGATCATTGTTTCTGTTTTGTTTCTTTTATATATATATATATATATATATATATATATATATATATATATATATAAATTAGAATATCAGTTAGAATTTTAACATCCTAATTGATAATGAATTTATTAGGGTTGTCTCCAGGAGGAGCTTCCTGTTTAAGAGGGAGGTCATGAAACTTGGTTCTTCTCTAACCATGCCTTTATCTTTCTCTTGACTATTTTTTTCTTCTTTTGTTTGAGAAGTTTGTATAAGTTTATTTTCTTAATCTTTAGTATATATATATTTTTTTTTTCATACTCCCCAAAATCAGCCTGAACTGCTTGTTTGCATGGTGCAATATATCTATCTATAGATAGAGCACTCTATCACTCTACTTTATTTATTGAGATTCCTTCCAGATACTGTCCTGTTGAATAAGTTCTGGTACTGTTGGTGACTTGAGTTGTATTTATTTCTTAGGAGTTTGTCCCAGTTTTACTGTGGTTACTGGGTGTCTGTCCTGTCTTTATTGTACAGGGTCTCCTGGTTTCTGTCACTGAAGGATAATCCACAACAAGCTGTGCAGTTCTTAAAATGATACATGATTAAAATCAGGTTTAATTACTGTCAGAGAAACATCAGTATTCGATCCTTATTGACAGAAGGGTGAAGCTCAAAATAAAACTGCAACTCTACTTTGAATGACTTGGTATCCTCCGTAAGCCCAAAGATGATACATTATGTTAAGAACTAAGATCCAGTCCAGCCAATTGATCAACTCTTTATTTTCCTGCCAACAGATACACATTAATCAATCAGATGGCAACCAGTCAGGTTGCATGAGCGGGACAGAAAGATGTTTGTCATTGCAGAGGAGCAAACAGAAAAGTAATTTATGTGTTTAGGACTCAAAACACTGCGACTGACTTTGACGTAACTTTGGACTCGTTGGGTTTGTTTCTAAACTTCTAAGCTCAGACGTTAGACTTAATTGTGTCTTAATAGTGTCTCTGCTCCTCCTTTTTGAGTGTATGTGCTGCATGTTTGTGTGTAAATAGAGCTTAAAGTAGGATCGCAAGTTAGCATAGACAGGAAAAAAGTCCAAACATTACTGCTAACCTTAATTGTCTTTATTTTTCTGGCGTGTCTCAGGTCTGAGATAGACCATATCTGATGAGGGTTTGTCTGGTTGTTAAGGGTCACAGGCCTAAACCAGTTGCTTAAGGTGCAGCAAGTCGTCCAGTACTGTGTAAAAATGATCACTAAATACTTTCCAACATGTCAGACTACTCTCTTCATTTATTGTTCACTCATTTTCTGTAATGTATTGATCATAAATTTCCTACTTAAATAGTATTTGTGCACTTATCATTTTCTATACTTTGATGCATCTTCAACTTTATTTTAGTTTTCATTCAGTTCCCAAAGCCTTAATTTAAAGAACAAATTCCTCTTCATTTGTCTCTAAAACTGGCTCATCCAAAGCATCCCATTCTATTTAAAATGAAAACAATTATTTTCACTGAAGTAGCTTGGTATACTGATATTTGTTAACAGGTATGGTATGTTATGTATGACTTTAGGAGTCAATGGAAGAAAACAAGTAATAAATACGGTTACCATTGTGGCCCTGATCAGCTGTGTCTCGTCCCAGTGGCCATGCAGTTTATGTAGAGATTCCTGGCCAAACTTTTGAATCAGTTGTCCTCTATTCTGTTAAAGCCAAAATACTATCAATAGGTAAATATTAGTGTTGTAATGTTGCTATTAGTCTTAACATGATGTGACTGAAAACAACCAAAAGATGAGAAATTTTGTTTGACTGAAGCTGAAAGAAGAAAAAAAAAAACTACCTGTTGTAATTTGTAGTTATGCCAGTGCTGTGGTTAATGAAATGTATTGTACAAACAGTATGGTGTGTGTGAAGACCCAGCACATTTGAACAGGCAGAATATGTCTGTCTATATAGTTAAATTAAAAACAAGAACTTCTGTCAGTTGAGATGTGTGTTCATTATTGTGTCAAGTGAAAATATGGTAATTTTGGTGATTTTTATAATCTGATGTAATGACGAAAATATTCCCTTTAGTCATTCTCACAAAAAAAAAAAATTTAAACACCTAATTCGGAAAAAAAACACCAAAATAAATGACTCCAAAGCAGCGAATCGTAGCTCATAAAAAATGACATCCTGGATATATATCTCATGTGACAACAGCAATATGTATGTTTGCGTGTGTGCATGCTCGTGCCTTAGTTTTTCCTGAGTGGTATTGTGACTAGCCATTCAAGTGCCAGTGTGCCCCTTCTGCCATAGATTAAAAGGAGGTGCGTTCAACAAAGCTTTGGTGTGTGTGCAGTGTGTTTGACAGTGCTCATGAACAGGTACAACATGTCTTGAGCAGTAAACACAAAGGTGTCAATGGAGTTCCTGTCCAAACTGCGCTTGTTGAACACAGCTCAGCTGTAATGGATGATCACAGGTTTGAGAAATGGAACCTCACAAATATGAAATCCAAAATTAAGAGCAGGAAAATGTGAATTCTGACGTCAAATACAAAATATGTAAACTAAAAGATTTATAGAATATCCAGTCAATCAAATAATTTATAATTACCTCTGCAAGGAGGTCATGTGTCAGTCGGTTGGTGATTGGTCAGTGATCAGTCGGTCGGTTGGTTGGTTGGTTAGTTGGCTGGTTGGTTGGTTAGTTAGTTGGCTGATTGGTTGGTGGTTAGTTGGTTGGCTGGCTGGTTGGTTGGTTGATTGGTTGGCTGGCTGGTTGGTTGGTTGATTGGTTAGTTGGCTGGCTGGTCGGTCAGTTGGTTGGCTGGCTGGCTGGCTGGCTGGTTGGTTGGCTGGCTGGCTGGCTGGCTGGTTGGTTGGTTGGCTGGTTGGTTGGCTGGCTGACTGGTTGCTTGGTTGCTTGGTCGGATGGTTTGTTGCTTGGTTGGATGGTTGGTTGGTTGGTTGGATGTTTGGTTGGTTTGTCTGTTAGCAGGATTACACACACAAAAAAACAAACTTATTTCCACAAAACTTTGGAGAGGTGTGACATATCCCACTAAATGTTGGTCTGAATATGGACTGTGCAGGATCCAGAAAATTTTTATAATTTGTTTTTTTTTCATGCTCCTTAAAATTGACCTTTACAGAACTGTTTTTATTGCTAGAAAACATTTGTGTTAATCTATAGCTGTAATTATAATTGAACACATATGTGTAGTTAAGAATAAAACAATGTTACTTTCATGTCTGCTATTTTTGACTTACTATGACAAATCATTTATTATCAGACTGCTGTCCTTCTTCTACTGAGTGCCAGTCTTTCATTTCATTGATCAGTCATTGATCAGCTGCTGTTTCAATAGTAAAATCTAGAATGACACTTAGTACAGCACATGCCTACGCCAGTCATACATATTGTCTGTTTAGCTCTCATAATAAAGAAATAGAAGCCAAAGGGAAGTGGTCATGGATTTATTTGTCATAATAAATAGTAAATCTCAAAAAGCAGACATGAAAGATAATATAACATGTTGGTTTTGACTCTTAACTACATATATGTGATAAATTACAGCTAGAAAGGCAATAGTTTATACAAACGTTTTAGATTCAGCAGATCCAGATTGTTGGATCTACACCACACTTAACACACTAGATATCAACAGCATAAATATGTGTGATTTTTTTTAATGATTTTTGAATTATTTCCTGAGATATCAGAAAATGTATAAAATGCTAAGTTATAAAACATTTCCTGGATCTGCTCCTCTATCCAGATCAACATCAAAATTGAATCCTTGTCTGATGGACGCCCCGCCCCGTTCTTCAACATAGTGTCATAGATATCGGTTTTATAGTTTTTGCGTTATCTTGCTAACAAAACAAACCAACAAACAAACAAGGGTGCCAGGATAACCTCCTTGGCAGAGGTAAAAATGTTGCACAGCCAAATTCTCTCTCCTTTTTAGAATCTGACTAGATGTCAGCTGTTTTTTGCTCTCTGTAATTTTTACAGTAATCTCAAGTACAATTTCTGTTAAATGTCTATAATAACACAGTTTCTTCTCAACTCTGCTGATTGATTACAGCCCTGTCTGATCTATGGAACTTTGTACTGTAACTGTTTTCATGGTGACAGTGAACACTATTTCTCAGTGGGAGAAATTATTTGATTTCCATGCTGGTTTATTGATATTTAGTGATCCTATTTTCTTAGCTCTTTTTTTCATCCCTTACTTTTGATATGTTGTTGAACTTCCTCTTATAAGTATGATATACTGGTAATATACTGTAATATCAATGTGTGCAAACAATAAACAGATAGTGAATGAAAGTTTGGTTTTTACTGTTGTCTGAACGCTGTTTGAAAAAAGTTTTCAGGACTCTGTAAAACAGAATGTAATAATTAGTTAATCCTTATTGACACACACTAAATGTTTAAACATGTGTAAACAGTGCAGAAAAATGTTTGACCTCATCAGCATCATTCATTAATGTAATCCATGCTTGGTCTGAATTTAAAACAAGTTGGGAAAGGGTCAACAAAAGAAAGTTGTGCCAATCTAAAAAAACACGTGTTTGGAAGATTCCACAGGTTCATGGGTGACAGGTGATGTCATAGTTGGGTATGAAAGGGGTATTCTTGAAAAGCTCAGTTTACAAGTAAGGATGGGACAAAGTTCATGGTCAGAACATAATGTCATTATTGTGATGGGAAGTTCCAGAGACATTGGTAGCACATAGACAAGATGTTGCAACCCTCTGTAGATGTGGTAAGAGAGGGACTTTCACTGTTTGTTCACTGACCAGGATATAAACTGATCTGAAAGATCACTTTGTGCCAGTGGAGCTCTACACAACACAAGGAAGGAAACACAAACAGGTATTTATTTGATACGGCTTCATTTTTAAAGGGGAATTAGTGTAAACTAAAATTGGGCAGAGCTTATCAGTAGAGACCGACACTGTTCCATTGCGTTTTGTTTGCTTAAAATGTCTTCCGAACCATTTGTACTGTTTTTGTACTGTGTCCTGTTTGAAACAGATGCTCACATATCTCTGATCAAACTTTAAAACTGCTGATTCTGTAACTGGATTGCCTGTTTTTCACCTAAAGTGTCTTCAGAACCATAATTTATTGTACTGTTTGACTTAAAAAGGAGAAGGTTTTTCACCAGATGACCATCATTTTGAGTTTTGCTTCAAAACAGGTCAGGAAAGCTCCAATCAAATTTCAGACTAGGTGGTGCTGATCAAATACAGAATGAACTGTTTTGCTGTAATAGAGTCATTTTCCAGCAGAGAGGCAGACATTCACATCTGTCCTGGGTGATCTAATCAAATCTGACATAATGTATCTCTAGTGACCAATTGTGAACAGATCATCACTTCCCTGCTCTGTGAGCAAATGAACAGACACAATGTTTTTAATAAAAAAATAGAAATAAATTAATGCACAACATTTAGTGAATTTACAAGAAGGCTCAGATAAGAATATGTCATAGACAGCATTTTATAAGTTTTTAATGGTTCTCCCAACTCAACAACAAACAAAAATGAGTTTTTAAAATTTGTTTCATTAGGGCATAATCTTGTATTTACATAGCAACCAACCTTTGTAGACCGTCTTAAATGAATGCGGCAGTTTTGACCTTTTTATTCATTTCACAAACCTTCCATAAATTGAGAAGATATCCCCATCGACAAGGACATAAACCTGCAACGAGAGGCAAGGAAACTATAAAAGACAAGAGTAAAGGAAAGGTGTGGAATGTGACCAGCTAAACAGTCCATTTAAGGGCCTAACTGATGAGTTTTGTATGGAAGTGTATTGCATTCACCAAAGAAAAAAATATTACACACATTTTGTAAATATAATTTATGATCTCATAATAATAAAAAAAGATGAAATACCAGAACAGAATCTCATAATTGTGAGATCAAGATTGTGCCTCTGCACAGCTTTACCCCATGACAATCTAGGATTTTACGTACAGAACAGTTCTTCAGCTTTGATGCATTTCAAATGCATGAATCTATCCATGAAGTATCCTATATTGGTTGAACTGCTCCTGCTGGAACAAAGCGACACCCAAGCAGGTCGGACTGGGCTTTCTGCCTGAACAATCCAATAACTTGAGGTGCCTTTAATATTATAGGGGATTCATAGGAGATCTTGATCATATTAATTTGAGATAACTACAAGATCCTGATCTCATAAGAACTTTCCTCATAATTACAAGGTCTTTTCTCATCATTAGGAGATATTTATTCTTATCAGTTAGTTAGTCAATATGAGATGTATTTTTTTACTTTGATGAATACAGCACAGTTATATGGATATTACTGGTATATCAAAGATGATGATGTGGAATAATACTTGTGTATCATTCTGTGAGTTTATAAAGGGAAAAACGACAATGAAGGCCCTCTTGCATGCTGTTGTCCTCCTGATCATCTGCATCAGCAGTGGTAAGTCCATCCATCCATCCATCCATCCATCCATCCATCCATCCAGTACTGCACAGTTGTATCAGTGTATTATGTATTTGTATTTGTTTTCCAACAGAGGCTCTGAAGTGTAATTACTGTGTTCCACCTGCACCTGGTGGAAGGTGCACCACCATAGAAGAAATCTGCTGGAGAAACGGTGACGTCTGTGCTGCTGTTGTCTGTACACAACCCAGTGAGTAATAATTTGATGCATTGATGTCTGAAGGAAGTCAGGCTGGCTTTTACCCTGTTTCCAGTCTTTATGGTCACAGGAGAAACATGTCCTGACTCCAGATCTTTATCTAACACACAAGCATGAGACTGATGTCGATCTTCTCATCTGACTCTCACAAAGACAAGTGAGCATGCTTCCCAAAATCTCTTACTATTTCTAGTCAAAGTGTCCTGTCAAATAAATGTTCATGGGTAGGCTCAGCAGTGTGATATGCTGATAATTGGAACACACCCTCTGCTCCCCCTTCCATAAAACATGGACCACCACCTCAGTCTGCCATTCCACAGGTACTGTGCCTGACCTCCATGTGACATTAAATAGATATGTCAGCCAAGACAACCCAACCCTCTCAGGGTGAACCTCATATATGGCAGCTTCTTGACTCCCCCCCAGCATGGGCCAAGCCCTGCTTTCCCTTCCTGACTGATTGGATCGTTTGCCACAGCGCTTTTGAAACCACAGCCCTTTTGGTCCCTCAGTACTTGTCTGCTTCTTCAGGAGACCCCTGGGCTAGCCAAGCATGAAAAGCCTCCCGTTTTCAGCTCGACAGCTTGCTTCACTACCGGTGTTCACCAGCAGGTTCTGAGGTTGCCGTCATTGCCCAAACCAAATGAAGTACAGGCAGAGATTACTTTTAAAAGCCAACAAAAACCAATAGGAGTATTTACTACCTAACGATGTGCCACAACTTAAATTAGATCTTTTAACAAATGTGATTTAGGTCTGTATATTTTTTTTATTATGCAGGATTTAAAAAAAGAGATGCAGTAAAAGGAAACTGTTGTAATGGAAATTTTAATTAACCACATGAACCAACAGCAGTTCAAAAACAAATTCAATTTATATGCTTCCAAATGAGCCTGCATAAGCACACACAACAGTCAGAGCTCTTCACTGAGCAACACGCAGTTGCATGAGGGCGAGTCTCCACAACAGCAGCATTCAGCAAGGGACTTGTGAGTGTCTTCACTCCCACCTGATGCCTATAATCAGCGGGCGGCTGTGGCTCCAGAGGTAGAGCAGTTGGACAGTTTCACGGAATGGAAGGTCGGTGGTTCGATCCCCAGCCCCTGCAAGTCTACAAGTTGAAGTATCCTTGAGCAAGATACTGAACCCCAATTTGCCCCCCGGGCACCGTAAAGGCAGCCCACTGCTCCTCAGGGATGGGTAAAATGCAGAGAAAGAATTTTCCCCAAGGGGACAATAAAGTATAGCTTAAGCTTAACTTAGGACAAGTCCAGAAAAGGAGCGGGTCCTAACGTGAGAATAAAACAGTGCAATATGAGAATAAGGTGGCTGTAGATGAACAAAATGAGTAAATAAATAAATATTGAGGCATGGTGGTGCTAAAAGTGACAATGTTGATTGTAAGCAATGTTTACTGTGATAGTGTCCTTATTTTATTGTCTATCCTATGAGAGTAGTGATGGGGGGGGCAGAGGGACAATGTGTATGGTGGATGAGAGCAGGGGGGAGACAGGGTAGTATGGGATGGGGAGGGTTGTGTGGGGATGGCCAGAGCATGTCTATCCCTGTCGGTGGTAGGCCCACAGGCATCTTTTCATACATCCATACAAGTTTTTTGCCCTGATACATCAGTCCATCTGTAAATGTCTGTGGCCCGTTTTTGGGTCATATCCCACACCGTTGACAGTAGCCTTTGTCACTGCTAGTTCTTTTATATCGTTTAAAAGGGATACTAACCAGGTTAATTGAAATTCTGTGTGATAATTTTGTATTGCTTATAGTAATTTAGAAATATTTCCAATCAGTCGGGCATGTTGTATTTTCAGCATTTTCATATTGTTCTTCTGTCAACTGCAGGGTTTTTCCATTTCAAGAGGTGCATGAAGATATCAGATGCCTTAATTCTACGATCAGGTCTTGGCTGTGATGTCCTCACATGTTCCAATGACCGATGCAATTGAGATGATGGCCTCAAACCTCATAACATCTGCAGGAAAACTTGATTATAGCCATAAGACATTCTGCACATGTTTTGCAAATTAGGTGTGAATTAAACTAATCTATTTCAGTATTCAAATCATGGTGTTGTGTGTTTTATGACTAAACATATACTAATAAAGTTATTTTGTGGTCAGTATTAATAAGTTTTAAATTATAATAAATGACCTATAGTGAAAGGAAAGTGTACAGTTCTGTACAAGTGAATATTGTCCCTTATTAAATTGTACTTACTTTCTGTCCAGTCTTTAATTGGAGAACTCAATGATTTTCTTTCCTTGTAATGAATGTAACTATTGTTTATATACTCTCTAACTGTGAGTCCTTATGTATCCCTATGATGATGAAAAGCCATCTCTCTGACTGTGTGTTTCAGAAGTTGAACCGAAGAGGGAACATGTGACCTGTAGAGAGATGCATATATATATATGCATGCATATATATATATACATACGTATATATATATACATACGTATATATATATATACACATATATTCAGATAGATATGAGCTTCATAGTACTAAAAAGTACAAGTTCTACAGTTTGTAAAGCTTTCAAATGAATAATACTAACTATTTCTGTGATTTCTCTATGAAAGGCGAAACTTCCAGATCTAAAAGAAATGAATAGTTGATATTTGAAAAACTCTATGTACAATTCATCATCCTTAGTCATGGAAATGCACTTGGAAGACTGACCAAAGACTGTCCCGTAGCTGCAGGTGGTGAGGAGATGTAAAGCACCAACGTTCCTCTGATATTCAAGTGGAAAAACAGCACAGAGAAAGAACTTTTGTTACATTTTTTCAACAGTGCAGGCAGTACTCCAACAGCAATGACATTGCAAGAAACGGTGCAAGAATATTCTGGTATTTTTGACTCTTGAAAATTGCTTTTAAAGATATGAAATCCAAATTCCATACAAAACATCCATCAGTGTATGAGTTCATGGGCAGAAGAGCTTTTATGCATCAGATCATTATCATCCAACTGGACGACATTATTTTTGCAGCAGGTTATTAAGAAAATATGAAACAAAATAAAACATCATTGAAGAAATTAATAATGAACAAACTATAAAATTAGTAATGATGCGCAGGTCAGCTTTTTTGATACCAGCAATTGATAAGCAACCCCCCCCCCCCTCAGCATGTTGAGAGCTAAAGTGTAGCTCCTCACCAGCCAGACCAAACTCTGATATTCATTCATTCATTCATTCATTTATTTCCTGTAACCTCTTATCCTGTGTAGGGTCTGGGTCTGGGTCTGGATTTAGATTTCAATTTAGAGTCACCAATTCACCTCTACTGCATGTTTTTGGAGGTGGGAGGAAGACGGAGAACCTGGAGGGAACCCACACAGACACGGGGAGAACATGAAGACTCCACACAGAAAAGTCCCAGGTCCTCAGGTGGTTTGAACCCAGACCCTAATATTTCCTTGTAAACTGATCTGCGGGTTATGGGTCAACTATGTGTATCATTCACACATGGTCTTTTTTTGGACATCATAAAACCCACATAGTCTCATTTCCAGCTTGTCAGATACAGTAACAGAAGAGATTGAAGTTATGAGCCTCTAGTTAATCCTCAAGGGTCAGTTTTGCATGTGCAGGACTTCATGTTAGCAATAATAAATATACAACGTCCAGTAAGACTTTCAGAATATAGCTTGTTAGGAAAATGTTCATACTTTGACCCAATCTTTTCTTAATATTCTGAAACGGTCAAAGTTTGGTTACGTCTAGACAAAAAATACTTAGGTTTAAGAAAAGATTGTGCTTTTGTAGAAATATGTCAGTTAGTTTTAGAATTATAAAGATATGAATTTAACATTTGGTCTCAAACAGGTTATACAATGAACAAACGATATCCTGGGTGAAAGGTCTTTGTGCTACGCATCGAACCATCTCAAATCCCTCCCAACTTGGAGTAATCATGCTCTTTATACAACAACTGTAGAGGGGCGCCTCAAGAAGGGCTTTTGTTTGATTTTGCATGTATTGAGGTGTTTGTGTAACCCTACGGCTTTTCATTTGTGTGCAGTGGAGACTGTATAAAAAGGCGTGTCTGCTGTGTAATTTGCGACAACTAACAAGATGCTTTTCAGAAGACTGACAATCATCGCCTGTGAGTATATGACCTGTTTTGTCAGTAACCTTAATTATGTGGATTAATTATATTTTTGTAATGTTCTATATCTTTTAGTCCTGGCGGCTGCTGGGTTTTGGACATCTGAAGGTAAATGATTTCATTTTCTCTTATCATATTTTCTTTCATCTGATATCTTTATATCATTTTGATTGTGCCTTTAAAACTTCATTTTATTTTTGGTTTTGTCTGTTTCTGTTGTGTAGATTTAATATTGCTTCCAGAATCTGTCCTGGTCTTATGCTGTAAATGTTCTACTCTAAATTACCATTCATAATTCCGTAGTTTATGATTCATAATGAATAAAAAAAAATCAGGTAATTCACAAGACATAAGCTAAGATTAGAGGAACATCTGAAACAAGGAGACAGTGATCGATACTGCCGGCCACATGATGCTTGTTTCTACTGTGTATACTTAAAGAAACAAGACGACACATGAAAGTGTGTAGATGGAAGGATGGAAAGGCAGACTAATGGACTCAATTCCAATATCCCTCAATAAAATTAGAAATAATAAAAATAAGCAGCAGAAATGTAAAAAAGGTGTGACTGTGTCTGAAGTGCTGATCTTTCCCAACCTGTTGATTTACCTCTATAATATTGTATTTTTCAGCGGAAGAGCTCTATAATGTGGCGTGTCCGGCTGACAACAGCGAGCTTTTTTGCAGTATGTATTTTATTTATTCATAATTTAACATCATGTAAAATACATTTACTCCCAAAACTTCCCTTTCCCTCTCAAGCGTCCCACCATCTCTTCCTTCTCTGACCATCAGGCATTATTACCCTTTTGCTTTGTGATCACTGTTTTGTGTAAGGGTATGTTTTGTGTACTCTCCACCTTGGAGGTTGAACTTGGCCGTTATACCCTTCCTACTACCCGTCTAGAAAATTACCTTTGCAAAGATCAACCTCATGATCTGATGTGTAATGACCTGTTTTCCCAATCTGTTGCCGCTATGCTTGTTAAAATGTTCAGACGGCAGCTAAATCATAAACCAAGAACATATGACTGTATACATTTCACCCTCTATGTGTTATTGTGTCTCATCAGTCTTAACAGGTTGGATTTGACTTTTAACATGAGGTTTTAATCTTGTTTTAAACTTGTTTACATATCTTTCTTCCTTCTTCCCATGTTCAGAAAATGGAGTATGGTCTGCAAAGCACCGTTAATTGCAATGCTTAGAGACCAGCCTGCTCAGGCCACATCCAGTGAATGCATACACCCAGCGATGCTAACATGGACCAAGTCTATGTAAGTTATTCTTCCATGTTTATTATAGTTATTCATCTTGTTTTGAGTGAAATGTAGTTTAATAAATGTCTGAGCAACAACAACTAATATTAGAATCAATACTAATATTTTACATTACATTACTTTGAGTGTGAAACTTTGTAAAATGACATTCACAGTTACAGGTTTGGGTTTAACCAGGTGATATAATAATACATTACATATATAAGATAAGTTTATCTTCAGTGTGTTTTGGGTCATTCCCAGTGGTACAAAGTAAAAACCTTTAATTCAGTACATTACTTAAATACGATTTTAGGGTACGGAACTTTCCTACTTCTACTTTATTCTACTTAACTATATTCAATCATTTTAATAAATTTTATTTATTTATTTAAATTTGAGGTTGTCATGTTTCTATGGACTGAAGTTGCTGAGATCACTTGACAGGTGGATCTGTTTGGACCAGCCACAGGTGTGTCTTACTGTGGACATCTGGCTTTACAATGACTTCCAAATACTGTGAAATCCATCTCCTGATAGTAAAATGTTCAGGAAGCGGTCTAATGATCCATCTGTGAAAGTCATTGGTACCTTAACTTAAATAAGTGGTCGCAACATTTCCTCATTCTCCAGTCATTCCCTTCAATTTTATATGCAGAGTCTTGTTGGGCTAAGGGCGATGCTGGGCTCTGCAAGGTGGTTTCTGAAAGTTCTATTTTTGATAGATTGTTCTGAAAACATTGAGGTTTGAGACTGGAAACCTGGACCCTTGGAGCACAATGCTGAAATGAAGCTCCAAAGTTACATTTTTTAACAGGTATTATTTCCTGTGTGCAGACATTCTCTCATGTATAGAATAATCTTGACTGTGCGATTTCTCTAGCTGTGACAACCTGGAATACTGCAGACTGCCCAAGCCCAATGTGCAAATGTTTACGTGCGATGCATCACCGGAGACCTTCGTTCAGTACACTTACGTGTGTAAAGACAGACAGCCTGGTGAGTATTGTGAAGTTGTTGGTGTATAGCAGCATAATTCTGCAGATGTGAGTATATCACATATCAGGATGAATTTATGATTGTATGGTAAGACCTCACCTTACTCCTTATCTTTTGACAGGTGAGCGTATCATTACGGCATGTGAAGGACAGGAGGCAAAGCTGAGTTGTGGTAAGAATGTCTCTATAATCCTGTATACATGGAAATATTTGGTTATTAAAAGGGATGATATATCTACTCATGGTGCTGTTTAGAAATATATTCATACTTTAACATAAGCTTTAATTATTTGAATGAAGTGTGGCTCTATAATATATGTAATATAATATAATAATATATACATTAATATAATATAATTACATACTTTCTTGGATGAGTAGAGCTGGATTTATAATTTTTTTTAGATCTGGTGGTCCTAGAAAAAAAGTCGTAAAAAAGTGTTTATTTGTAAACTGATGGCATTTTAGTGAGTTTATCAAACAACTTGTGTCAAAATTTACCTGATTAATTTGAGGTTAAGTTAATGTTTATTTTATGAAACACTTTCAGGAAATGGACAAATCAGCATCATAAAGGCTACCTTTGGACGTCTTGACAGGAACACCTGCACTACAGAGTCTTCAGTCATGACCTTCTGCTCAAGTGGAAAAGCTGGACCCAGAGTGACAGAAATGTCTGTATTGGTTCCAAACACAAAAGATTTTGAATTGAAGCAAAGAGGATATGACATTTATACTAAATTGCATTTTTTTAATAAGTTTAAAGAGCTGCAACAATTAGGCAATATTTGATCAAGTGACTGAAAAAAAATATTGCAGACAATTTCTATGAGTTTGAATAGTTTCAATAATATTTCAAGCAAACTTTTCAAAATTCTCTGATTTTAGCTTCTTAAATGTCAGGATTTGGTGATTTTCTTTGTTATTTATGATAGTAAATGATAATTAAATATAATATTAATTCATTATAGTAAATGATAGTAAATGATTATTAAATATAATATTAATTCATTATAGTAAATGATAGTAACTGATAATGAAATATAATATTAATTTATTATAGTAAATGATAATTAAATATAATATTAATTTATTATATTAATTGAATATATTAATTTATTATAGTGAATGATAAATTATATTAAATAATAATCAAATGTAATATTATTTTTTTTTAGTAAATGATAGTAAATGATAATTAAAAAAATTAATTTATTATAGTAAATGACAGTAAATGACCAACAGGTTTTGGACTGTTGGTTAGATAAAAGAAGCAGGTTGAAGATTCTTAGTTGCCGCCCTAATATTGTCATTTATTAGTATTTGTGCGATATTAATAGTACCAGTGCTATTTCTCTGTGTGTTAGGATTTTTGGTAGCATTTCAAAATGGCTGGTTTACTTGATCAATGTAGAATTAATTTCAGTTTTTTTTAAGAACATCAATAAATCTTTCCCTTTCGATTTGTCCTCAGGTGTGAAGGCCAGACAGAATGCACAGTGTTAGCCAAGGAGGAGGTTCTGGGAGCACCTGTGCACTGCGATAATCTTCCCAAATACCTTCATGTGGATTATGTGTGTGTGTGATTGGTAAGTTGAATAAAAGACGTGCACAGTTTTCAGTATTTAATGCATTTGATGTGTCTTGTGATGCCTAAGGATGTTTTCTTGTACATTTAGGAGGACAGCTTCGAATATCAGCATCCCAGAGGAGCTGCGACTGTCAGCAGTCACATATCAACAATAAAATAAAATAAAAAGAATGAGCATCTACTCAGTGTATTTGTGTCCTTTTTAAGAAAGCTGCGTCTGCATCAGTATACTTGATTAAATGTTTGCATTAAAGTCAGGTCTGCTGTTGACTGTCAGAGAAAAAATATTTAACATATGAGACGTCTTCTGGCCAAAACTGGAGCTGAAACGAATACATGATGAAGATCTTTACCGCCCTCTTCTGATACTGTACTGTACTGTACATGCTGCTTCAGATCAAACCAATTTCATATTCAACTGACACATTTAAGACTATCATAACTACATAATTAAACATTCATCACTTCAACACACCAATATTCATCTCTTGTACCCTGCATCAATCATTTTTATTTTCCAAACATTCATAAAATACTCAAGTCACAACTGATTCATCATCTGCCTGGTTTGAGTTGGACAATAAAATGATTTGTATTCAATATATAATTGGTCTATTTACCTAAAAACATACCAACATGTTAAGTATGGAAGTAGAGCCACAAAACAATGACCTTAGGTTAGCATATAAACTGGGAACACAGCCAAGACAGTGGTTCCTCACAGCCTCTTAGTGTTATGCTAGGCTAACCGCTTTCTAGCTCCATGAGGTACAGGCCAGAGATTGACCTAAGATCTCAGGAAATGTTTGGTGTTTCCTACTTTTGCTGTCATCTTAGTTGGCAGGTCTTTGGAACAAGCACTGGGGCAACATTATCTACCCCAATATGTGTGAGAGGGGCCACTTGATCAATTTATATGTGCGAATTTGTTTAGGATTTAATAAGAAATCATTTTAAAACTAGAAAGCACTCGGGAGAGCGCAGACCTCCGCCGAGGCTGCTCAGTTTCCCCATGTTGGCATTTCACTCCAAAGCAAAAGTCCCATGATGTAACCCTCTGAATTAAGTCATTAGAAAGTTTGACAGGAAAAATTAAAACAAAATATTTACAATTTACTAAAATCTTTATTTATTGTGACTGTTTGTTGTTCATATTGTCATCTCACATAAATTGTAGACCAATAATATCTGCTAATATCTGCCCCTGTTAGTCACTGTTATGTTTTTTTAGATCATCAAAATCATCTCTGTTGAGACTGGGATTATTTCAGAGACTTCCCTTTTCAAGTACATGATCGGATTACGTTCTTATAATTTATAGATGAGGCAGTTTTCCATGATCGAAACTGAATTTTTATTTCATGACTTTTTGTCATTTGTTAATCAGCACAATACACAAAATACAGCTTAGAGTGATGAGAATATGATTACAATTGTAGGTGCTTGGCCAAAAACTTAGAACAAGTTTATTTTACAAAGTGCATTTAAATATGAAGAAAGAAAAAAGATCAGTCATCGTGTCCTGAGAGTCCTGCATGAGGATTTCAGGA
Organism: Chaunax sp. Z400; assembly: GCA_037577475.1. Classification (NCBI taxonomy): domain Eukaryota; kingdom Metazoa; phylum Chordata; class Actinopteri; order Lophiiformes; family Chaunacidae; genus Chaunax; species Chaunax sp. Z400. Next base: position 857,276 of record CM075205.1, on the reverse strand, counting down.
TTTCAGCTACCAGCAGTGTTCGTTGTTTGAAGTTTGTAGACACTTTGTTTGTCTGGTTTTTAAAAAAAAATTTTTTAAAAGAGAAAGCATATCTGTATGCCATGTATATGAATGTTAAATTTTTTTCAATAGAAATATTTGAAACACAATATTGAGCTTGGATATGGCCCTTGCTTTTTTAGTCTTTAACATTGCGACATATCTTTGCCACATGTGACCTTGATAACTTTGATGTCTTGTGACAATGCTAAAGATGAGACTGAGCTGCTTTGGGTGATTTTTGCACTCTATTGAGTGCCCATTTAGTCAAGTAAAGTCCCAAGTCTTGTGACCCGTTTAAACCTTTTAATCACATTTCTATGTTGAGGTATTGCAACATTACATGGCCCCAAATAGTGGGGTGGGTTTGAGCTTTATTCAGGGGGATTTCCCATTATTTCTTATGGGAAAATTCTTCGCATTTTTTTGCGATTTTTGCCAATCATTACTAAAAGTCATAGCACACCATTCCCGATCGAGCCACACGTTTTGATGTATGTCTTGTGCATGTGCTGACAAGCGCTGCGAGACGAGTTACACGGTGAAAATGTGGAAGAATAAAAATAATGAGGTGGAATAAGTATGACGCAGAATAGTCAGTGTGCTTCTGTGCTTTGCACAGGGAAAGCAAAGCCTGTGCAAAGCACAAAGCTCCTTCAGTATACACACTGAAGGAGCTGACTGGCCTTAGAAGGAAGTGTATCCAGAAACCAGGAAAAAGGGGACCCACTTCAGCTTTAACGTCGTCTACCCTGACACTAGCGGGAAATTGTACCAGTTGGTATTGTACAGCAACAGCACGGTTTATGCAGGCTACTAGCTGTCTATTCTGGTGCCCACTCTATATGTAAACATGTGCCTTTTCCTACTTACAGGTTGAAAGATCTCGGCAGTACTGTTCTGTTGGTGTTTCAGGCACAGTAGCCATGGCCCCTGTTGAATATACACAAATCACACACTTTAGACACTTTGAAATATATTTGACTTGTTATTTAACTATACTGATGTAGATTTTTTTCATCCTATCTACATTCTTCAGCTAAGCCCTGAGTCCTCTTATCACTTTCCGTTTCATCTCACTGCAGAATGTTGAGATTATGATGAGAGTATGGGAGGAGTTGGGCCTTACATGCGTTTCCTCCTGCAGGCTGTGTGTTATTGGCCGGGGTGGCACGTCGATTGGAGCGAAAGAGGCTGCTGATCGATGCCATTCGGCTGAAACCTAACCGAACCAGGAAGAGAAGCAAAAAGAGGGAGATGGAGAGCAAGAGATGTTACACTCTTTTATGAGCATTTATTGCTTGTAACTGCTGTAAAATAAAGGATTAGTTTGTCAAAAGGTGGGTATTGTACCTCCAGATGAGGTAACTGCTGCTGGAGCTGGAGCTGCTAAAACACATATTAACAAATGCAAATTCCAGATATCAACTAAATTGAATTTTAATTCAATATAAAACTTCTGTATTAGCAGTAAAATATACACACCTTACACATTAACATTTTAACATAAAAACCTTTCCCTTTTTTTAAGGTAAGGCAAAGCAAGGCTTATTTTTGTAAACACAAACTCATTTTGTAACTTCAGTCAACACAGTAATCCTGACAAACACTATAAGCAGTAACACCTAAATCTTGCATTTCTCTTGTCTCATCAGAATTCTGCTCAAGGTTAGCTAAGGTTCTTCTTCTGTTGTTTTATGGCGGTTGGCGAGCAACGTTTGGTGTGCATTACCGCCACCTTTCTATCTGGAGTCTGGATCAATACTACCTATACTACATTTTCCTATATGGTCCGGTTTTTCTTAGGAATGAGAACAGTGCCCTATAACCAACATGTCCTGAGTTAAGCTGTAACAGCCCTCTTAATTCCAGGTTTATTTTCTCTTTTTCCAATTTGCCTTTAAGTATTTGCCTTGGTATTTCGGACAATGCGTGATGACATGTTGGACTGTTTCCTGTGTGATACAGCTCTCACACCTGCCTGATTGATGTCTGCCCAGGATTTTTTGTGTGCCGTTCAGCCCCGTGTGTCCAAATCTCATCCTTGAGATTATGTCTTCTTCGTTTTTGGATCTACAAGTTTCTCTCATTTTAACTATTTTCTTTTGAATATTATAATAGTGCCTACCTTTAGTTTTACTATTCCATCGCTCCTGCCATTTCTTTTTCATTTTTAATATGATTATGCTTTTGACTTCTGACCTACTGTAGGTTACTTCCATATTTATATCTATTTTTTGTTGCATCTTTTGCATATTTGTCTGCTAATTCGTTCGCCTCTATCCCTATGTGTGCTGGTATCCATATAAATGTAACTGTGACTCCTGACTGTTTTTTTCCTCTCTCTCTTCCTGCTCGTACCATAAAGCTAGAACAGCTATAGCAACTGAAAATGGAAATGTTTGGAAAAATTAAATTTTTTTTGTCTATATAATTATCGTGGTGGATGGGTTTGAGAGCCCGAATTGTCCTAGGAAGCTGTGTTGTCCGTATGGCTTCAAGGAGAACTCCCTTGTGATGATTCAATATTTTAAAGCAAATAAATCTTGAATGAAACAGTCAGTCTTTGGTAATGACAAACAAAGCTGATTCAAATGTCAGGCCTGCAGAGGGAAGAAACAAAGTCTGGACAAAGCTCTGCTATAGTGAGGTTCACTAGGGATTTCGCTGGCTGGCGGCTTTGTTAACTTTTGACTCAACGGTCGTGTTCAGCTTGGCCGTGCTTTAACGGCGTTGAAACGAGTTAACTTGGTTGAATTTAACAGAGTTTAAGGTTAAGGTTACCAGGCCCTGCGCAGCCTTTGTAACTATCACCTACGGGATAATGCAGCTCAAAGAATAGCTTAGTGAATTACCCAGGCGTGAGTAATCCACAGGTGAGCTTCAAATAAATTAGTTGAAGTGAAGAAATTCAACTATTAGCAGAGATCGTAGGAAAGGAATGCTATCTAACCGTATAAGCTAAGTCTAAAAGAAAGGGATAAATAATTCTCTTCTGCCGCCGCACGGGCTTATTCACGGGGTCACGGGGACCTCAGCATTCAGGAGTCAGAGTTCATGTCTTCTGAGGTGGAGGTAGGAGCAAGAGGCTGAGCGGCTGAGCGCCGTGCCTTTTGAAGTCTCACAGCTGCCGGAAGTAGGGGCGGGTTCTATTTTACTGTAAGATATGAGGTCACATCACCAGCTGACATAGAAACAATGGGTGAGACATCTGAGTCTCTCCACTAGAAGGAGGCATCGAAGCACACATGCAATAAACAGTAACTCAAATGGACACAGGCAGAAAATCATCACTGTGTGCTTATTAACTTCAAAACAAGATACACATTATATGAAGGAGTAAAAACACACAATAATAAAGAAAACATCAAAAATGATCCATCAGAAAATGTTTCAGAGTTCAGTTTTTCAGAAATCATGCTTTTACAGTCATGAACACATTTCTTCTCTCGTTTCCATGATGAGAGGAAGAGGAGAAGAGGCAGAAGGGATGGTGAACATTTATGCATAGATGGTTGGTTGGATTGTCATTTTTTTTATTGATCCATTAATTTCCAGATTCCAAAACCATGCAGGATTTTGGATCCTGTAATTTGGAGTGGAAAGCAGTCTCATTGTCTCTTGAGTTGCAGGCTGATACCCTGGTGTGTCTCCGGTACTCAGCAAGGGGTCAGGAGGGGTGAAACCAGGTCACCTTTGATATGCTAAAGGAGGGCAGATGTTGTGTTGATACAGACTCAAAGTTGTGATTACGGGCGTTATCTTTTTGTGAATTGTGGGGTTGTAACTTCACAATGGTGAGCAGATTGTTGATCAAAGCGAATGACCATGTTTGATCATTCAAGCAAGGCGACACCACAGCTGAAGTCGCAGGAGATGGTGTGGTGGGGGTCGACTGACCTACCCTCACCCTACACTATCTATCTATCTATCTATCTATCTATCTATTGATCTATCTTATCTATCTATCTATCTATCTATCTATCATCTATCTTTCTATCTATCTATCTATCTATCTTATCTATCTATCTATAAAACCCATATGGTCTCACCTCCAGCTTGTCAGATACAGTAACAGAAGAGATTGAAGTTATGAGCCTCTAGTTACTCCTCAAGGGTCAGTTTTGCATTGTGCAGGACTTCATGTTAGCAATAATTAATATACAACGTCCAGTAAGACTTTCAGAATAAAGTTTGACCAATGACCATGGTGTTGTATCTGACACATTGGGAATGTGAAGAGGCTGAGTACAAAGGATTTTTAGCCTTTATCTAACAAGATAAGGATTCTGACCATTTATTTAAGCAAAAATAACAAAAACACTTCCTAGAAATTCTTCAAAGTATCATATTTAAAACTTGCCATGCAAATAATTATTCTTTGAGAATTAACTAAAAAAGAAAAAGTCAAATCAAACATGTGCTTCAATGATTCTCTCTCTCTTGTGTCATTCAAGTCATGATCTAAAGCCCCTCCAGCTATAGACAATGTTTGACTTTCAAATATTTGATGACATTTAAATATAAGTCATGCCACCTGTGTCATGCCTTAGATGTCTAAGAATGGCATTGTTAAATTCTGTATTGTCCTGTTTGTGTAATCCCACGGCTGTTCATTTGTGTGCAGTGGAAACTGTATAAAAACACGCTGTCTGCTGTGTAATCCTCACTTGCGACAACCGACAAGATGCTTTTCACAAGACTGACAATCATTGCCTGTGAGTATATGACCTGTTTTGTCAGTAACCTTAATTATGTTACGTGTCCTTTAGTGGATTAATCATATTTTTTTATTTTACATCTTTAAGTCCTGGCGGCTGCTTGGTTTTGGACCTCTGAAGGTAAGTGTGGTCTGATTTCCTTCCTTCTGACATCTTTATTTTCTTTTGTTTGCGCCTTTCATACTTGATTTTCTTTCATTAGAATTTTCGGTGTTTAATCTTCTGTTGTGTAGCTTCATTGCTACTTTGAGGATTTTTGCCTTACTTATATAATACTGTCTTTGCCAGCAGCTGAGTACTATGATGTGACGTGTCCTGGCGTAGCTGGTGATCTGCATTGCCGTAAGTATTCTGTCAGTCATTTTTATTTCAACATTATATAGAAATTTACTCCCTAAATATTCCTTATTCTCTCAAGATTTCCATCCTCTCTTTTACGCTTCGTGATCGTTGTTTTTCTGTGTGTGTGTTCAGCTGAAGGACAAGTGATTGATCAGGTGACAATAAACTATGGTCTGATGAGCGATGCTGACTGTGATAATAGAGGGACGCCTGCAGTCAAGGTCTCAACGAAAGACTGCATAGTGTCGATAGCACATGAGCAGTTTCAAACATTGTAAGAGTTTTTCCACTCTTCCTCTATTGCATATATTACAAATGGAAAAGGGTCACTTGATTTATTTTTGGTATGACATTTTTTAAAATAATAATTAAAGTTAGGGTTCAGGGTTAACCGAATAATATTATCTATTTTTACTACATTTCAGCAAGATTTTATGAAACACAATACATTGATAAAAAGAAAGGCACTCAGTGGAGGGTATCCCTTCACAAAGGCCAATTAATTCAATCAAGCCTTATCCAAAATCAAGCTGGAAGCAGAACCCTACAGTAAAATGTTTAAATGCAGTTGCATCTTTAATAGATAAAATTGCAGACATACTCTTACACATAAAATAATCTTGACTGTGCTGTATTTTGACCTTTTATAATTAGAATCATATTTTTTCTCTAGCTGTAACAGATTGAACAGCTGCCATCTGCCCAAGCCCAATGTCACAATGTTTCTGTGTGATGCATCACAGAATAACTTTATTCAGTACACCTACCCTTGTATGGACAAAAATCCTGGTGAGTGACAGCAACATAGTTCTGCAGATATCACTAACAGATATCAGATGTTAGGATGACTTTATGATCACATGGTGAGGCCTCTCTCCTCTTTACCTGTTTCGGCAGATGAGCGGAACATTATTGCATGTGAACAAAAGGAAGCACGCTTGTATTGTGGTAAATATCTATAATCCAGTCTGCATGGAAATATTTGGTTCTGAAAAGGGATGGATCTCCTCATGGTATTGTTTGGAAATATATTCATACTTATCTAAGTGTTTGTGTGTAATTGTGTTGCACTATAGCATAAAATATGTAATTTAGTCATACTATAGGATTACTCATTAAGAGGTGTATGGGGGTTTGGTTTTAGTGAATCACATACAATTATGTAATTTTTCACTGGTATGTTGATTGTGTTTCTAATAAAGTTTTATTTGTAAAGTCATTAGATTTATCCAAAAAGTTGCATCAATCTTTAATTGATCAGTTTTAGGTTAAGTTAGTCTTGTCTGCATTCTGACACACTGTCTTCATCTCTGTGGCACCTTTAGAGGAGGGAACTATTCACATTACGAAGGCCAACTACGGACGTCTTGATGAGAAGACATGCACCACAGAGCCTTCGAGCGGCATCTTCTGCACAAGCTATGGAACTTTCAAATCAGTGACACACCTGTGTGTATTGGTTCCAAATGAGACAAAGAGGATATATTTATACTAAATTGTTTTTTTTTATTAAATATATTTTAAAGAGCTACGACAATATGGCAATATTACAGTTACTGAGTGAAAATAAATTATCACAAAATATCTTAATATTTTTTTTAGCAAAATTCCAGCATCTAAAAATGTAATTTATGATGGAAAATGAAAAGTCTTTGGTTTTTAGACTTCTGGTTGGACAAAAGAAGAAAGAAGAAAGCTGAAGATTCATAGTTGCAGTCCTATATTATATTAATATATTAGTATAATAATAATTATTAATTGTTATATATAATTGTTATATTATTTTCAATGTAGAATCTATTTTACATTTGGTTCATTTTGCAGTGATAAATCTTTTCCTTTGACTTTATCCTCAGTTGTGAAGGCAAGACAGAATGCACCGTACGAGCCATCACTCAATATCTGGGAACTCCTAATTACTGCAATGATCTTCCCAAGTACTTCTATGTGGATTATTTGTGTATCACTGGTAAGTATAATAAAGGCATGTAGACTGCAAATATTTAAAGCATTTGATGTGTCCTATGATGCCTAAGCATGTTTTCTCTTTCAGGTTAATAGCTTCTAATATCAGCATCCCACGGAGCTGTGAATCTGCTTTCAGCAGTCACATATCAACATGAATATATTGGATGAAATAAAAATAGAATAGAATAGAATGCATTTATTGTCATTATACATTATACAATGAAATTAAAGCATCATGAGCATCAACTCATTGTGGTCTTCTCTTCTTTAAGAAAGCTACATCTGCATCAGTACACCTGGTTAAATGATTGCATTAAAGTTAGGTCTGCTGTTGGCATATTCATTTAAAAGAAGTTCTTATGATGACCTGTGGGATGTAAGTAAATGTGAAGGTTTCCAAACAATTGATATAGTAATATTTTTTTATCCTGAATTCTCTGCAGGAACTAGCCTGTACTCTATTCCTTTAAAGCAATACTATAGAATTGTCCAGGGAAGATATAACACATTCTTCTAGTAGCAAATGAAAAGTGAAAATGAAAAAGTCATAAGCAAAGCAAAGAATGGTTCTGCTATGAGCAAAAATATTGGCATATACCTAACGGCTAATGATAGCCAATATTAGCTGAGTCACTTTGCTGACTCTTCTCTAACTAGTGCAAGACAGATGATGATAGTTAAAATATAGCTAAAAGTTTTAATAGAGCTTTCAGCAGTTTATCAGTCTTCAAATTCAATTTTAAATGTATAATTATTTTCATTTAGCACATTATGTAACTAACTGATGAATTAATTGATGTAATGAACAACACTGAGGTCAAAACCAGAAATATAGCATCAGAATATGTCATTCATCCTGTAATGAATACCATCAAATGTGGTTTAAAGCACATGAAGTAGCTGGAAAGTGGATTTTAATTTGAGATTGATTGCATTGGTTCAAAAAAAGCTTCTGAGAACCTTTTTGCAAATGTCCTTGAACAGAAACACGTATTATGAACAGGTATTTCTCTGAGACACATTCAAGGATTCAAGTCTATTCTCACACAAGCCTGCAGGGGAGAGGAGCTGCCCAGGGAAGCCGTGTTGTCCTGGTTGACAGAGTGGGTTCTGGAGGGCCTCGGGCTGGAGGAGGCTCCTCGAAACACCATGCAGTGGCCTGGTGGGGACACGGCGCAGCCACAAGCAAGGCACGCATCCTGGAGGGCCCCCTGGGCAAGCAAGACAGGCAGGGTCAACCATGGAACCAATCTGAACCAGGAAATGTCTCAAATTATTCTTTTACCCAGCTCTGGCAAGAGGCTTTGTTGTTCATCATGTGGAAATAAATCACAAGCTTTCTCCAGGGTTTACATGTTAGTGTGTGTATTTAGCCAGAAGACTTCACCAACAGTTATCTGTGGAGGGTTTAGAGTTCGTAGGCTTTAGATAGATAAGTAGTAAATCAATCTAGGATGAGCAAGAGGAGGAAGGACTTGCATTAAAGAGGTGCAGGAAAGAATCTAAATTACAAATATTGTGAAATATTTTGTCTTTATGTTTTTTAGATTCCTGCAGGAGACAAGACTAAAAATCCTGCAAAGTTCCTCCATAACGTTTTCAGCGATTGAACTATTTGCTCCTTCTTAAAACTGCACTACAAATGTTGGCCTACATTGCATAAGATGTGCTTATCTAAAGGCTCAGTCACTCTTTTACACTGCAGTTACATTGCAGTATGTGGCATTATACACACTGTTGGGGCTATCAATAGGGCGAATTTGGTTAATAGAGTGTAATTAATGATTATTAAATGATCATTAATTATTCAATGAATTTAATGTTATTACTAAAATTAATAATAGTTACGGGGCACCACCCTGGAGACAGGGAAAAATGGTCATCAATCATCGATTGAATTCAATATTATAATTACAATTATAATTAAAAACAATTAACCAAACTCTGTTCAGTCACACATGAACGATGAAGGGAAGAGTACGTGCACTGACCCTCGCAACCAGTTTTCAGTCAACACACTTCAATTAATCAACTCAGTTATCTACAACTACTACTGACAATCATGCAGGTATGTGTGTGTGTGTGTGTGTGTCTCTGGGTGTGTGGATGTGCTTATGTGTGTGTGTGTGTGTGTGTCTGTGTGAGAAAGTATCTAAGAGATAGGAGGAGGTGCGTGACGTCACCCAACGGGGGTTGCGTCACGTGGAGCGAGTGATCAGAGATGGCCACGAAGTTTGAACACTTGCAAATGGTGCTGGGGCTCACCACGCTCTTAAACCTGAATGAGTGTATGTGTGTGTGTGTGTGTAGAGAGAAAGAGGGAAGGAGAAAGAAAATAGAGAAGTAGGGGGGAAAGAGCGAGCGAAAGAGAAGGAAATCCCAACGATCAATGCACAACAATCGGTGTGTGTTAACACCATCAGCGCACAATAACAAATGCTAGCTCTAACAACTTAAAGCAGCAGAAACAGCAAGTCCACAATACACAAACAATCTACTCTGCCCAGACTTAAGCCTCTTACTCTGTTGAAGAAGGGAAGCTGGCGAAGAGGTCCTTTCGTCCTTTACGGTCTGGCTTGATCCTTCGAGTCGCGGGTCCTGACTAAGCGTTGTGTTGTTCTTTTGCTGTGAAATTCAGCTGATCCTCGGCTGAACAGCGTTTAGAGCTACGGTAGTTGGCTCACAGTGCGGCGGAGGAAAAGAGCAGGGTTGATGTGGCCGATAAAACACGGGGTCGTCTCCGGTCCTTTGTCTTCTGTGAAAACAGTAAGGGAGTGCTCCGTGCATTGTGCCGTGATCGGTTCTGGGACGGGAAAGGAGAAGGCTGCAGCTAGACTGGAGCAGCACCGGTCCTTACAGTAATACAGAGTGGGTAGGAGGTGAAGAGGGAAAAAGGTGCTCCCTTGGGAGGCAGATGTGGCTGGAAGCCAGGTGAAGAGCAGGAGCAGGAGAAGAGAGCGAGAAGAGTTCGGTTCCCACTTATATACTCCTGATGACTTCGGAGGGACCCCTGTGGTTCTTCATGGGTCTCCTCCAATGACAGCCAAGAGTCTGGTGGAGGAATTTCACACCTAGGCAGCATGGCAGCCTGGGAACTGGAGTCTTTTGTGCTCTATTATCTTGGAGGTTGGCCCCTTTTGGTCTTATCAGGCTCTTGTAGGTACATGTAGGCCTGAGTCAGGCTTTGTGGAATCTACAGGCCTTCTTTGTTTCAGGGGCCTGTACCATGCGGCCCAACGTTCCCCCCTTTGGTCTGAAGACTGGGGTGCTGGCTGCAGTCTTTAGAGCAACTCTAGGGCCGAACAGTTCTGATGGTTGAGGTGTCCTGAGGGTTACACAGTCCATGGTTTCCTGAAACATTGAGACAGTTCATAGAGTCCACAGAGTTACAAGATTCACACAGTCCATAGTGCCTGGGGAGATAATGAGGCATAGTCTGGGCAGATAATGAGGCATAATCTGGGCAGATAATGAGGCATTGTCTGGGCAGATAATTCCTAACTTACTAAATTACTGTGGTAAAATAATCACAACATCAAGTAAACCCAAAATGAAACACAATGAGTAAGGAGAGGCAAGAGTTTGAGAGTCGGTAGGCTTAACCCCGAAGAGGATTGGGGTTAGCCGGTGGGATGGGCACAGGTTGAGGTGTGAAGCATGGTTGCACAACAAGGAGGGAGTCCAGTCGGGCCTGTAGCTGTTGGTGGTGTGTTAAGGTGCACATGTGTATTACCCTTACATAATCCAACCTTCAGTACAGACTTTTAGTCTGTATATGTTTGTCTCACTATTATGTGTAGACTTAGAATGAAATCCTAATTCCAGGTCTGGGGAATTTAAATGGATCGGACTTACACTGCCAAGGCTATATGTCAGATGTGCCTGTGGGGCTTTACAACAGTAGTAGTGGTAGTGCTAATGATTTGCTCGACAAGGTCTAGGGAGACCAGAAAGGCTGGAATCCTTTCCTGTTCAGGCTGTTGACTGAGGAGCTGACCCCTCTGATGAGGTCCTGCATTAAATCACTAACTATGCCGACATAAGTTATGTCTTTCCTAACCACTTCTGACAAAGACTCTAAGGCCTGCTAAGTCATTGAAAAGAGAAATGAATGTCGATTCACCATGGCTAACAGGAGTCAGGCAGAGAGAGAGAGTGTTGACACCCCCATCACCACCACCCTGCTGTGGGGTATCCACATTGGACGTTGTCCTTGTGTACAAGGTTGCTTAAGAAGGTGCAGAAAGAAGGATGTGGAGCATCAGAAATGGCTGTTTTAGGGAGACCTTTGCTTCCCATGGTCTCCCAGCCCAGCCTACAAAGTAGACTTTGGAGAGAGGGGCAGGTACCTGGCCTAGTCATGCCAATGGGGATCAGGGTCAGACTCCTCTGAGGAGTCGGGTGGCCCTAATGGATGATGGGACATGCTGATTTGTTTGATCGTATCTGTTATACATGTACGGATTATATGCTCCAAATCCTGTTCTGAGACCTGGAAACACAGACAAGTCCACATTGATGACAGACGTGGTTTTAGGTCAATATATATATTTTAATCGTTTTGTTCTGTTAAAGTTTTATAACAGCCCTATGTAAATCAAGGTCAGCACCTTCACTGTTGTGATCCCATAAACAACAGAACAACCACCTTCGTAATAAAAAAATTAAATACACGGTAAACAATTAAAAATAATTAAATATCTAACAACGGAGCATACTAAGGGCGGCCACAACTTTTAACTCGGGTGTACTGGTTACCAGTGGAGTTAGTTGCACACAATGTCACACCAACAGGATTAGTAGAAATAATACAACACTTTAGGGATAAAACATGCAAATAAGAGCAAAACCACCCTGTCAACTATTTACATAATCCAACCTGGTGCACTAGCTGTGGACCCTTACAAGGATGCTTCAATTTAAAATGATGGGTTTTCTAGAATGGTACTCCCCTCACACAGCCATAAAACAAGGGTAATTAAAACTATTATAAAATATAAAAACACAATCAACTGGAAATAAGGTTAAAAAAAAGTGGTTGTTGAAAAACCATAAAAGGCTGTATTAATCAAAACAGAGCAAATCAGGGCTAATGCGCTATAAAACTTCAATGAGGAATAAAAGAACACAATTTAAACCAAGGCAAAGCAGCAGTGGCAATGGACAAACATATGTTAATGATGGTAATTTCAGGTGGTTCATCCAGCATAAAAAAAAAAGGAAAAGAAGCAAGAAGTACCTTTCTGTGTGCCATGCTTAGTTTGTGTAATCAACCCACGGTTCCAGCATGTGCCACATGCACACACACATACAGCAGCACAGTGCCAGGAGTCTGCTCTGCAGGGATACATTGGCACCAATAAATTACAGTGTATGTGTGATTTAAACAATTAAATTAAAGCAAAGGATGCAGACAGAAACACAGGGTACCTTGGCTGTATGTAACCTTTCGCATTCAGTGGACACCAGGATCTCAGCCCGCAGGCACGTTGGTCTCAAATGGCCTGAGTCAGCCAGTGCAGAAAGCAGCAGAAAAGAGGGAGTGCCATTTTCTGCCTGATATTTAATTCACTGCTGATTAGGGGACTCACTACAGCTGGCAGAAGTGGGTGTGGTGGAGACTGGTGCAAGGACTGCTGTCAGCTTGAGTGTCTGCCCTAACCTGCTGATTACACAAGGTTAAGTCTGTGTTAACATTTTATGATTTTTAACGTCTTATACATGCTTTCATCTCTACCCGCTAGGACTACTGCAATGCACTTTATATTGGTGTCAGCCAGGCCTCCCTCTCTCAACTACAGTTGGTCCAAAATGCTGCAGCTTGACTTTTAACTGGTACACAAAAACGAGAGCACATCACCCCCATTCTTGCCTCCCTGCACTGGCCCCCTGTACATTTCAGAATTCATTTTAAGATTTTAATGTTTGTTTTTAAATCTTTGAATCCAATCCTCCTTACATCTCTGACCTTCTGCATCCCTATGCCCTCTCTAGGTCTTTAAGGTCCGTTGAACAGGTGCTTCTTCTTGTCCCAAAAACAAGGCTTAAGACCAGGGGCACCCGAGCGTTCTCAGCTGCAGCACCTAAGTTGTGGAATGAACTACCCCTCCATGTTAGGACAGCCCCAACTTTGCCTGTTTTTAAATCTCGTCTTAAAACTCATTTATACTCATTGGCTTTTAACTCAGTTTGAGAGTTATATGGTTGCTGTCTGTTTATCTTTTATTTACATAATAATAGCTTATTTGAGGATTTCCAGTCACGCTTCAGAGAGCATCATAGCACAGAGACAGCATTGGTCAAAGTTACTAACGACCTTATAATGACATCAGATGAGGGATTTGTCTCTGTGCTCGTCTTATTAGATCTTAGTGCTGCGTTTGATACCATTGACCATCAGATACTTCTACAAAGACTTCAATATTTAATTGGCATTAAAGGAACTGCATTAAGATGGTTTAAATCCTATTTATTAGATCAATCTCATTTTGTACTTGTTAATGACAAATCCTCTATGCACAGCAAAGTTAATCATGGAGTCCCTCAGGGTTCTGTGCTTGGACCAATATTCTTCACCCTATATATGCTCCCTTTAGGTAATATTATCAGGAAAAACTCTATTAACTTTCATTGTTATGCGGATGATACACAATTATACTTATCAATGAAACCAGGCGAAACTAATCAACTAATTAAACTTCAGGCATGTCTTACGGATATAAAAAACTGAATGATGTCCAATTTTCTGTTACTCAATTCTGACAAAACGGAGGTTATTGGGCTGGGCCCTAAACATCTCAGAAACTCGCTATCTAATGATAGAACCACTATGGATGGAATTACTCATTGCTATGAGCCATGCAAAGTCTTTAAACACATTTTCAGCTTAACATATAAAGAGCAGAACGTGTAAAACTTTGTTTTGTATGTCATTTAAGGGTGAACGGTTGTACATTATGTAACTTCAGAATGTCATCTGACACCTGCTTAAGGTGTTCAGTGTTGGCTTCCTTTCACATTATTCTTTCACAATAAGAGTATGCCTTCAAAGATTCAAAAGACTCAAAAGAACTCTGGAATAAAAAGTCTAAAATAACAAGTCCTTAAGTACAGTAATTGAGTTAGCATATTCTTTCTTCCATTACTTTTGCTGTCTGTATTACATATACAGATGTAGTCAGCTGATCCATGACTGGATCCATGCAGATCCCCATCGAGTCTCTGCTGGGTCCATGACTAAAATGTGATCTCCCTCAATGACCCCTTGGGTTAGGTTCTCTATTAGATGTAGTAACCTGGTGGGTACTACGGTGTGTTAGGGTTAGGGGTTAGAGTTAGTATGTTTTTGTGAAGGAACCATTATATCCATGGACACATCAAAAGAAGAGAGGCATTAATTACTCATCGCCTGGGTCATGCAGTCATAGTTATGTAGATTCCACCATTGCATGACTGCTGGGAAATCATATATGTTGCAATCAATGGTTATGACTAACTGCATATATGTTGCAATCAATGGTTATGACTAACTCCCTAACCCACATACCTGTTCAGGGCCTACACTTATTTAAACACTAGAGTGGTGGAGGTGTGACTGCAATCCAAACTGGACTGTTTGTGAGGAAGCCCAATATCCAGCTGCACATTGTGATACTTCAGCCAATCATTGGAAATAAACAATTCAGCACTTTTCAGACAGAAAACTGCTATCTGACAAGTGATAAGTAGGTTAACACTGAGTTGGAACAGTTAGGAAGTCAGTTATGATGCAATCAGTCCTGATCTGTTGCAGCCTGTCAGAAATAGAGACCAGCTTGTTGTGGTTGATTGGACAAGTGTATTTAAAGGAAGAGTAGAGTACAAAGCCAGCCACTCTCTGAGGAACACAAGAACACAGACCGAGCACCTGAGCACAAGGTAACAACCCATCCTGTACTTCAAAGGTTCATGTATTTTCTTTTTTAATGCTATCTTAACAGTTTCCACAGTTCTGTAAAGCTTCTGACATTTGTGATCTGTAATGTGGAACCTCTATTGGTCACTGCTTCTGCTGCTTCCTTGTGTATGGTGGAATCGTCAATCATATAACCAACTAACCTTTTTTAACAAACATATAATTAAATACATTGATACATGTATCAAACGCAAAATTGCTTTTGCAAACTGAATCCAAGCCAAGCTGTTATTACTTCCCTAAACCTAACAAAGTGGAAGTAATTGTTCCTGTTTCAGTGTCTCTGTTGTCAGCAGTCTGATTTAATATGCTATGTAGACAAATAATGGAAACATGATTAACTATGAATAAGAGACTATTAAAAGAGAAATTAAAATGTCACTGAATTTTTCCATGTGGCTACGTACTTAATGTTATAATGATAATGTTATCTTGGAGAAAGAGACACAAGGATGAGTTTGATGTCTTTGTTTTGGTCAAATAACAGATAAGATCACTACAAAATGAGAGCTGCAGCCTTTGTCATCCTTGTCTTGCTGACCCTATATGAAGGTATGTATGTACATATCTTTGCTTAAGATACTTAAGAGAGTTCTATTAATTCCAACAGCAGCCAAGGTACATATTAATGCATACTAATCTATGCTTCAATGTTTTATTGTACTAATATGCCAATGTGCTTTATTTAAATTGCAGAATGAGTACAATTGATTTCTATATCTACACATTCAGCTTTATGTACATATAAATAATTAACAGGGAAGTAATAATAATAATGACATTATAAACCTTAAAAATGTTGAATGCCAGTAATGTTTGTCTGAATGACCAAATAACTCCATGAATATTAATTGTCTAACATTTATTTCTCTTTGGCGACTTATAAATAAGTCGTACATACATTTACATTATAATGACCATTGGGGTTAAATATATGATTAAGGTTATGACATGCCGCTGTGACTTTGTATTTATATCCTTGAATGCTTTTGACTGAACAGGGGCGCAGATGCTTTACTAGATTTAGACTAAGTAATCCCTAAACTTTCTACTATGCAACGTTAATGAAGTATAGGTGCAATCCAGCCTTTCTGTCCATACAATAAAACATTAATGTGCATATTCTCTTTTCTATTAGTTTTTAACGGCATGTGTGTGTGCGCGCGTGTGTGTGTGTGCGCGCGCGTGTGTGTGTGTGTGTGTGTGTGTGCGCGCGTGTTTTTGTTTCACAGGTGAGGCACTGAGGTGTAATTATTGTTATTCAAAGGGGGGCAGCCTCTGCTCCCCTATCAGGATCCAGACCTGTTCAAGATCAGATGATGCCTGTGGTGCTGTCCTGCTCACAGGCGCGCTGAGTAAGTTCTTCTGTGTGTTAAGATAATTAGCCTCTTCTCTTGTTAATTAGCATTAGCTTTTTATTTCTCTCCTCATTTATTAGTATCCAGTATATTCAGATAATTTATATTGAAAAGCAAAACACCCTTGCAAATCTATTTGCGCTTGAGTTGCTAAGGGCCCAGCTCATTTTCAGGGCCTACAAGCAGGTTAAAGGAAAGCTTTAGAGGTCTGCCTGAAAACATGAAATGAAGCCCCTTAGGAAAC
Organism: Chaunax sp. Z400; assembly: GCA_037577475.1. Taxonomy (NCBI): domain Eukaryota; kingdom Metazoa; phylum Chordata; class Actinopteri; order Lophiiformes; family Chaunacidae; genus Chaunax; species Chaunax sp. Z400. The sequence continues at coordinate 840,650 of CM075205.1, read as the reverse complement.
TTTTCAACTGATATTTTGCACAGAACAAGGACTGTAGATTTTGTCATGTATAACTTACAGGTATACAATGAAAGAACATCATTGGGATCTCTGAACACATAGTAATAATAATTTACTAATGATAAACTTTGTTTTTATAGCACCTTTCATACAATAAATACAGCTCAAAGAGCTTTAAAAAAAAAGACATTACATACACCACCTGATTCACATATAAAAAGGCATAGAACTAACATAAAACAGGCATAGGAAATTCACCTAAACTAGATGAGTCAAAATAGGATACAGATGCATAAAAACAGATGATGATAGTGGTAAAAATAAGGTTAACACAAAATAATAAACTTAAGTTAAGAATGGCAGACATGGAATCCATAAGTAAAACACAACATTTTATAAGTAATGCAGAAATACAGAGGTGTGATACAAGGTGCAAATGAGTGTCTCCAGAAAGTGCAGCTAGCCAAATACTGCAGTAAAGAGTAAGGTTTTAGCTTTCTTTGAAAAATATTTAATGAGCTTTCTTCAGCCATCTGTCTGTTCCATAGCTGATATCTATCCATATATTTGATATATCCCATTGCTAACACCTGTAGGTGATATTTTCCATAGACCTGGCCCATAATTGACAGAAGCTGCAGCCCTGAGTTTCTCTCCTGGGAACCTCCAATAAACCAGCAGCAGATGATCAGTGTTATGGATGGCAAATAGTGAAAAATGTAGCCTTACTGTACATACAGAGGGAAAAACATGATTAAATGTCCATATGGGTTCCTGATTATTATTTCAATATACACTTGAAGTCTACTTAGACTGTTGAAAAAGCGATACATTAACTTTACATTGTCACCATTGTAGACTTCAGTGTATTTATATGTATTGTTGACACTGCCAACCTGTCCATTAACGTGTTCACATATCAGACCCCTGTTGCTTCTATTCTAGGCTATTCATTCCGTCAGTGCATGAACATGGTGGTGTGTCAAGGCTATATCAAAACACCCGGCGCGTTTGCAAACTGCTGCAGCACCGACCTCTGCAACTGAGCCTCTTCAGCCTTCATTTGATCTCAGATCTGATTTTTGCTGTTCCAGCTGTATTCTGTTACAAGCCTACTTGATTTCTTTGAATGAAAAAAAAATCATGAATGTAATTTGTGCTCCGTTATAGTCACACTGAATCATTTATTTGAGACCAAATTTAAACTAGTGTAGTGTACAGTACTATTACTGTATACCAACACTAGATGACAGTAAAGAACTGCACAGAAGAATGAGCATTCACTGTCAGCAATGCTGGATATGTATGTTTTTAAAGAGCATTATTAAACATTGAGTGATATAATGAGTTTCGATTTCTGTCTTTAAAATGATTGTAGATGATAGTTGTTGAGGCCTATTATTTACTAAAGGCAATTTGTTTCACCCTCAGTTAAATCTTTGGATTATCTATTTAGCAGAGCACACTAGTATTCAATTTCAATAAAATTTCAGTCACATGCAAAGAGAACGTGAAATAGAGATAGATGTATTCCCCTTTATGTGGCCAGCAGCTCTCAGCTTCCAGGCCTAATGGGTTTATGGCTTGGCTAGTTACATGTAAGAGTAGTTACAATTACAGTCAGAGTTAATGTTTGGAAAATGGGCAGCAAAAAGCTCTAAAAAAATTTGTAAAAGTCATACTGTCTAAGCAGTGTTAATTTTTTTAAATGGAATTAATTATAAATGTTTTATTAAATAGATGAATAGAATATTTATGGATTAATTAGATCAGACTGTAAACAACTACACACTTGTGGTGTATGGCCATAGAACTTTATAAATAGCAAGATTTTTTTTATAAAGGTATATACAATAATTCTCTTAATCCATTCGTTAGACTATACTGGGAGTATTCCTCTCTTTCGGAGGACTTTAGTTTTTTCTGTCTGTTTTGTTCTGTTCACTAGTGTATGGTACCTTGAATTCACACCTTTACCTTTTTTTGACACTCTATAGAAAGAAAAATGTGTTTTGTTATAAAAAGACTAGCATGAAGAAACTGAAGGAATACCTGCAGTGTTGGACTTAATGAAAAACAAACAGCTACAGATAAAACAACCATAAATATCGATCACTAGAGGGCAGCAATATGTCATCATAGTGTCTAGTCTACCTCATGCAAAGAAGATGAAACGTCACCTGTCTGTTGTTGTACTTGTTACTACTGCTGTGATTGTATGCTGCAATATTTCCATGTAAACAGTATGCAGTTCAAGTACTGTTGGTTTCATCCAAATACATACTGTTTACCATAATAAATAGCATGTTGGTAAGGAGTAAGGAGGTAAGGAGCCTCAGTCATCCAAGACAGTCAATGCTGCTCAGGTATCTCCAACAACAACTTATTAATTTAATGATGTCAAAGAAGAGGAGTTTTATCATTCATGGAGGGTTCAACTCCATGAACAAAGTGCACTGATGTTAGATGCTGCTGCGGCAGGTGACTTGGCTATCAAACAAAATAACAACAACAATAAAAATAATACGGCATTAATAATAATAACTTGAATTTGTATTGTGCCTTTCAAGGTACCCAATGCCACTTTACAGAGTAAGGAAAGTAAGAACAGAAACTAAAACTGGAGAGAAGGTGATGTAGGTGTCAAAAAGCTTTTGAGGACAGGTGGGTTTAAAGGAGTTTTTTTTTATAGTGTTCAGAGATAGGACATTGAGATAGGATCTCAGCTGGGAGTGAATTCCAGAGGGTGGGGGCTGCCACACTGAAAGCCCTGTTGCCATAGGATCTCAGGTTGGCGTGATGGATGGAAAGCAAGCCCGTGTCTGAGGACCATAGGTTTTGGGATCAGGTGTAGAGTTGGAGAAGGTCAGTCAGATACTGGGGGGCAAGGGCATGGAGGGATTTGTAGGTGAGGAGGAGGATTTTGTACTGGATGCAGGACTTAACTGGGAGCCAGTGAAGCTGGATGAGGGTGGGGGTGATGCGGTACTAGGGCTTGGTGTGGGAGAGAACCCCACCTTGGCCTCCAGCATTACCTTGGCCACCTTGGTCACTTGTTAATATATCAAAAATCATTCTGTCTCAAAAAGATGCAGAAAAATTAATCCATGCATTTGTTTCTTCCAGGTTGGATTATTGTAATTCCCTATAATTAGGCTGTCCCAACACGTCTCTAAAGACTCTCTAGCTGATCCAGAATGCTGCTGCACATGTCCTGACCAGAACTAGTATCAGAGATCATATCTCTCCTCTATTAGCCTCTCTGCATTGGCTCCCTGTAAAATCCAGAATAGAATTTAAAGTCCTTCTCTTCGCGTACAAAGCCCTTAATGGTCAGGCACCAATATACCTTCAGGAGCTCATAGTACCCTACTACCCACCTAGAACATTATGCTCCCTGGATGCAGGGTTACTTGTGATCCCTGGAGTCTCCAAAAGTAGAACGGGAGCCAGAGCCTTCAGTTATCAGGCTCCTCTCCTGTGGAACCATCTTCCAGTCTGGGTCCAGGAGGCAGACACCCTCTCTACATTTAAGAGTAGGCTTAAAACTTTCCTTTTTGATAAAGCTTAGAATTAAGGCTGGCTTAGGCTAGTCTTTACGATGCTGCCTAGACTGCTGGGGGACTTCCTATGATGCACTGAGCTCCTCTCTCTTCTTCTTTACACACTCATGTCTCATTAATTCATGTTCCTAACTTGACTTCTTGTCTGGAGTCTTTGTGCTTTCTCATCCCGCAGGTCACCGTGGACCAATCTACTGCTGGGATCATGGTTGACACCCTCTGACATCATCATCATCATCATCATCATCACCATTATCATTATTAGGCCTACTATTACTATCACATCATTATCAATATTATCATTATTATCAGTGTTGTTATTGTAGTAGTTATTATAAATACTACAAACTATAATCTCTCTATTATAACAGCTGTTATTGTTATTGTGGTTATACATGTCTGTGACCCTGTCCCTCACTCCCTCTCTCTCTCCACCTATCCTCCTTATCTCTCTCTCCCCATCCATCTCCCAACTTTCTCTCTCTCTCTATCTGTCTCACCCCAACCGGTCAAAGCAGAGGCTCCGCCCACCTTGAGTCTTGGATCTGCTCTAAGTTTCTGCCTGTTATAAGGCAGTTGATTCAATCCCTTGGTAGTTACACTATCCTGATGGCATCTTGGCTTGTGGGAGACTTTGTGGGAGACTTGTGGGTGACGGTGGAGCCGGTTGTGTAGGAGGGTGGGCAGCCGATGGATAAGGGCCTGGTTGTAGTTGGTCACCTCATCTGGATGCGTTGAAGTCTTCAGGAGGTGCCCAACCTTCACAGAGTGTTTCGGCCTTTATCCTCAACGCTCTCTCGTTGGCAGGCCAGCAGCGGTGGCCAGGTCACTGCCCCTCTTATCCGATTCTGCAGGCTGTAATGGCTGCCCCCCCAAGATAGCAAAGCTCCTGCCCACACCTAATTTTAAGACCAACACACAAATAAGTGCAACTACATTTGCTACTCACACAATGTAGGCACTGAGCATGTATATGACAGCTGCATCTTTCAAAACTAGACCTCATGCAGTCATGCAGTCTGGTCTGGTATGTTTGTTAGCTACCACTGTGACCTGGGACAAATATTGAGCCATCAGGCAACATTTTTATCATTTCCAATGCATGGACGCTTGTAATTTTTCACAGTACTAGTGGCATCACTGCTAGTTCAGTAAAGGATATAAATACTTCCTCCATTACTGAAATGTAAGGGGGGAATAATAATAATATAATAATAATAAAAATAATAATACATTTTATTTGTATAGCGCTTTTCAAAATACTCAAAGATGCTTAACAGGTGCAGAAATAAAAGGAGAACAACATATTAAATAAACAGTTAGTGGAGAAAAACAACTTCTTTCAGCCAAAACTCAATTTGATTTAAATTACATATTGAATGATAACCTGTGATTTCCTAATGGGCAACAGTCTTAACAGGAAGTCCTATGATTGTATATTATACAAAGAAACTTCCATCAGGACTGTGATTTGGGAGAAAGCCCAGAATGTGTAATCCCTGCTCCCCATTACAAACCCAGTAAAACCACAGGGAATTGACCAACCTCCTCCTTTACGAGGTGTACCACATTAAGTGGGGTTACCCTCAGTAACAAGTGCCTGGAGCATTGTGGAAATACCATTCAGCTGTCAGTGTGAATCCTGGAGGACCCCACAATGAAAACTGTGATTCCACCAGCACACATGCAGAGAGAAGACATGCACACACATGCACACACACAAGCATTGACTGAAGCAATGGAAAATACCTGATGGGATATCTACTGCAGAGCTGCACAGTAGGTGTTTAAGGCAGATACCAAGATACCACCAGATACCAAGATACCAATCATTAAAGGAAAGCTTTTTTCCATAATTTTTGTAAGGTTGAAGGGTGCTCCTCAGCACATCCAAAAGTCCTGCTGATGAATCTTGGGGTCCATCAGAGCTGTCTAAAATTAATTCTGTTTCCTCTGCAGTTTAATTTTTCCTGCCCAAATAACTACAGCTGCTTATTTTCTGGAGTGACATAAGTCCAAACATGGAAACTTTTAAAACTAGAAAGCACTCTGAGAGCGCAGACCTCCGCCAAGGCAGCTCAGTTTCGCTATGTTGCCATTTCACTCCAAAGCAAAACTAAAGTCCTTTTGTTGCAGACAGTCTCATCTTGTGGAGCCTTATAATCATTACATTACAACTGTGGTATAACTAATAAACTATAAAAAATTCCTGGATCCAGAACGTGATCCGGATCACCACCAAAATCTGATCAATTGTTCCTTGGGCCACTTCCAAACTCTCCTGAAAATTTCATCAAAATCCGTCAATGATGTTTTGTGTTATCTTGTTAACAATCTAACAAACCAACCAACCAACCTGCCAACCAACGTCGACATAACCATAACCTCCATGGCGGAGGTAATAACAATGACGACAACATTCGCATTTGAACAATAACAACGAGGACAACATTCCTATTTGAACAATAACAACGAGGACAACATTCCCATTTGAACAATAATAATGAGGACAACATTCCCGTTTGAATAATAATAAGGACAACATTCCCATTTGACAATAACAACGAGGACAACATCCCATTTGAACAACAATAATGAGGACAACATTCCCATTTGAACAATAATAATGAGGACAACATTCCCATTTGAACAATAACAACGAGAACAACATTCCCATTTGAACAATAACAACGACGACGACATTCCCATTTGAACAATAACAACGACGACGACATTCCCATTTGAACAATAAAAACAAGTACAACATTCCCATTTGAACAATAATAACGAAGACAACATTCCCATTTGAAGAATAACATTGACGACAACATTCCCATTTGAACAATAACAACGAAGACAACATTCCCATTTGAACAATAACATTGATGACAACATTCCCATTCGAACAATAACAGTGAGGACAACATTCCCATTCGAACAATAACAGTGAGGACAACATTCCCATTTGAACAATAACAAAGACGACAAAATTCCCATTTGAACAATAACAACGAGGACAACATCCCATTTGAACAATAATAATGAGGACAACATTCCCGTTTGAATAATAATAATGATAACATTCCCATTTGACAACAACAACGAGGACAACATCCCATTTGAACGATAATAATGAGGACAACATTCCCATTTGAACAATAATAACGAAGACAACATTCCCATTTGAAGAATAACATCGACGACAACATTCCCATTTGAACAATAACAACGAAGACAACATTCCCATTTGAACAATAACATTGATGACAACATTCCCATTCGAACAATAACAATGAGGACAACATTCCCATTTGAACAATAACAAAGACGACAAAATTCCCATTTGAACAATGACATCGACAACAACATTCCCATTTAAACAATGACATCGACGACAATATTCCCATTTGAACAATGACAACGACCACAACATTCCCATTTGAACAATGACAACGACAACAGCATTCCCATTTGAACAGTGATTAAGACGACAACATTCCCATTTGAACAATAACAACGACGACAACATTTTCATTTGAACAATAACAACGACGATGACATTTCCATTTGAACAATAATGATGACAACATTCCCATTTGAACAGTAATAACGACGACAACATTCCCATTTGAACAATAATGATGACAACATTTCCATTTGAACAATAACGGCGACAACATTCCTATTTGAACAATAACATTGACGACAACATTTCTGTTTGAACCTGAACGCCTTCAACAGCTGCAAAAATGGCTTGTGATGCTGCCAATTCACCCCTCAACCATAACACCATCACTAGTGTCAAGAGCCTCTCTCTGAGTCCCTAATTGGCTGCTATTTAGAGGTTTCTATGCCTACAGATCCAACTGATCTGGATATTTGTTGGGGTCAGCATTAAGGTCTGAATCAGATAAAGCATTTTGCATTCTCATTAACCTATGACCGTCATGATTGAACTGTATTTTACCTAAAATAAAAGGGGAAAGATTAGCCTCTGCAAACTGGCATACACAACTTCACCCACAATGGGTCAGTTACGATGTTTGTGTGTTGTTTTTATTTGTGAAACAGCAAGTTAAACCCTCAGCAGGGAGCTCTCAGGGATTTTCTGCTTCCTGTTTTAGGCGGACCACCAAAGCAACATTAGCAACAGATCTGGAGACACTCAATTCACAAAACAGAGAGCACCTCAGAGATTTGGCAGTGGGCTATGTGTCAATTTGTCCAGGGTGTATGCTTAGAAGGATTCAGTCAATTAGGTCAAACATTACATTCTATTGGTTCTGCAAACACCTCGTTGCCTTCTGATCTACAAGACTGTACATGTTGAGGTGTAATGAACCTGATTCTGAATCAGAGGTAAAAACTCTCTGCTGCAAAGGCTCATTAGGCCAAAGACACTCTTCTATAAAATCTGAGAGAGTGCACCATACTATGAGTGTGTGTTTGTAAATGCAAGGCTAGGAAATATAGGCATCTCGTTAACACTGCAGGATGCTCCAGGAGTGCAAGTGGGGCCTCTTGTGCCAGGCATGAGAGAATTGACAACCTGAGGAAGATCTCTTCAGAGTTTCCGACACGTCATGCTTTCTCCTTTCCCTGGGCAAGGAAACCAACAGTGTCCCGCCTGCTATGAGATATGTTTGTGGTTATTTTTATATAAAAGAGTCAATAAAAATGTTTTTTTTGCAGCTACCAGTGAACATTACAGCTGGGATTCCCTGGAAAATACATTGCCGGTATCCTGCTAAATGCGAATAGAACACTCATTCTTTGGGAAAATGTCCAAACTTGTGTTTGAAATCACAGATTACCAAAGGTTTCCATTAATAGAATTGTGTGAGAACATTTGTCTTTGTGCTACCCCAAAGCAAAATCACTGGAGATACTATGAAGCTTATGAAATATTATGACTAGTGTTAACAATCTCCATTACTTTTAATGGTACTGACTGAATTCTGTTGGAACTACTGACTTCCAATTCACGTTAAATCAATATGTGTTAAGATTTGGTGTCTGAGAGTGAGGGTGAGAGACAAACTTCAAGTATGGCGTTCGAGAGAATAGAGGTAGCAAGACCAGCCAAACCTGAAAGTATGTTTCATCTGTCGAAAAATGTTGCAGACGATATTTGTAATGAATGCAAAGCTGGCTAGAAAAACACGTCTAACCTTGGAAACACCTGGACAAACTCAAAATATAATTAAAAGTTGTGTCTTGTGTTATCCTGACAGCCAAAGTCCGCAGCCACAGCTAACACAGGCTAATCTGCAGATACATCTGCAGCTACAGCTATGTCTGCAGCCACGTCTGCAGCCAGTGCTGCGCTCATTAATGGAGAGCTGAAGCCTCCATGAACAATGAACTTTAAGTGAGGCACTGAACACTTCCTCAACATCGTTATTTAATTAATTTGCCAGTTGATGTTGAAGATAACTGGGCTTTTTTCTCTGTGTTGGATGACGTTAGCTGAGCATTTTTACCAGTGTTAGCCAACACACAGCCTCAACACACAGCCTCAACCCACAGCCTCAACGCATAGCCTCAACACACAGCCTCAACACAAAGCATCAACGCACAGCCAAAATACACAGCCTCAACACACAGCCTCAACGCACAGCCAAAACACACAGCCTCAACACACAGCCTCAACGCATAACCTCAACACACAGCCTCAACGCACAGCCTCAACACACAGCCTCAATGCACAGCCTCAACACAAAGCATCAACGCACAGCCAAAATACACAGCCTCAACAAACAGCCTCAACACACAGCCTCAACGCATAGCCTCAACACACAGCCTCAACGCAAAGCATCAACGCACAGCCAAAATACACAGCCTCAACACACAGCCTCAACGCACAGCCAAAACACACAGCCTCAACACACGGCCTCAACGCATAACCTCAACACACAGCCTCAACGCACAGCCTCAACACACAGCCTCAATGCACAGCCTCAACACAAAGCATCAACGCACAGCCAAAATACACAGCCTCAACAAACAGCCTCAACACACAGCCTCAACGCATAGCCTCAACACACAGCCTCAATGCACAGCCTCAACACATAGCCAGCCACCGACTCCGTCTGAAATTCCTTACCAACATGCTATTTATAAAACAGTCTGTGAGATTTTTAGTATGTCTGAAACCTTAGTATGAACCCAATGGTAGATGAATTATGCACAATTTACAGGAAATATTATTGTACTTGATCACTGTGGTAGTGAAAACAGCAACATAACACAGAGTAATGCTGCTGTTTCCTCTTAGAATAATTAAGACTAAAAGCTGCTACAGCATATTGGTACTGTTTCCTGTTACCTCCGCCAAGGAGGTTCTGTGATTGGTTCGGTCTGTTTTTTAGCAGGAGTACGCAAACACTAATGGATGGATATGCATGAAGATGGACCCTAGCATATCCTAGATCTGATTCAATTTTGGTGATGATCCAGATGATTATTGGGCCTTGGCGGAGGTGTGTGCTCTCCAAGCACTCTTGTCAATGTTCCTTTTGACAGTAATTTCTATTTTTCACTTAGTCCAATACTGTGTTGATATTCTATCAGTTTCTTCATTTTAGTCCAGTTTATCCAGCTGCTCCCATGTCTTTGAATAGCCTCCTCCTTTGAAGCCACTGCTACAGCATATTTGGTGATTATTATTTTGTTTACTTACAACTAAAATGATTTTTTCGTTATTACAGAAAGTGGTATCGGTCCAAACGTTTACTAACCCTAATTATGACAGGTATTGCTAATAGTGTAGCACTATTACAAATGCATTCAGATGATGCTCACAGTAGCTGTCATCACACCTCAGTGCTCTTGTGATGATGAGTTATACAACACATTCCTCATAAAATATTTACTCTGATTTGGATGAACAACGATACCCAAAAACAATCATATTTCAGTCACCATCTGCGATTGCAGGTGCAGGTATGATCACAATATTAAAAGTGAACAGTTTGTGGCCGTGTGGAGAAATATCAGAATCAGAAGCAGGTTTATTTGTCACTTCCATAATACACATTCAGCATACATGGAAACAAAATTACTGTACTGCACATATCAGCGTGCAGGTCACATTTAAAACAAGAGCGCTTCGACAGTGTAAACCTCCGCCAAGGCCCAACAATCCTCGACATAATTGTTATGGCCTGTGTCCACCAAAGCATTTTTTTCCTTAGTATTTTTCTAATTATTTGCATTGGGAGAGCCGCAAATTTACACAATGCCACAAATGCAAGCTGCGTGACAAGGCACTGAGCGTCTTTTCTGCACGTTTGGTGTTTTTAAAAACATTTTTTTTAATGTTCAACTTTGGGTGAAACACGGCGCTCTTCACTGTCACTTTTTACCCTGCCATCCCATCGCAGCGGAGGAGGGGCAGGACCCACGTAGACCTGCAAGTCTGTCCTCTCTCCCTACTTCCTCTAGCATTCCCTTCATCCAGAGCAAGTCCTCTACCTTGTGCTGCCATTTTTACACTCAGTATTTGTTGATAAAACAAACTATCCGCAAAATTAGGTACTTGAAACACAAATGACTTCTGCAGATATTCCATATTATAGCAACAAAGCGCCTCAGCTGAAAAGCTCAAGCGTTCCCAGCTGTTTTCAGAAGAGCACCTGACATTTTCAGCTGGGAAAAAACACTTTGATGGACACAGGTCCTTATTCCAGCAACACCAGTCCCATCTCTCAACGGATCATCACCAAAATTTAATCACCTCTAGGATTTGCTAGGGTCCATCTTTGGTGAAAATCTCATGCAAATCCGTCCATTAGTAGTTCTGATAGCCTGGGGGAAAAAGCTATTGCAGTCTGGTGGATCTTGCACGGATGCTCTGGAGCCTCCTTCCAGATGGAGAGAGTGCAAAGAGGTGATGGGAAGGGTCGGACATTATGTTGGTGGCCTTTCTGACACACCTATCTGTGTAGATGTTTGCCTGTGAACGGACAGACACCTGTGACCATCTCTGCTGCTCTCATTGTCTGCAGGGACTTCAGCTCAGCGGCTCTACAGTTCTTGTACCAGATAGAGATGTGGTGTGTCAGGATGCTATAGATGGTTCCTCTGTAAAAAGTTTTCATGAGGGGAGTTTACTTTCTCAGTCTCTCCAGGAAGTAGAGGCGTTGCTGGGCTTTCTTGGTGAGGGCTGTGGTGTTGATGAACCAGTTCAGGTCATCAGCGATGTGCACCCACAGGAACTTGGTGCTGACTTGCTCCACAGCTGTCCTGTTGGTGGTCAGCGGCGTGTGCACACTGTGACCTTTTCTGAAGTCTACTATCATCTCCTCATTCTTCTCCACGTTCAAAGAAAGGTTGTTGGCTCAAGGAATCAGGTGGTGATACAATACACAATTGTTCTGGTTCTAGTAACAATGGGGTTGCTAGAGGAATGCGTCTTCTCAATGCTGTCTATCTGCATGCATAACTGTGTAATATTTTTATGTCAGTGTACCTTATAATCCTAGTCAGAGTGTGCTTCTTCCTGCCCCGCCATAATTATTTTAAATCCAGCTCAGGACTCACTTCAGATACACCAGCATGTTATTTATGATACTGAGGAAGTTTTCTTGTCAGTCATTGCCCCGCGTTTTCTTTTCAATACATTGGGAAGTTTGGGCTCTAAATCACACTGGCAATGGCTGAACGGACAGCTCCACTGACTGGGATTAGAGTCGAAGCCTCTCAGCATCCTGACCCTGACTGTGTACGTGTTACAGGTCTCAAACATAAGACCATGCAAACAGTGCTGATACATATAAGGAATAAGCAGGACAGGACAACGTTAGTCTGTTGCTGCATTGGCTCCCCGTGCCAATCTTTAATTTCATTTAACATGTTTTTAAACCATATTTTCATAACAATAACATTTGTATCAATGAAATCACATTTCCATGACAGTAACACAAATAGCTGTTTTACCAATGTAACTTTAACGCCAAGTGAGTGAAATAACAAAACATATGCAGGTACATTTGGTTAATCAATTCAGTTTGAAGTGCAATTCTAGACAAAAGAGCCCCTGAGCGTTCAACTCAAATGTAAAGAGGACACATGGCGGTAGCTAATAGCTAACCATTTCACCACCATGCTAGCAAAACTCACGGACCATAATTAAGTACTCAGATATAACAAAAACAACACCTTTCCTCATCTCACAGGTTATCTTAAATACATCCTGAAACTCTTACATGTTATACTGCATCGTATTAGTGCTTATACATCACACTAACCTGATAAATATAAGGAATAAGCAGGACAGGACAACGTTAGTCTGTTGCTGCGTTGGCTCCTCGTACCAATCTGACACGGAAAGCAACAGGAGCACACAGCGTAGTTCCAGCCAGTAGTCCAATGTCCCGCTGCCCCCTCTTGACCCTTTCCGGTATTACATCAAAACTAAGTCCTTAAAGACTGAATTAAAGTTACCTTAAACACTGGACAGATCAACATACAGATCAGAAAATATATGTTCAAAATCGGAATTTGTTTTATATCTGTATTAAAATAATTAACATATAAATGTGACCACATCTTTTGTGTGCGTCACATACGCCTAGATCTCATAGCTCCTCCCTTGGCTATATAATACTAGTTAATCTGGATTTCCATCATTTTACTCCCCACCGCATCCTCTTAGTCCACAGCCGCCATCCTGATCAAAATGCTGTCCACATACTGCGGTGTCCCGACGAGTCTGTCTCTGTGGATTATTTTCCTCTTCAACTCCAATGTCTGCGCCAGGAAGCAGCCCGATGATGATGCTGCTAATGAGTCCTGGTCGGAGAGTGTTTCTAAGGCGAGGTGTGCGTCGCGGTGCCTCAGTTTGCACAGCGTATCGACGCTTTCCTCACCGCAACAGGTACGGCTTTAAAACGCTGCTCTTAATAAAGTCACTCGGCAATTACGTTTTCCAGTCATAGTGATAATGTGTTTAAAATATAACCTCCATCTAATTGTATTGTAAAATATATATCAGGTTACTTTGAACTTATTTCAGAAATGTAAACAAACAAGCGAACAAACAAAAAAACAATCTCCCAATAATCACTTTTGAAAGCCAAATAATTATATTTTCTATTAACACAAATAGACAATCATGAATCATGCACTTGATTTGTAATAAAATAAAAAGGCACTGGTAATTATGGGAGACCATTTCTGCTATCTGTAGGTCATCTCGAAATGATGAGTTTTGTATAGAAGGTTATCATTATTGTGAGATACTGAGTTATTATTCGAGAATCAATTGTCTTAATTTTAATGTAATTATTTTTTATAGGCCTATACTGAGTCTAACTGTTGGAATCAACCAGAAAATATCCTCAATTTGTAACTTTTTATTTCCTTCAACTGGAATATACCAAAATATAAAACCAAGAACAGACGTCAGCTTTGTTATCCCGATTATCCTGTTCATACAGATCCATCCTCTGTTGTTAAGTATCTCTCTCTATACACTCATACACTTCCATATGAATCTGATTAACTCATGAAATTCTCTGTGGTGCTGTGTTGATATTTTTTTAATTTTTATTTCCATCAAGCCAAGAAGTATATCACTCTATGTACCTCCTGGCTTCAGCTCCAACTCCTCTAAACAGCACCTCAGACATGTAACACTGAATGCATCACTCTCAATCGTTGGACTAACAGTAGCCAGCACTGAGGTCAGTGATAATTTGTACAGCATTGATTTCAAATCATTGGCTGCTGAAGCGTGAAACACACTCATGGACGTGAGTGAGATGGCTTGGGGGGATGGATCCTCTCTCCTACCCTGTGACTGATAGGATAGGGTCAGTGTCGATGTCCGGTTGTCCCTCCCCCCTCTATCCTGTCACAAATAGTCTGTCCACATGAACAACACGCCTCTGGGGGGGCTGTGGCTCAGGAGGTAGAGTGGTTGTCCAATTCCACATCCCCGGTCCAGGCAGTCTCCATGTCGAAGGGTCTTTGGCCAAGATGTAAACCCCAAATTGCTTCCAATGGCTGTTACATTGGTGTGTGAGTGATTGTCTGAATGGTCATCACTCCTGATGAGCATGTGTCACCTTGCATTGTAGCCACTGTGAGTGTATGATGTGTGTGTGAATGAGTGAATGAAAAGTGCTTTGAGTGGTTGGTCAGACTAGGTGCCTTTATATGAGTCAGAAGTCAAAGAGTGCATCCCTCCTCAACAGTCCCTTTTAATGAATTAAACCCTTATCTAAATTTCAGTTAACCAAGCCTAACAAGTTTCACGAAAAGTAGTTCATGCATATTTAATAGACATGCGGAAAAAAAGTAATATGATGCAAAATTAAAGCTGCAGCAGGTAACATTTATGAAAATAATCTTTTGTTTTATTTTCTGTCACTATGTCCTCACCGTAGTACATGTGACATAATCTGTGCAAAAATCAGACCAATGCAGTGCTCCTAATGCCATTTACAAGAATCCACCACGCCTGAATCTAAAACACCAAAAGGAGGCGTGTCTGGTGGAGTCCAAAGCCTCCAAAGCCCCTCCCTGCAGAGGAGGCTGCTGTGCTTGACTGGATGAGAGGATGAGGGGGGAGAGGGGGACTGCCCGCAGTAAGCACGAGAGTGATTGACACTCCGTCAGACCCTCTTGGCTCTGATAGGTGGTTTAGGTTCAGGTGCAGTGGATTCTTGCCAATGGCATTAGGAGAACTAGATGGGTCTATATGAGTCTGATTTTTTTCACAGATTATCACAGATCATGTACCATAATGACATAATGTGAGACATAACATTTTCAGAAAATATGACAAAAGTTATTTTTATAAAAGTTACCTACTTCATTTTTCAAGGAAGTGAAAATACTGCAATCATGAATCTGCTCCTTTATCCAGATCTACCCCAAAATGTAATGGGTTCTTCATCGGTACATGCGAACCCTCCCAAATTTCATGAAAAGCCACAAGTGTTTTTTCTGAAATCCTGCAGACAAACAAAACAAAAAACAAACAGACAGACATAAACATTTGCTGTTTGCTAGTTAAACTTTAATAGTGAGAAGTAGAACTATGACTAAATTAAATGAAACACTTTTTAATTTTTAAAATTTTTTTTTACCTGCAGGCATCTGCTGGATCACACACAATAGTCTAGTCCCTCGGCCCTGACTGGAATCAGAAAATTGATAAATTGCTCTCAGACCTTTTGTTGATTTAACACCTTAAAAACCAGGATCAGAAAACAGGAGGGCTTGTAAGATACCAGTTTACCTCTCCAGCCTCTTTGGAAAAACACATCTTTTGACCCACTGTCTCATGTGACTTGACAAGTGATCCTGATTCTGAACTCATTATTTTTCAACTAACAGCTTTAGGCTCACAGCAGGGGGCCATGATCTGGAGGAAAAACAGTAATTTCTCTTTAAACAGAAAAATAACAGTGGTGTGACTGCAGTAATGCTCCTGACAAGCTGTAATTATACAGGCTGCCTCTGAGCTGTGACAGCACTGCAACCTATAATTAGGCCATTAAAATGTATCCCTGTAATTAATTCACTTAGAGCATCTAATTGATTTGTGCTTCTCTCTTGTTCTACTCTACAGAATAATGGATCCCTGGGCTGGTGTCATAATAATAAACAGTGCTCAAAGGTTGGTAACTTGTGGTTCCCAAACTTTTTAAAACCACATCACCTTTTCTTGTGATTTTTTTCAGTACATAAACTCACATACAAGACAGTATGTACTGATTCTGTTGTTCATTTTACCTCTCTTACTGACGAAGTATTGTGAGACAAAGAGAAATGACAGTGTCAGTCATCACACCAAATGCCCTAAAACATGTGCTTATGTTAAAGTAATGGCGCCCTCTAGTGGCTGTACGAATTCTGAGTCAGTTTGGAGATGAGTATGAGGTCAGGTTTGAGGTAGAGCCACCAAGTCCACAGAGGCAAGAGGTCAGGGTGGATTAAGGCTGCATATGTTCATTTTAGCATCAAACCTGTGCCCAAGTGTAATAGTCACATTGCAGACATGCAATGTCAAGTAAGGCAATTTAACTAAAACATTTCATTTACAACTTTTCTTTTACTTGATTCAAAAGGAAAACTTTTGAATGAAGAAAAAAAGAAGTTTTTTAATTTTTTTTTTAGAAATGGTATGTATTGACCATTTCGCTATTCTAAAAAAGGTCACCACTACGGTTGGAGGTAAGCATAGTCCAGACGCGTACAAATGAGGATGTCCACTGTTCCATGAATTCAAAGTAATTTATTTTGATTCCTCTCCAAAACAAAACAATGGCCAACAAGGCTCTATCTTACAATATTTTCCACCCTTGCACGGTATCTTTCAATATTTCCATAATTGCACATCACACTTGCATGGTCAAAAAACTGTATGCTTCTCTCTTCCTTCCAACCAAACAAATCATTACACCGGTGCATTTAATGACCTCTGATTACTTCTGATTACCACAAACTTTGACAGCCTTCTACTCCCCCTAGTGGTGGGAGGTCAACACAAACAAAACACAAACCAATGGCCCTTACAGGTAAATAACATAAATAAGAAATGTGTTGTTCTCCCCCAAGTACCTCTCCACCTGTTCTCTATTCATTAGTACCTACTGATGTCAGAGTCACATATGTAAAACTGAAAGGGGGAGGGGGCTGAGCCAACTGTGGTGGAAGTAGGAGGGAGACAGAGGATTTGTCATGTCAGACATTTAAAGGACCCAAAATGATAAAATATCAGTTCATGAAAGACACACTGCATCTATCTGGTGGAAGTTCATGTTTTTTTTCATATCACAATATATTTCACAGAAAAAAAGAGATTACATCATCAGATTTTTCCAATATCGTGCCGCCATAGGGTGTCCTGTTTATTGCAAACCTAAATGCTTTTAACCATGACCAACATTCTCCCTATCAGTCTACTTTAGTCATTTTGGTCAGCACAGACTCAGTTGTCCTAAACTTTGTTGAGAGCTAAGATTTGTCAGCAGTTTCTCTTTATGACAGCCAGCTACTTGCATTCTCATAACTGAATTTTAAAATTGTTTAAGGGGCCGATCACACAGAGACATGTGGCCTGAACCACATCACCTGCTAACCATTGTTTTCCTATGGCATGGCACTCTTAGCTTTTGCTCCTTTCTTGTGCCATACGTCACATTTTTTAGCAGTTTTAAAAAACAGATAGAAGTTAAAATAGTTTCAGAGCGAGAGAGTTACACTACATTTTCCATTAATTACATGTGTGTTAAAGACAAAAGTGTAGAGCAGGGAGAAGCAGAGACATGGAGGGCTAAGGAAGATGCTTATGAAGCTCAGTAAACGAAACAGACGAAATGCAGATGAAATGCAAACAAACTGACAAATAAAAGAAAACTTCTACTGTTTTATGTGTTTATGGTTTAAGTAAACATCACCTTGTTTTGTTTTATTGTGAAACAACATTGAATGTACAGAAAATTAATATTATCGTGATAACATGGCATATAAATATACTCTTCTTTTCCTGCATCCTCACTCTTCCAAGATAGCGACCTATAGAACATAAAGAAGAGAACGAAAAGACAAAAAAAGAAAGAAAAAAATAAAAATAAAGAAGAGAACTTGATCTCCCCCAAACATTTGGTGAAAAAATGACAGATAACACATCTACTAAAGAAATATGTTACAAAATGTTGATTTAGAAATGTATCATATATTTATGTACTATCTTACTCTTATTCTTATAGTCTTTAGTAAACCCATTTCAAGCACTGAAACAATTCATCCCATGCGTATGCCATCAGAATTCAAATGTTCAACTTATAGACCAAATCATTTCACACATTGCTCTTGAACAAATGTGAGTGCCGTTGCACAGAAATATGAGATTATGCTTTAAATTGTGATATGAAACAGTGTCAGGTTATATGCATGTACCTTCAAATGTGAATTCATAGATATGTAAAAGAAATTGAGAAAACGTCCTCAGATATAGAGTTACATGTTGAAGCACCTTAGGTAGTCACATGGGACATGTGACACATGTGTTTCCACTGTAATAAATCACTTCAGTTAGGTGTGTGCACATTGTGTTTGTGTGTGTGTGTAGGCCTACTTGTTGGCAGAAACATGTTTATATGTGTGTGGTAATAAATCACTCCACATGCAAACTGGTGACAGTGTGCTCTGTGTGCATGTCTAAACATGCATGTATTGATGCCTGCTGGCGTGTTGTAGTGCACATCACCTATTTGTCAGTTCTAGCTTTCATCACCAAACCTTATTCATTCTCTGGTGACATCACAGCAGTTTCCAGACTCATACGTTAATGCTAATGAAAGAGGCAGACAGTTATAGATGGCAGACACGCTTGGCAAGCCCTCCTTTATAATGTTAGTCTCATATCATGAAATGGAATTATGCTTATATGATTTATTTCACATCCAGCGTGCAACTACTAGGTGGTGGTTTTAGATAATTACCAGCCCTCGTGAGGAGTGCTGTCTCCTTGTTGAGGAATGGAGATGTTATCAGGCCTTAGCAGCCTCTCTCTTTGGTTACCATGCAGTCTTATTGATGGATAATTGTGATGAAATGATAGTGAATTAGACTCCTCTTCCCAGCTTGTAAAGTGAGACAGTCAGGCTCTTTAATGAATGATCACCAGGAGAAAATTGCAGCCTGAATTAGTGCATAATGCAAAGAGCTCCTATCAATGTGCTTTAACAGATAATGTTGTCTAAATAAATGCTGTCTTGATGGTTCATGATAAGCACATGACTTCATCAGAAGCACCAGAGTTCATTTCAAACTGTCACAGCAGTGCAAGGGCCACAACCGTATGTTAATTTCAAGTCTAACTTTATGAAATGACAAAACAAAACAAAACAGAGGGTAAATCCAGGATACTCACTGCACTCAAGTTTCTAATCAATGTACAGCAGCAGAGCTTCAGATGCAGATGTGATAGAAGCTGACGGAGCTGCTCTGAGATGACACACTGAAGTCCTGACACTCTCATCTTCTCTGCAGCTTCTTGATTAAAGGACAGTATTTATTCATGGAAGCTGTAGCTTGACTAAGTCACAGCTGTGATTGGCTCTGTTGGTGGTTTTGTTTTGGATGGATGGTTAGTATTAGTACTACAGCTGATCATTATGGTTTGAACTCTCATGACTGCATCCAAATAATTGACAACATGAACTACTTTTGTAATATAATTTAAAGGGTCAGTTCACCGTGATCACTACTATATGATCACTACAATATGATTGACACTCACATTTAACCTTTAAGGCTTAGGAGATATTTTGACTGATAAGGTCATGACTTTAGTATATGCCATAAAATCACTGCTTGTCAGATGCTTGTCTAGTTTCAGATAAGAGTTTAGTTTAGTTTAGTTTCAGATCACACACACACACACCCTTTTGACATGTGCGGGGTTCTGTCTGACCATTTATGTGGGGATAACTTTCTGAAACTGGTGATGAAACAGTCACACACTGCTTGGTGAACAAACTCCCTCACCCCTCCCTCTCCATACTCACCCACCAACACTGCTGAAGATGCATTGCTTATTGACAGAACGGCCAAATCAATGAAATTGTACAGCAAAAGTTAGCTTCTTCTTCTTTTTTTGGCTGCACCAGATTAGGGGTCACCACAGCGGCACAGGTTTTACGCCAGATGCCCTTCCTGAAGCAACCCTTCCCATTTTTCCAGGCTTCCAAGAGTACACTGGCTTATGCACCCCAAATTGCTGGGTTAAAAGCTAGCCAGTGGGTTCTCAGAAGATGGCGGCTTGAGGAAGGTTGTGACTGAGAGAGCAGGCACGCCACTTCATTGATTTTTACATTGAATCCTACAAGACATTGTGTATCACGAACCCTCATTTTTTGCCACCTATAATGAGCATTAATACGTACTTTCTGAGGCACCCAGACAATATACCACATAAGAAAAAAGTAGACTGATACTGCTGACCAGCCATGCCAGCAAACGAGCGAGGCTAACGCCGGAGCTAGCATTGGAGCTGACGATGGAGCTAACGTTAGCTCATTTGGACCAGCGCTCCAAGAGGCGATCAATGAGATTACGGCAAACATCACCAACGCCATTGATAACAAATTGGGTCCGCTTTTACAACTTTTACAAGTGCACCGTGAAGAACTAGACATTCGTGAAAAGCGCATAGCGGAAGCAGAGACGAGGATTTCATCTTTGGAGAACACTATGGAACCTGTGGAGAGCAAGCTGAAATCATTGGAAAAACAGGTGCTTGAGTTGAGTGAGCGTGACGACGATTTGGAGAACAGAGGGAGACGGAAAAATATTCGCATTGTCGGACTCCCTGAGGTTGCTGAAGGCGATGACCCCACGCAGTTTTTTGAGACTTGGCTCCCTAAAACGCTTAACATTGAAACAAAGTCGGGCCGACTTAAAGTAGAGAGGGCACACCGTACAGTGGCACAGAAACCCTCTTCCATCCAGAGACCGAGCTCCGTGGTGGTGAGACTGCACAACAATCAGGATAAACAGCGGGTGATGAATGCGTTGTGGGAATTGGGGAGAAAGAATCAACTGCTGAAACATGGGAACACATGGTGATGATCTTTCAGGATTTTCAGCGGGTGTTCTCGCAAGCGTAAAAACTTTAATGAAGTGAAGAGACACCTGAGGTCCATCGGGGCCGAATATAAGCAAATCTACCCAGCCTCGCTTAAAGTTACTCACCGCGGCTCCACCAGGATGTTTCACGACCCGGACGCTGTGGAGGGGTACATCGAATCACTGGATGTGACCCCCGCCGGCAGCCTGTGAAGGCTGGACTCTTTCAAATTCCACTTTTCTTTCTGCTCCGCTGGACTTATTGAGACTCTCATCAGGTCGTGAGTATAGGTCAACGACGTGGATCATGTCTTGAATAAAGCCTTCTTTTTCTCTTCTCACCCTACGATTAATACTATGTAGATCAAATTAATGGCTATGCCGCTCTGGTCTTAAGCCACTGCGGTAAAGTTGGAAAGATATTCACAGATTGGAACTTCGCTGATCAATAACTCATCAATGAAACATTGTCAAAACACAAACAACGTCTATTTCGTACCGCGGTAAGGTAGACAACGAGCTACAATCTCATTTTCATCAAAACAGGCCGTCCTCTAGTTTAGATGAATAACACTGGTCTCTATGTGCAGCCGGCTCTCGGCCGAGTGCGCAGGGACCATCTGCAAAGTGCAAAACGGAGAATAGACAGTAAAAAAATGCCATAGCTTTATTGATATGCATTCACCAAAATCTTTCCACATGTCAATTGATTATTGTTGAATACACTACAGCAATACGTTTGGGAAAACTTGCTTTAGAATAATTCCTGGGAATTTTTATTGGTAAAAACATTCAATAACTTCACTCTGATACACTGTGGTGTCACCAAATTCAGAACAAGCACTGGGCCTCACCTGGTACTCATACTACAGTAACTAGTTTGGTTATATGTGCTTGTGAATAATTTCATTGGGGGGAAAAAATCAGTAACTTCACCCTTGCTGCTTTTGAATAATTTTGGAGATTTTATTTTCTTTAAAAAAATCAATAGCTTCACTCTGACACACTGTAGTGTCACCAAATTCATAACAACCTCTCACGGTCTCCTGGTAGTCATACTACAGCAACTAGTTTGGAAAAATATGCTTTTGAATAATTTTGGAGAATTTTTATTCTTTAAAAAAATCAATAGCTTCACTCTGACACACTGTAGTGTCACCAAATTCATAACAACCCGTCGGGGTCTCCTGGTAATCATACTACAGTAACTAATTTCGATATATGTGCTTTTGAATAACTTTGGAGAATTTTTATTCTTTAAAATAATCAATAGCTTCACCCTGACACACTGTAGTGTCACCAAATTCATAACAACCTCTCACGGTCTCCTGGTAGTCATACTACAGTAACTAGTTTGGACAAATGTGCTTTTGAATAATTTTGGAGAATATTTTATTCTTTAAAAAAAATCAATAGCTTCACTCTGACACACTGTAGTGTCACCAAATTCATAACAACCCGTCGGGGTCTCCTGGTAGTCATACTACAGTAACTAGTTTGGATATATGTGCTTTTGAATAATTTTGGAGAATTTTTATTCTTTAAAAAAATCAATAGCTTCACACTGTAGTGTCACCAAATTCATAACAACCTCTCACGGTCTCCTGGTAGTCATACTACAGTTACTATTTTGGACAAATGTGCTTTTGAGTAATTTTGTTGATTTTTTATTGGGAAAAGAATTCAATAACTTCACCCTAGACCCTTAGTGTCATCAAACTCACTCAACAGATCAGTGGTGTCTTGGAATGTATACTGTGGCACATTCTTTTTTCATGTGATTTGTTCAAACTACTCAACCTTGATCGTACAGTATGTTTTGTCTGGTGCCATCAAAGAAGGACCATCAAAAAACTCAATCGTTTAATCATCAGGAAATAACACACACAAAGAGTCTGTTATGAAATTATATGAAAAATTGAAAATGCAAAACAAAGCTGGAGAAACCTCCATCACAAGTTATTGTAAATTGTTGACATGAAATCCCCATTCACAATATTAAAGAAAAATCTGTCAAATATCTGTATAAATAACATGGGAATCTTGCACTTTTGGATCCTTAAAATCTCGTGACCTAAACCCACCTATCTCTTGGGTTAGCCAAACTGACTAGCCTCTTTAGTTCGTGTGTATTTGCAGCAATTAAGAATGTCTCACCCAAACAGCATTTAAAGCAGTATTGGGCAGGTCCTCTTGTCCGCAGAAGGAACAAACTTTCCTTTGAAACTGTAAAAAAAAAAGAAAAAAAAAGTATCTTGCTGTTAGGTTTATAAGAAGTGTTCAACAAAATAATTTCATATTTCAACAACAATAACATAAACATAAACAATAAACAATACCGGATGCTTTGAGAATTTGATCTGCCATGTCTCGTCTTAGATTTTGAAGAGATTTTTTTGGGTGAGTCGATGTCAAACTTAAGTGGTATGTTTGGAAACTCCATCACTGTCATCTTAGCCATCTGTATAAATAGAAAAATGACAAATTACTTTGTCTGATCTTACAGTGTAAAATATGTTGTTTTCAATATCATAAAGAAAACACTTTGCATAGAATCACCTGAATGACAAAGACCCCACAACTGGTGGCATCTTTTTGGAAGGTGTGAGTTATTTTACCAGGCTGCCACTTGATGTTGACCCAGTCCTCCTTGCCAAGTCTGTTCCAGCACATCTTTAAATACTGTCTACAGGACGAAGGGAAAATCTTTTTTTAAAATTTGTGTTTGCTGCGTTGCATTGCTAAGCTTTATATTTATTTCCCAGAATACATTTAATATTACCCAAATGTGTAGCCAGCCTTTTTGAAGTCCTCAACTTCATTTGAGCCTTGCAGAGGATCAACCACAAAAATGTGGTTTGAAAGGGCATGAAGATACTGTTTGAAGTAGGATATAATTTAATGCCATCTTCAAATATGCCAGCAACACCAACAGTAAGAACAGTAAAACAAGCTGTCAGAATTGTTGGAAGTGAAATGAGATATTCACAATTTGGGATAATAGTAATGGAATGAAGGTTCAAATCTTTGGATTAGCGATGCAGTCTAGTGAGATAATGCACTTTTTTTGACAATAGTTTTAAAATATGCCAGATAGAAATGAAGACATTTACAAATAAAAGAAGAATCGTAACTATTTGTCTTAAAATCAATACTGTACTTAGGTACTGATAACATGTTGCAGCATGTATATAATGTGGCTGAATAACATACAAATTTCAAAATCAGTCACAATCTGCAAGTTGCCTAATTTTAAAAGAAGCATATGAAATTGTTTTGAAAAAGCTTTTATTATTATTAAATCCTTTATTTTACCAGTTAAAAAAATCCTCAATGAGATTAAAAATCTCTTTATCCAAGAGTGACCTGGCCAAGAGAGCAGTGCAGAAACTGCCACAATTAACAATTAAGCTAATAAATAGCTATGTATAATTAGCTGCACTTACTTAATTTACTTAAATATAGGTAAGTATAAGTCTTAATAGCAAATTTAAGACATATAACCATTACAGGCACAAATCATGAGCCATACATACATACTTTAAAAGGCATATACTGTAGCACTACATAAGTCGCTTTAAACTCACCACAAGCTTCCAGTGCACATTTCTTATATTGACAAATCCAAGGGCCCCATCATAGTCATCAAATGCGACCGAAAACAATGTGTGAACATGGAGAAAGTACTTACTTTTTATATAATATGCAGAAACAAACAAAAAAGATTTCATGTTACACTACAGTAAATACATTATGTATTTTGCTCCAGAGGACCAACGAGAAAAAGGGAAGTTACTCATCCAAATACATTGGTTAAAAGCAAAGCACATTCAACATACAATTTATACTGTACAGTTGTACTTACATTTTTCAACCCTTGCCGGCCATCTGCTCTCTTGTGCCATGTAAAATTATACCCATGGTGTAGTGATTCATGTGGTATAGTCGACCAGCAGTATCTTTAAAGTTGAGGATGGCTTGAATGTAGTTTTCTATTGCCTTATGGAGAAATCGTAGGTATAAAATTAATCATACAAATATTTTGTACAGGGTAAGGTAGTCATGTTTAATGACATTGCTGTCAACATTTTCGAATGAATAATTTATGCAAAACTTGTGCCAAAGCTGGTTTGTATGAATTTGCTCAAGACATTGTTGCCTGATGATCTACTTTGGTATCATTTTATGATCCACAACTCATGAAATTGTTATGATTTATGCACACAAAACACTTTTTTTTTCATTTGAAACTTTCCTCTCCTATTCATCAGGCCTCAAACTCATAAATTCGCGGTGCCGCACGGTGAAATACTGCTTCTGTTCAGTTTGTCTCAAAACAGCCACAACAACTTCTGTTGGTTTGCATGTCCAGAGGGCATCAACCTACAAACATATGAACAATAAAATTTGCCACTTTTAAAGTGTTTCACTGGGAACACAGCTACCATTGAACTAGCCCACCTTATAAATGAATATTGCTCACACTTTGAAATTGCTGTGAGTTATTTGAGTTATAGGAATTTACATGCGATGAATAGATTTTTGTAGCTCTGTCTAGTGGTTTTGGACTTCATTTTAATCTGTTTAGAGCATATATTTAATTTAAGTAATTTTTAAAAAGTACCTCTGTTGCCGGAATGGTTGCTTTATTTGTAAGGTCACTCTTGTTACTCTTCTCATCTGTGCTCTTGTGAAGTTGTTTGCCAGTTTTCAGGGTTGACTTAACTCTCTTTGGAACTGGAACAGTTGTTGGTGCTGTGTAAAATTTGGTGTTGGATGTGTGAGGCTTTGCTCCGTCTCTCTTTGCCCAACCCTCCTGAGATTGAGTGATGTCTTTTGGTTGTATGGGTTTAAGGAGTAACTGCTCAGAGTATCTATGAAAGATGATGTGTTCTCTGTATCTCCCCTGAGAGCCATACATTTTCCTTAAAAATGTTCCTGGCCTCAGCCTCTTCTGGTTTTTCAGAATTGACTGTTTGACAATTCCAAACCATCTCTCCACATGGCAGTTTGTGTCTCTTGTTTTACTTGGACCAAAGGTGTCATCTTCTTTGTCAGATGCATACCTTTTCAAATTTCCTAAAAGCAGACCACTCCAAAAGGGAAAAATGCCTAGATAGTTCTCAAAGAGGACATCAATAATGCCTGGGCAGAAGTATGGATTGTCCTCATCACCTGGGGTCTTGGCATCGTTTTGTTCAAGCTCTCCCTGTGCCTCCTTCAAGACCTTCTTGAATGCGTGTGTGAAGGGAGATCTGCCAACAATTGTGTGGGGATTTCTCTTTTCTTCCTCATCATCTTCTTGAGCTAAAGGGGCAGTCTTGTAAATTGTCTGTGTCTTCCATGTTGGGAATCTGGCTTTTTTTTATTAAATCCTGAATGGCCTTCACATTACAGAGGACAGTATTTGTGTTGCGTTTTCCAGTTAATACAATGCACAGTGAGTGGGAGATTTTGAGTGCTGTGGTCATTGATGTAGTGTTTTGTAACCTGGCAAATGCAAATGTAGCAAAATCTTTCAAACCTTTGTCCGCTGTATTTCTCCCAATGGACTGAGTGACAGCTTTGAGCACATGTGCAGAGCATATATGTAGCACTGTAAAATTTCTAATCTCCTTTCAGGTACTCAAGTTAGAACATATAGCAAAT
Organism: Chaunax sp. Z400; assembly: GCA_037577475.1. Taxonomy (NCBI): domain Eukaryota; kingdom Metazoa; phylum Chordata; class Actinopteri; order Lophiiformes; family Chaunacidae; genus Chaunax; species Chaunax sp. Z400. Next base: position 813,849 of record CM075205.1, on the reverse strand, counting down.
GCCCTGTCAAGGTGGCTGACAATGCTCTCCTTGTTAAATGACAGAAGAACACTTTGGAGTAATGGCCAACTGTAATCTGTTTCAACCTGATGTACTCTTAGTTTGGTGTACTGTGACAGTTTTCTGAGGAACTGCATCAGCCAGAATGTGATGGGTGGTATAGAGTGTTCATTGGTCAGCATTTCACAGACAGGGAGTGGAGGTGCATTCAGGCCACCACCTGGAAGTGTGAGAGAGTAGTAAAGGAGTCTTTTAGTCTGACCAGGAAATTTAGATGCAACATTACCTGTTGCATCTAGGTGTAAGGTTAGTGAGGTGTTTTTTCTCAGATGTTGCACTACTGTGTTTATTCCTGTTTCTGTATACATATGCACACCAAAGGGGTCGACTTGATAATGCTGTATGTACCCAGACATCTTTTGATGTGTGAAGTCACATTCCTTCATGATACGTTGAGTGAGGTACATCTCCATGAAAACATCATCATGAATTCTTTTGCTTTTTCTAACCTCACAACTAATCACTTTAAAAACACTTTTGTTCATACTTCTGGTTATGTTTCCTGAAATCAGTACAGCAATGGGTGTTTTTTTAAGTTTACTATAGTAGAGCCGACTCACTCCTTTACGTACTGCTCTTGCAATTCTCCCTCTTCTCTCATTTGCTGCTGGTCTGAATTTTCTTTCACTGGTTTTGTGTTTTATTTTTCCACTTTGTAGAACCCATATTTTAACTGGGGTCTTTCCAACTGGTTCCTTTTTTCTTTGAAATGTGTATTTGGCAGTGCAGGAAGGAAATGTACAAATACCAGTGATATGTAAATATGGACTGTTGATTTTCCGGCTCTGATGACTTTTGATGTGCTGGCTCTTGAACGCAAGGGTGCAACAGGGATTTTTCTTTCGAAAACAGTTGTTTATCACATTGGTCCATGTTTGCCTCAGTTTTCTTGAACCAGGTAGTGGAATAATTGTTTTCCACTTGTTTCTTTTCACTGTAATAGTGAATCTTTTGGATACAACTGGCAACTTTCTCCATTGTTTTTTCTTGCAAGTCTTTTGGGCTTCAAGTTGTGCTTCTTGTGGCAACGACATCACCTGCTTGTCTTCTGTCTCATTCTCTCCTCCGTCCTCCTCTGACACCTGTTCATCTACTGGAACTTCTCTCTGAAATGACATCTTCTGTAGCTTCTCTTCTGTCTCATTCTCTCCTCCATCCTCCTCTGACACCTGTTCATCTGCTCGAACTCCTCCCGGCAACGACATCACCTGTAGCTTGTCTTCTGTCTCATTCTCTCCTCCGTCCTCCTCTGACACCTGTTCATCTACTGGAACTTCTCTCTGAAATGACATCTTCTGTAGCTTCTCTTCTGTCTCATTCTCTCCTCCATCCTCCTCTGACACCTGTTCATCTGCTCGAACTCCTCCCGGCAACGACATCACCTGTAGCTTGTCTTCTGTCTCATTCTCTCCTCCGTCCTCCTCTGACACCTGTTCATCTACTGGAACTTCTCTCTGAAATGACATCTTCTGTAGCTTCTCTTCTGTCTCATTCTCTCCTCCATCCTCCTCTGACACCTGTTCATCTGCTCGAACTCCTCCCGGCAACGACATCACCTGTAGCTTGTCTTCTGTCTCATTCTCTCCTCCGTCCTCCTCTGACACCTGTTCATCTACTGGAACTCCTCCCTGCAATGACATCTCCTGTAATTTGTCTTCTGCCTCATTCTCTTTTCCATTCTTATCTGACAATGGTTCAAGAGTGCTCAGGTCCTCTTTCAAAATATCTTTGGAACATTCCTCTCTAACATTTCTGTCATCCTTAGTCTGAGGATGAGGCTTGGTGTCACTGTCAGATGTTCTTTCCTCCACTACCTGTACTTCATTCATGTCCAATGGCTTTTTCTGTTGTTCACTGATGATATTCCTCAATCCATTTCGATTTGTGGTCCATATGACCCACAGCCAATGATGATTTTTTTTGTGATCTTGACCAAATATATTTAAAGAGAGTTCAGACCAAATCTTTGAGGAAAAACCTGTGTCTCCGTTTGAAATGTTAACACTCTTCATTACTTTCACCAAAGCTTCCATTCCACCAGCCATTCCCCATAAGTCTTTCCTCTGAGCTCTGTTTCCTTTCTTAACTCTTCCCATTGTCTTCCAATTGCCTCTCACCTAGGGAAAGAGGTACAGGCAAAGCTTGAAACCAGCATCAATTCTATCATTTTCCTTTACAGTTTAATTGTGGATCATATGTTCTATTTTTCTCTGGACATCAAAGTAACTAAGTAACTAAGTCGTAACTGAGGGGATAAAATAAATATTGTGGAGTAAAAAGTATCATACAGTACATAACTGAGAAATGTATTCAACCTTACAATACATAGAAGAGGCAGAAAATGGAACTACTCAAATACAACCAATCCAATTTCAGTACTAACATACAGTAAGCACTTTAAACAAACAGTCCTCTAACATGTCAATATATTACAAAGAATAAAAACAAAAAAATCTAAAAACACATTTCCTGTTTGGTTAATACCAATAACTTGTATTTTAAGAATATTTCAACACAAGTTCAATGATTAGTAATGTGCCATAGTCCTGGGTTTTGAGTGTATTTCCTGTTTTATTTTTTAAGCAGAGTTCTTGTGTCATGTCTTGTGCTTTCCGCTTCCTGTGTTATTTTCTTGTCATTTGTGTTGTCGAATTGGTTCTCCTGTTTAGCTGTATGTTTTCAGTTCGTATTATTCACTCCCTCTGTGCTCATGTATTCTCTGTCTCTTACTTTCTTGTGTCTTCCCCTTAAGTTTTCCCTCTTGATTTTACCCTCTTGAGTGTCTGATCATTTTCCACCTGGCCACAATTGTCTGCTCCTCCCTGTGCCACCTGTTTGTCATTGTCTCCTCACTCACTATATTTAGTCTGTGTGTTTCCTCCTGTTCATTGTCAGTCCATCTGTTATACCCTGCCTTGTTCTGCCTTGCATTTTTTGGCCCTGTTTACCCTGCCTTGTCCTGCTGTTTTACCCTGTCTTGCTCTTTTGGATTTTTTGCCTTGCATTTTTGTTACCTCCTGTGTTCCTGCCATTTCGCCTTTGTTGTGGATTTTGCCCTGTTCTTTCTCTGTGGACTATTATGTTCTGTTTGGACTTTTGATTAATTAAATCCTTCAACTGCACTCTGCTGTGTGTTTGGGCCCTGTTTTTGAACTACACCTTAACAGTAATGCACATCATGTGTATTTGCATGCTATCTTTTTGCAATATGTATGAAGAAAAGGTTTTTTAGTGTTTTAATTCAGTAACATTTTGAAATGATCAAGATCTTACTCAAATCTAAATTTCTGAATCTGAACAGGTATAACAGCTGAGCTCATCTAACCAAGCAAATCATTTCAAAGACAAGATATAATAAATAAATATTAATACTAATAATAATAAAAGATGACTTACTCTTAACGATGGATGTCGAGTGGTTGCAAATATCCAAAGGATTCCAAACGCATTAAGTATTGATAGGTATCTTTCCTCATCATGGTGGTTATGCAGTCAAGACTGAAAGCTCACAGCAGGTCGAGCTAAATTGAAACTTGCTCCTGATTGGCTTGTGACTAATCACGCTGTTCATCCTTAATTTGATTGGTTTGTGGCAATAAGGCAGTGATGAGCTGATTAAATTTAACCAATTTTCATTACTCAAGTGTTTTACCAGATTGAGACCGTTGATGTGTAAGGTGAATTTGGTGAGACAACCCTACTCCTAGTTATTGAATATTTTTCCCAAAAGTCCCCCAAAATTGTGCAAAAGCACATGTGTTCTAACTACTTGCTGAAGTATAACTACTAGGAGATGCTCAGTGGTTGTTCAGAACTTGATGACACCACAGTGCATACAGGTGAAACCCTCTGACATCATCATTATTATTATTATTTCTCTTATTATTACTATCAACATCAGTATCAATATTATCATTATAATCAGTGTTGTTGTTGTAGTAGTTATTATAAATACTACAAACTATAATCCCTCTATTATTATAGCTGTTATTATTATTGTGGTTGAACATGTCTGTGTCCCTGTTCCCCACTCCCTCCCTCCCCCTCCCTTTCCCCCCTCTCCCTCTCCCCCTCTGCCTACCCCTACCCCCCCCCCCCCCTCTCTCTCTCTCCCAACCTTTCTCTCTCTATCTCTCACCCCAACCGGTCAAAGCAGAAGGCCGCCCACCTTGAGTCTTGGATCTGCTCGACTTTTCTGCCTTTTTAAAAAAGGCAGTTTTTCATTGCCACTGTGGCCGAGTGCTTGCTCATAGTGGAGTGTTGGGTCTCTCTAGAAGGAAGAGTCGGTCTAGACCTGCTCTTTTTGGAAGGTGCCTTGATATACCTTTTGTTGTGTTTTGCGCTACACAAATAAATTGAATTGAATTATTCAAAAGCAAATTTGTTCAAGGTAGCTACTGTAGTATGACTACCAGGAGACCCCGACGGGTTGTTATGAATTTGGTGACACTACAGTGTGTCAGAGTGAAGCTATTGATTTTTTTAAAGAAAAGGAAATTCTCCAAAATTATTCAAAAGCATATTTTTCTAAATTAGTTACTGTAGTATGACTACCAGGAGACCGTGAGAGGTTGTTATGAATTTGCTGACACTACAGTGTGTCAGAGTGAAGCTATTGATTTAAAAAAAAAAAAAAAAAAGTCTCCAAAATTATTCAAAAGCACATTTGTCCAAACTAGTTACTGTAGTATGACTACCAGGAGATCGTGAGAGGTTGTTATGAATTTGGTGACACTACAGTGTGTCGGAGTGAAGTTATTGATTTCTTTAAAGAATAAAAATTCTCCAAAATTATTCAAAAGCACATTTGTCCAAACTAGTTACTGTTGTATGAGTACCAGGAGACCGTGAGAGGTTGTTATGAATTTGGTGACACTGCAGTGTGTCAGAGTGAAGCTATTGATTTTTTTAAAGAATACAAATTCTCCAAAATTATTCAAAAGCACATATATCCAAACTAGTTACTGTAGTATGAGTACCAGGAGACCCCAACGGGTTGTTATGAATTTGGTGACACTACAGTGTGTCAGAGTGAAGCTATTAATTTTTTTAAAGAATAAAAATTCTCCAAAAATATTCAAAAGCATATTTGTCCTAACTAGTTACTGTAGTATGACTACCAGGAGACCGTGAGAGGTTGTTATGAATTTGGTGACACTACAGTGTGTCAGAGTGAAGCTATTGATTTTTCTAAAGAATAAAAATTCTCAAAAATTATTCAAAAGCACATTTGTCCAAAGTAGTTGCTGTAGTATGACTACCAGGAGAACGTGAGAGGTTGTTATGAATTTGGTGACACTGCAGTGTGTCAGAGTGAAGCTATTGATTTTTCTAAAGAATAAAAATTTTCCAAAATTCTTCAACAGCACATTTGTCCAAAGTAGTTACTGTAGTATGACTACAAGGAGACCGTGAGAGGTTGTTATGAATTTGGTGACACTGCAGTGTGTCAGAGTGAAGCTATTGATTTTTTTAAAGAATACAAATTCTCCAAAATTATTCAAAAGCACATATATCCAAACTAGCTACTGTAGTATGAGTACCAGGAGACCCCAACGGGTTGTTATGAATTTGGTGACACTACAGTGTGTCAGAGTGAAGCTATTGATTTTTTTAAAGAATACAAATTCTCCAAAATTATTCAAAAGCACATATATCCAAACTAGCTACTGTAGTATGAGTACCAGGAGACCCCAACGGGTTGTTATGAATTTGGTGACACTACAGTGTGTCAGAGTGAAGCTATTGATTTTTTTAAAGAATAAAAATTCTCAAAAATTATTCAAAAGCACATATATCCAAACTAGTCACTGTAGTATGAGTACCAGGAGACCCCAACGGGTTGTTATGAATTTGGTGACACTACAGTGTGTCAGAGTGAAGCTATTGATTTTTTTAAAGAATAAAAATTCTCCAAAATTATTCAAAAGCATATTTATCCAAACTAGTTACTGTAGTATGACTACCAGGAGACCGTGAGAGGTTGTTATGAATTTGGTGACACTACAGTGTGTCAGAGTGAAGCTATTGATTTTTCTAAAGAATAAAAATTGGTCATGGAGGAGTGGTGTGCAAACTGACCAAACACACACCTACGCACAGACAGCGTCACACTGCAGCCACATAAACACAAATCATGTTCTGTGACCCATAAGAACTGTCTGGATCTTAACCAATTCCAGTTTGATGCTTGTCTTTGTCACGACTGGAGACTAAGGTGCTTTCTAAAATCTCACTCCTCCATGTCATAAAGTTGTTTCTGGTCAGTTTTCTTTGTGGTACAGTATAGTGGAATGGAATGTTTGACTTGAGCTTGAAATGGAGCGGAAAACTAACTGACGCTGAGGTTGACGCTGTGAATGAAACGAGGGCTGGAACGTCAGTCCGGATTATTGGACAAGTTCCCTTGTGGATCCCAGGGAGGGAGGGATGGTGGGAGATGGCAGGCCTGGCACATGGCTATCAGCCATGCTTCAAGGAGTCTACATTATATAGCAGGAAGAGCTGTACTCCATGTGCACTGTATAGTCCAAGTGGCTACAACTTCTTTCTTAACTATGTAGTGGTGCACATCACTGGTCAATGTAAACACTAGAAAAGCCCCATAAACTCCATTTTAGACCATGTGACAGCTAAATATTGAAGAAACAGAGAGGGGTTTCTGGCACAACTTCACCTACTTACAAGGTGCATGGAGAAGGGAAAAAGGCAAAAAGGCAAAAACTCTAGCAACACTTGCAGTATTAGGAACAACTTTATTGCTTGACAAGCTGAAATGCGTTGGTCAAGCAATAAAGTTATAGCTAAATATTAAAGCCCAGAGTAACAATGATGATCACATAATGGAATTTAATAAAAAATACAGTGAGTTAAAGCAAGCATGCATGGTGCACTTGAATTTGAACATCTGGCTGAGATCTGTTGCAGGAACATGAAAATAGAGCCCTCGGACAGGTTGTAAATAATCCAACAATGTATCCCAACAAATGGAAAGTGAGTGTACCTGAAATATACATACAACTGTAGTCAGTGTATTAAGTCAAAGTTGTTATAAGTCATGTAAGTGTTTGCCTTAGATTTCACGTACATTTATTTAACCTGGAAGTTAATGATATGTGATGAATAAGTCTGTCACAAAGACCTTGGTGCTCTCAGACTCTTCGGAGAGAGTTTATGATTGAAGGGCATCTGAGCAGCAACAAGATAAACAGTCCAGTCCAGATGTTGGTGGTGGTGGTGGCTGATGATTCTACTGAGATGGTTGAGGATGATGACATGATGAAGTTGGTGAATCTGTGAAGATTGGGTGCTGATGGGAAGGTGGAGGGTCACACCTGACAGCAGAATGAATTAACCTAAGACAAAGAGAGTCGTATTTAAAAGACAGCAGCAAGATCATAGGATAACGATGAAGATGTGTTGCTTCGCAATTACAACAGCTGAACATTTGCTAGATCTTAATTAGCCCCTGAGGGGAAAACGTGTCTGCCAGTCAGCACATGCAATAATCAAAGCTGAACTTTGTCACACCCTACTAAATGTCAACACTAATCTGCCTTCAGATGCACAATAAAGTAAAACAGGCAGCAGAGTGAGGACAAAGAGTGTAGATGGCTTACTGGATGACTGCATGTCAGAATTCAGTCAGTTGTTTTTCCGGGAAAGCATGAAGACAGTTCAGTCTGTGCATCACAAATTAATATACAGTATATCATTTGATAGGCCTTATAGCTGCATTGCATTAAAAAGTCTAACTGAGGTTACCAAAGATTATACTTGACACCTGATGATAATGGAATTAATGGCAGTACATAGTGCCATGGCAGCAGGAGCCTCTTCCCTTGGTCTGTGGGACAATACATAGGAGTATCGTAACATTTTCTCAGCAAACCTCAGTTAACACAGAAGTGTTCAGAGTTTTCATTGCTTCTATAACTTTCAGACAACTTGCTGTGTCCTTGTGATGCTGCTGTACGTTACACTTCTCCCCACTGTTTCTCACTACAGCGTGATATTACAGTCAGTATACACTAGGTCCTCTGGGCTGCCTGTTTACTGGCTATACTGTTAATTAGTGACTTGCTCTAGAAATAGCCTGAGAATGCAGGTCATCATTCATTATTATTAGCTTTTGGAATGTGTCATTTCAATATTATTATCATTATTATTAATTCAATTCAATTCAATTTATTTGTATAGCGTCAAATCACAACAAAAGTTATATCAAGGCAGTTTACAAAAAGAGCAGGTCTAGACTGACTCTTCATTCTAGAGAGACCCAACACTCCACCATGAGCAAGCACTTATTCTTTTCACTTATTATTATTATTATTATTATTATTATTAATTAATTATTATTAATTATTATTCATATCTGACTGTATCCTGTATCATTGCCTAATGCTCACTCATTGCTTTCACTTTCTCAGTGTCTGGAGCCCTGCAAAGATTCCTGGGAGATGGAGAGGAGAAGCAATTGCAGAGAGTTGTGTGAGGTAAACTGCAACTCAAAGTCACACTGTGCAGCTTCCTATGCACTAGGAAAAAAAACGCTCAAATGAGCTTGGTCTCAAGTATGTACTGGTAATAGTTTGGATTTATTGATCATGAGTGAAAATGAGTATGTTAGCAAAGAGAAAAGTATGAAAAATGAATTAGGAAGATTATTGTTTATTAATATTGTCATTTAAAGGCTGTTAAATGTATTATGAATGTTGTTTCAATCTCATTTAGATATTTAGATATTAATGGGTGTGTTCCAGGGGGAATGTGACATGACTGCATAACTTATCGTGGAATGTGTTACTGGATGACAGACCAATGGTATACCAATTTATATGTAATGAAACTAAGATACTGGCCTCAGCACCCCACCACAAATGTTTTCATTGGAGCTAAATGTTTCACAGAAACAGACTATTCCATAAAAAAAGAAAAAAAATAACAACACAGAAATCTGCGGATTCATGGAAAATTGCCATCCCTAAAATACAGGCCGATTAGGAACGGGGAAAATAAGTGGGGTAATCAAAAAGACAGGAAGTGACAAGAAAAATATGACACATGAGGAGAGAAATAACAAAATAAAACACTACTAAGGCATTAAATAATCTAAAACCCAAACCGGGTCTGATTTTTATATGGAATATTATCCATATGGATAAATACTTTTCATATGTATATGTCCCAGCAAAAGAATGCACAGAAATGTAAAATGATTGACTTGTGATCTATTAAACAGAAACAAAAACAAACAAACAAAAACTCCTGTAGATCCTTACCTTATAGATAAATAAATGTATAGTATTAGAAGCCCTGACAGTAAAAGTTAAAGGTAAATTAAGTTAACTGGTGTCCTCCAACCTACCCAGCATGTGTTTCCTAAGAAGCACTGGGAGTGTGTGACCAGCTGTGAGTTCCTTCAGTCAGTTCTGGCAGTAAAGCAGGGTAGCTGCCCACCTCCAGACAGAGCCAGTGGCTTTGCAGCGGCCTGCGTGGAGAGCTGTGATCATGACCGAGAATGCTCCACTCAGAAGAAATGCTGCTCCAATGGTTGTGGCCACACCTGCCAGTCTCCTAAAGACCTCTACAAGGGTAAGTATTGGTCCAGCTGAAACATATTTATTTAGCATGTCATTGATCGAGTGATCAAGTGTGTTGGAGTTTGTCTGTAATATAATGAAGCAAATTTGTAATGTTTATTATCCAGATGTGAGTAAACACCAGCCAAAATTTGGCAAAAATAAAAGGAAGTAACTAAACACAGTTTACAATGTTACGTTTAGATTATGACCGGAAGCAAGGAAGCAAAGAAGGGATGGCGGAGGGAAAGAAAATGTTTTTTACAATACAAAAATCAAATTGTATCAAATTAACAATCGACATTCTGCTCAGTGAAACGTAGCTAGTTTACCTTCAGTTCTCTTTTAAAAATGTGATTCTTTACAATAAATAATGAAATATTTTCAATCTCTCAATTTTTACTTATAAATGTCCAGACAGATTTGATGCAGAACAACTCTCTTATTACTAGGATCTTTGTCTGTCTGTCTGTCTGCCTTCCTGTCTGTCCGTCTGTCTGTCTGTCTGCCTACCTGTCTGTCTGTCTGTCTGTCTTACACAATAATTACTGTGTAGATTTTGATGAAACCTTTTAGAAGGGTTGAACATGTGGTGAGGAAGGACCCATTAAAGTTTGTACTTTTTTTAAACATTGCAAGATAGGCCTATTTTGTCCATTACACATAAACTACTAGACAGATTACCATGAAACTGGGTGGAAGGGTGGGGCATGTGCCATGGAAGTACTCATCAATGTTTGGAGCTAGATCCTGAAGAAAACCACCATTAGTGATTGAGTCATATTATGAGGGTCATACAATCATTGGACTATTGCTTTTAGGTGTAATGACATAACAGGTAGAGGTTTGTGCTCTCTGAGTGCTGTCTACTTTAATCATTCTAGTTGATCAATAAATATAGATTCATTAATTTTCAATTTCAATATATCTTCTATTATAAAGCTGCATTTATTGTCAGAAATGTGTTGCATTATTATGAAGTATTACTGTCTTAATTTCTCATCAGCCTCTGGTTGACCTGAAATAGAAATCAGCCTCCATCTTTACTCAGATAAATTAAGTAATTCCAGGTGGAGAATCTTTTCCAAACAAATGCTACTTTACTCCTGTCAGTCTGAGTCAGATGGAGCTTGGCCTACTTAGGCCTTCATTGTCAGAGGAGGGATCAAAGAGAGCTGAGAAAAAAAACAGACTGTTGAACTTGCAGCAGGAGTCACTGATGGTGACACACATGACATGAGAGGAGTGATGTGGGAAAACTCATTTTGCCTTTTCGCTTTGGAACTGAGTGAAGCTTTAAACCCCTGCAGCCCTGGGGAACAGTGATTGACCTGACTGTGAACTCGATGAGGCTGAACTGTTAAACATCAGATATATTCATCAGGGCAGCACAGTGGTGTAGTGAGTAGCACTGTTGCCTCACAGCAAGAAGGTCCTGGGTTCAGATCCCACTGTTGGCCTGGGACTTTTCTGTGTGGAGTCTCTGTATTCTCCCCGTGTCTGTGTGGGTTCTCTCCAGGTTCTCCAGCTTCCTCCCACCACCAGAAACATGCAGTAGAGGTGAACTGGTGACTCTAAATTGACCGTAGGTGTGAATGTGAGTGTGAATGGTTGTTTGTCTTTCTACGTGATGAAGTGGTGACTTGTCCAGGATGAACCCCACCTCACGCCCAAAGTCAGTTGGGATAGGCTCCAGCCCCCCCATGACCCTACAGAGGATAAGAGGTTACAGAAAATGAATGAATGTATTCATCAGACATCACATGTGAATCATTCTTTTTGGTCTGTAGAGGATCAGTGAATTCCAAACAGTGTCACATTGCCATGAAAATGTTAAATGTGTATAAGAAAAGTATCTGCTCACGGTTTGTTCTGTGTGGATGGATGTGTATTTCATGCTTTGATACTATGATAATGGTGTTTCCCAGGAGTTCCTCTGAGGCCCAGGAAGGACCTGAGGTTTGAGGGACTCTCCTCTGGTCAGCTGGGGGTGCATTGGTCCTCCCGCTTCAACATCTCAGCTGAGCCCGTTGTCTACATTTTACAGAGGAGGTGGAACTTTGGCATCCAGCCTAGCGAGGACACTGCCACCTCCTGGCAAGTGGTTGCACAGGTTAGTTCACTGCATCAAATCTATGGTGTTCAATCAAATGTTACAGATAACCATGTAGTCAAAATTAAGTGGTTCTTTTGTTCCTGACACAGCAAACTAAAAGTAATGGATGTGTCTGTCCTTACTGACTGCCTCCTATGTTCAAAGACCTTTCCTACAGTAAGTGCTGTGAGGGGTAGTTCAGAAGACTTCTGAAGCTCTGAGACTGAAGCATAAATTAGAATTATTTTGATTGATTGGTTTTTTATTGATATAGGAGACAATGAACCCAAATGATAACATAAAAAACTTTAAAACTTTAAAAAAAAGATGGGCCGTGATGTCAGAAAAATAGGACAGACTGTAACATATAACATAAAACAACAGCTAAAATGGCACATACCTCCTCCAGGGCCCTTTAATTCAATCAACTGATCCTAAATCAAACTCAAAGCCCTGTAACCATAATGTACAGGGCAGACTATGCCCACATTTTTATTTGGATCTGCACTTAGTAGCCTTGGTGGAAGTAACTAAAATGTAATGGCAAAACACAAAATAGGCACATGATGTGCATGTCATGAGTCATCTCACCCCAGAGATCAGCCTGGAACAACCTGTAAAACCATCTACATTTTGACAGTTTGATGCAAAGTCAATGGCTCTTCTGCAGTAAGCCCTCTTTGTATAGGAAGCTCCAAGCCGTGCTGTTGGATCATGGATCATGTCTTAAACCCAGAGAGTCTGGTGCGGCAGCACTGAATATGCTATACGTGTTTTTCAGTTTCAGCTGTTCCACCACTGTATTAGTGTTGTTACAGGAAGTTTTTGTATCATAATGACAAATAGCATCATTCTGCGATATTTTAGAGTTTGTTAAAAGTGATGCTGTACCTTGTAGCTGTGTAGCTTTAATGATGTCATTATTATGAACTGGGAAGAGACATAAAAGACACAGAGAGAAGGGATGACACGTAGCAAAAGGCCTCAGGCTTGAAGTGAAACCATGAATCAAGGACTCAGTCATGATACATGTTACATGCTCCGCCAGATGAGCCGCTGGGGTGCCCCACCAAATAAAAAAAAAATACCTGCTGTGTTTTAGAGGCGACCAATGTGCAGATAATTCCCCTCTTAACAGGTAAGGTAAGGTAAATAAAGACAGTAGTCTTTTGTTGGAAGACACAATAACCCTGATAATGAAGTCAAATGTGAGGTTTGTATTCATTCACACTAAAACTCGTCCACACTAAAGCACATGTTGGTCTTCTGTTTGCACTAAGTCAGCATTTTCTAACATGCTTTACATTTTAGTTTCTTTCTCTGCATTCAGTACAGGTATCTGTCTTTGTATTTATGTTTATTTTGTTAGATTAATTTGCTAACATAAAATACTGAGCAGCAGTAAATGAGCCATGATTAAATCACTAATGTAAACTTTACTTCAGTTGTCATTTTTTTAAAAGTGAATTAAATTAATAATGTACATTTTTTAGGTTCAGATGGAGCCATGGTTGTAGTCTTTCTGTAATATGTCCCAGCTGGATGCCATGTTTTGTGCAGGCTGTGGCTCCTCAAATCCACACTGTGAGATTATCATGCATATATCATTCTGCTCGTTCCTCCTCCAACACTCCACCTCATCTCTTATAGACCACAGAGCAGGGAGCGAGGCTCTCTGACATCCAACCAGGTTGCTGGTACCAGTTTAGAGTTGCAGCTGTCAACACCCATGGGACCAGAGGTTTCACCACACCTAGCAGACACATCCACTCCAGGAGAGGTCAGACAGATACCCTGTTTGTGTGTGTGAAAAAAAAGTGTAACTGTAAATATGAATGCAAGTAATCTTTAAATATGTTGATTGTATTGACAAAGTAAGAAGTAAGTCCTGGAGCTGTAAAATGTTTATTGAGCTACTAGAAATAAGACTGAATGGAACAAAAAGGCAGGGAAGCAAACTGTCAAGCAATGATTAAAAAAAATAATTAACTGCACAAGTTTAGAGAAAACAATTGTTGAATTAAAAAAGAAATCTGGACAACCAGTCTAAGGCTGAATGGTATTTTTCATCATGTTGTGAACGTTTGAGAAGATTGGCCGCTCCACACTCTACAGGCTGCTGCTATCCACTAAAATTTCAACACCCAGCCAAACACTGTTAGGGGAAATGACTAGCAGTTTGTCATGTTATTTTATTACGTTTAACTATCGCCATAAATATTGTTTCAGTCAGAGACACTTAGCACAGAATTGAGCATTTATTGCAAATGTTTGTACAGATTTATTGGGAACATTTGGAATTGCATCCACAATCAACACAATCTCTAGAAAAATGTTTTTGGGTAAATCATGGTTGAATCTTTTTTTTAATTTACATTTTTACTTTTCAGTTCTAGATTGTCACAAGGCTAAAAGTTTGACAAAGGTTAGGCATAAATCACTTGGTTAGGGTTTCAAAAAGACGTTGTCACAACAAACATGGCTTGAAATTCTCCTGATGTCTCGATTAAAAAATCTGACTTTGGTGCCACAAAAGGTCACTAAAAACACTGAATTTGTTCAGTGGTCTCTCTGCTTTGCAGCATTGGTGCCCACCCCCACTGACCCCTCCACCTATTGGCTATATAATCCGCTCATATGCAGTACATTTAATGTGAACATATGACACATACTGTGGAAATGTTTAAGCTTTACAGTGAAATGTATTAAACTAATATATTATCATAGAAACATACAGTAAACATATTTTATTGTGGACTCTTATGGAACAACGTCTAGTTTCCTTTAATTAGCCTCCCATACAAGAAAGTACAGGTACTCAGAGTGGCCATAGAGGAAAATCTAAATTAATTCAAGCTCCATTTAACAACATTGAGAGGTTGAGATGTCTTTGTGTGCACAAGATAAAATTCTATACAGAGAGCCAACAACAACAGACCAGCCTTGTTTATCAGTTTTCTGTACAGACGGTAAAGCACATGATGTATCAGGATATCTCTTTAGCTAAAGGCTACACATTATACGGCCTCTATGCTTAACTCTATTAACTCAGAGTTCTTCATAATAACCACAGCTGGTCTATTACTCTAGTTCTCTTATGTACATAGATATTTATTCACTTATCTCACGTGTATGAAGTCATCAAAAGTGGGAATTAATTGTTTGTCGTGCACAAACAGAAGCATTTCAAATGTTCAAAGTTGTCACACAAGAGAGTTAAATACATAAAAAACACTTTAAAAGTATGAACAGTTTTTTTGAATTTATCTCATAGGTACGTATCAGTAGTAATATTAGTCTGTGACTGCATGTGAATGATTAACAACACCCTGTCATCCTCAGACCCCTCCAATCCTCCAGCTCCCACTGAGCTGAGAGTGGCCAACATGAGCTTTGGTCCCGGCAGGGTGGTGTCTGCCCGGCTCCAGTGGAGCATGCCTTCTGACCTGGATGTTCCCGTCCACCACTACAAGGTCAGCTGGATCTGGACCGCAGTCAGACAGCCCTCTGCTTCATCCCTGACTAAGAGGAGGAAGACAGTCAGAGAGGTGAGGACTGAAAGATACTACAGCTCTGAAAGTGTCCGAGCTTTCTGCTCAGAATCTTATTTTGACTTATTTTGCAGTAGCTCCTTTGACTTGGCTTCATGTGTCTAAATCATCAAATCTTCTGCTTAAACTATATTCTTTAATAAGTAAAGGATGCAAATGAGAGTATTTTCTTCAATCTTTCAGTTTATCTTATTGTTGCAAGGCAAATTAAGCAATTGACCAAAGAAAACACTTCATTTATGCTTCATTACACAATTTTTAAACCTTATGGTCTGAGGGCATTTCCTCAGTTTATACTGTACATATCTTCTTAAATGTACCTTTTTAGGATACTTGAATATAACATAATATTCAAATGTTTTGTATCAAACTTTACAGCCCAACTCAGTCCTCTATAAGATAGTGCTCACATTTGACCTCCAGTAATGTGTAAAGTGATCATTTGACCCACAACCTGAAAAACTTGATCTTGATTTTTGAAATTCTTCAAACTTCTTAAAGCAAACCTTTACTGCTGGGGACAAATTGTTATATTTGAACAAAATAGTAGACAAATGTATAATAAGTGTTTAAAATGACATTTTATAGTATACTTTTTTAAGAAGAAGTATTGTCTGTTTTTTTTTACTTTAACCAAATGTTTAGGGACTGAGATTAAATTGGACTATCTATTACGATCTACGATCTAAATCCACCGGTCCATGCACAAGGAGGCAGATGACGAGTCTGTCGAGCTCTCTTCTCTGTATCCTGTAGGCGGCTGTGAGTCGAGTACCATCTCGCCAAAATTGGGATTAGGGTTTTTATTAAACATTTGGGAAATTTTTTTTATTCATGTTTAATAAAACCCTAATGAAAGAAATGAAACTATCCTGTAGATAATGACTCTAGACATGCATCTCCATGGATCCTTGTTGAGAGACTTTGAGGTGATTTTTATTAAAAATACTTTTCACACACGTCTGAAGGGTAAAGATTTTCATAGATCACCATAATTCTTCTTGAGGCCTGCTGTGGACACACAGTAACATCCTCAGCCTCTGAGGTCTGATATTGAGGAATTGTGTCAGGTAGGATGGCCTTGTTGAGAATTCAGACTGGCACATGGCCTTTAGCATGCCCTGACTGGCTGCTATTTTTAGGATTTCTGGAAAAGCCACAAGAAAAATCAAATGCAAGAGCACAGCAATGCATATTTCAGAGAGGTGTTTTACTCCTTTCCATGACAAAAACTAATATTTAGTTTGATGCTCCGTATATGTAGAAAAGAAGTGTCACCTCTGTGTGTGTGTGTGTGTGTGTGTGTGTGTGTGTGTGTGTGTGTGTGTGTGTGTGTGTGTGTGTGTGTGTGTGTGTGTGTGTGTGTGTGTGTGTGCGCAGAGCCAGGTGGAGCTCGACAGCATGCGGTCTAACAGGAGCTACAGTGTGGAGGTCCAGGCTGTGTCCTACTGGGGACAAACTCAGCTTTAAGGACCTCGGGCCATCCTCCACTTCACAACACAGCGCAGTAAGTCTTTAGGATTATCAAAAAGGACACTTTAGCATTTGAAATGAAATGAAAATGCAAGAAGAGAAATTTCTTCTCTGGCATGTGTTTAACATCATTAAATTTTACAAATAAACTTTGTGAAAGTTGAAATCCAATCAGTTTCTGAAAATGTCAGAAATGGCTACATGTGCATGCACATGGCTAGAAATAAGTAGGCTAAGATAAAACAAACAAACAAACAGAAGTCTTTATATCCCATGTAAATATCATATCCTCAGTATCATCAACAGTGGGGATATTACAATACTGATACTGCAGTAGTGAGATTGTAAAACATTTCTTGAAAGGCTGCATTGATCTAGTAAGTGTTGGGCCACATGGTACAGGCCCCTGAAACAAAGAAAGGCCTGTAACCCCCACAAAGCCTGACTCAGGCCTACATGCATCTTCAGGGCCTGATAAGATCAGGAGGAGCCAGCCCCTAAGACAATAGAGCACAAAAGACTCTATTTCCCAGGCTGCCAGGCGGCCTAGGTGTGAAAATTCCCTCACCAGACTCTTGGCTCTCATTGAAGGAGACCCGTGAGGAACCACTGAGGTCACCAAGAATATATAGGTTGGAACCCACCTCTGGTCTTTCTCTTTTTTTTGCTTCTCATCTCTCCTTGCTTTTGGATCCCACTTTTGCCTCTTGTCCTGCATCTGCCTTAAGGACCGGCGCTGCTCCACTCAAGCTGCAGCCCGCTCTTGTCTCCTTTCCCGTCCCAGTAACGATCATGGTATAACGCACAGAGCGCTCTCGTACCGTTCTCATAGGAGACACATCAGCCACATCAACCCTACTGTTTTCTTCCGCCACTCTGCGAGAGCCAACTAACAGTACTCTCAACGTTGTCCCGCCGAGGATCAGCTGAATCTCATTGGCAACAGAGCAGCACAATGCTGCGTCAGGACCCGTGACTTGAAGGACCAAGCCAGACCATAACGATCGAAAGGACCTCTTCACCCGCTTCCCTTCTTCGACAAAGTAAGAGGCTACAGTCTGGGCAGAGTAGATTGTTTGTGTACTGTTGAACTTGCTGTTTTGTTGCTTCAAACTGTTGGAGCTAGCCTTTATGTCATTGTGCGCTGACAGTGTTTAAATAAACACCGATTGTTGTGCTTCGATTGTTGGGATTTCCCTCTCTTTCACTCTCTCTCTCTCTCTCTCTCTCTACTTCTCTATTTCTTTCTCCTTTCCCCTTTTTCTCTTCATACCCACACACACACACATCTACACTCATTCAGGTTTAAGAGTGTGGTGAGCCCCTAGCGCCATTTGCCAGTGTTCAAACTTCGTGGCCTTCTCTGATTACTCGCTCCACGTGACGCAACCCCCTCTTTGGGTGATGTCACGTACCTCCTCCTCTCTCTCTCAAATCCTCACTGTTACGACGCCCAGTAAAGCTCAACCTTTACTCAAAAGGAGGACCAACATTAAAGAGTCAGGGTTTGGTCAAAAGAAGATAACATAGATTTATTTCAACATAGGTACATAAAATAATCAATCAACCTAAATAATCTAAACCCAAGCATCTCAAGAACAAAATGAACAAAGCTGGTGGGCCGGCCAAAATAAACAAAAGCAGGGCAGCCACCCAGGCCAACCCGCACATAGGGCCGTCGGACCTGGGCACTAGCCCTCTACCCTAAACCAGGAAACACATTCTTACTGTCAGGAAACAATTTCCTAAAACATATTAATAAAGAACACAGTAAGGAAACACAGTACACACTTGATATCTTTTTACTTGCAAGGGGAGACAGACACCAGCAAAGGAGCTCAGTGAACTTCCCCGCTGATGCTGTCCCTGCATTGCTGTTTTATTTAGGTGGGCTGGTCATCACACATATAGGCATACATAGTTTCACGAGTCTTTAGCATGAGTCATTGAGTGATTTACACACCATAATCAAAGGAAAGTGATTTGCACATCATAATCAAAGGAAACAGGTTAAAAGAAACAGCGTCTTTCGCTTGTAGTAGATCAAGCAGACAGCAACAGATAGTACTCTCTGCCTGCAGTGGATCAACTAGACAGCTGTGCGGGGGTGTGATTTCTGCTTTCTATCTAGTGGGCATGCAGTTTCTGTGCACCTACTCTCAAGGACGTCCCGCTCTACTACGTCTCATAATTAAAGATTGAGATATCAAACTATATTGAAAATCCTTATAATCACACAATATATGAAAAATGATAACTCACATCACACAATATATAAGAAATGATAACTCGCATCACACAATATATAAGAAATGATAACTCGCATCACACAATATATAAGAAATGATAACTCACATCACACAATATATAAGAAATGATAACTCGCATCACACAATATATAAGAAATGATAACTCACATTCAAAAATGATAACTTATATACATTTATCCTAACACTTACCTAACCTGGAAATGAAGCCACGAAAACAGGACTACCAGACCCACCAGAATATAACAAACATAAGATGCAATTAACACAAACTACATAAAGTCAGCCTCCTGACTGACTGCAGGTTCTCAAGCCAGGAGAAGGAAGAGAGAGGAAGAGGCAGGTCTCTTGCCCTCCTTTTATGGGCTGTTCCCTCCATCAGAGCAAATGAAGCTCACCTGAATAGGGGAGGAACAAAGGACATGAGACATGTGATCAGCCTCTAACCAGTAGGGAGGAGCATGTAACACTCACACACACACACACACACACACACACACACACACCACATAAGCACATCCACACACCCAGAGACACACAGACACACATATGCTTGTTTGTACCTGCATGTATCTTGATTGTGTCAGTAGTTGTAGTGGATAACCGAGTTGATTAATTGAAGTGTGTTGACTGAAGATCGATATTGAGTGACTATGGGACCTCTGATGATTATGACAGTCCATGCCCACACTGCCACAGAGGTTTGCAGATTCGACAGCTGGAGTCCCTAGCGAGTGACATAGAGTGTTTTGACCCCAGCAGTTGAGATTCAAATCAATGACTACCTGCGGGAAGTCGAGCGCTGCCTCATTGATCTGCCTGATGCTTCACCACTCGGGCAGCTCAAGCTGATATGGAAAACCACAGCTAGAAACGTCCATGTGTTCATGGAATCTCTGCCAGCTAGCATCCGAGTGTGCTACTTAGCCCTTTGTAAAGCCCTGTGTGAGGAATATTCACTGTATACAGATGAAACCTCTGCCACCCTTGGTGCCCTCACCATCGTGCAAAGGAAGCACAAATCACCACGAGAGTACTACTGGCACCTGAGGAGCGCGTACTTTCAAGAGTGTAATGCACCAGGTTTAGAGGAGAGTGGATTCTTTAAGTCCCTCTTCCTTCATAACCTGAATCCTTCATGAACGCATACGGTTTAATGTCATAATGCATTGCAGAGAACGTAAGTACACGATGCAAGTAATCAGGAGGTATGCGCAGCTAGCATGGGAGACGCGTATGCGTTCCGCTATATTGCATGAAGATGAGCCCAGAGTCCTGGGGATCCAAACTTTACAGAATCCTAGTTTGACGCTTGAAGGCAATAAAATGCCTTGCGGTAAGAGAAGTGCTAGGAGAGGACGCCGAAGGTGCCTATGGGGTATAGGCAGGCTCGGCAACAGAACCAGGGAAGTGATGATCAAACACACCCCCAGATTCACGGCAAGCCAAATTGGCAGACTACACCTGTACCAAATGGCAAGGTCCAGTTCAAACAGAACTCCAAGCGATGGGACCAAGAAAATAAATGGGAGCATATGGCTTCAACTCTCCCCAGAAGGTAGGTTTCAGAACAGGATTTGGAGCATATAATCCATATATGCATAACAGAGATGACCAAACAGATAAGCATGTCCCATCATCCATTAGGGCCACCTGACTGCTCAGAGGAGCCTGATCCCCATTGGCCTGACTAAGCTGGGTACCTGCCCCTCCTTCCAAAGTCTACATTGTAGGCTGGGGTGGTAGACCATGGGAAGCAAAAGCACTCCCTAAATCGGCCACTTCTGATTCTCCACATCCTTCTTTCTGCACCTTCTTAAGCAACCTTGTACACAAGGACAACGCCCAACGTGGATACACCACAGCAGGGTAGGGGTGTGTGTCAATGCTCTCTCTGCCTGACTCCTGTTAGCCTTTGTGAATCCACATTCATTTCTCTGTTCAATGACTTAGCAGGCCTTAGAGACTTTGTCAGAGGTGGTTAGGAAAGACATAACTTATGTCTGCGTAGTTAGTGATTTGATGCTGGACCTCATCAGAGAGGTCAGCTCCTCGGTCAAAAGCCTGACCAGGAAAGGATTCCAGCCTTTCTGGTCTCCCTAGACCTTGTTGAGCACATCCTTAGCCCTACCACTACCACTGTTGTGAAGCCCCACAGGCACAACTGACATATAGCCTTGGCAGTGGAAGTCCAATCCATTTAAATTCCCCAAACCTGGAATTAGGATTTCATTCTAAGTTTACACTTAATAGAGAGACAGACATATACAGACTAAAAGTCTGTACCGAATGTTGGATTATGTAAGGGTAATACACATGTGCACCTTAATACACCACCAACAGCTACAGGCCCGACTGGGTCCCTCCTATTTGTGCAGCCATGCTTTTCACACCTCAACCTGTGCCCATCCCACCGGCTAGCCTACCGACTCTTTCCTTTCCTTTCCCCATTCTCTTTGTGTTTAATTTGTGTTTACTTGATGTTTGTGATCATCATCTTATCTAGTAAATTAGGAATTATCTGCCCAGATTATGCCTCATTATCTGCCCAGACTATGCTTCACTATCTGCACAGACTATGCCTCATTATCTGCACAGACTATGCCTCAGTGTCTGCCTAGACACTATGGACTATGTGCATTTTGTAACTCTGTGGACTCTATGAACTGCCTCAAATGTTTCAGGAAACCATGGACTGTGTAACCCTCAGGACACCTTGACCAATAGAACTGTTTGGTCCTAGAGTTGCTCTAAAGACTGCAGCCAGCACCCCAGTCTTCAGACCAAAGGGGGGAATGTTGGGCCGCATGGTACAGGCCCCTGAAACAAAGAAGGCCTGTAGATTCCACAAAGCCTGACTCAGGCCTACATGTGCACAAAAGACCCCATTTTCCAGGCTGCCATGCTGCCTAGGTGTGAAATTCCTCCACCAGACTCTTGGCTGTCATTGGAGGAGACCCACGAGGAACCACAGGGGTCCCTCTGAAGTCACCAGGAGTATATAAGTGGGAACCTCGCTCTCTTGTCTGCTCTCTTCTCCTGCTCCTGGCTTCCTGCTTTTCACCTGGCTTCCAGCGACATCTGCCTCCGAAGGGAGCACCTTTTTCCCTCTTCACCTCCTACCCGCTCTGTACTCCCGTAAGGACCAGTGCTGCTCCAGTCTAGCTGCAGCCTTCTCCTTTCCCATCCCAGACCTGATCATGGCACAATGCATGGAGCGCTCCCTTACCGTTCTCACAGAAGACAAAGGACTGGAGACGACCCGTGTTTCATCAGCCACATTAACCCTGCTGTTTTCCTCCGCCGCACTGCCAGAGCCAACTAACGGTACTCTAAATGCCGTCCCACTGAGGATCAGCTGAATCTCACAGCAACAGAACAACACAACGCTTCGTCAGGACCCGCGACTCGAACGACAAAGCTGGACCATAAAGGACAAAAGGACCTCTTAGCCAGCTTCCCTTCTTCAACAAAGTAAGAGGCTTAAGTCTGGGCAGAGTAGATTGGTTGTGTATTGTGAACTGGCTGTTTTGCTGCTTTTAAGATCTAGCGTTTGTTATTGTGCGCTGACGGTGTTAACCGTTGTTGTGTGTTGATTGTTGGGACTTCCCTATTTCTTCTCCTTTTCCCTTCTTCTCTTCACACACACACCCCCACACACACACACACACACACACACACACACACACACACACACACACACACACACACACACACACACACACTCATTTAGGTTTAAGAGCGTGGTGAGCCCTAGCGCCATTTGCCAGCGTTCAAATTTCGTGGCCATCTCTGATTTCTCGCTCCACGTGACGCAAACCCCCTTTGGGTGACGTGTTACGTACCTCCTCCTCCTCTCTCTCAGATCCTCTCACACCCAGACACACACACACACACACACACACATAAGCACATCCACACAACCAGAGACACACACCCACACCCACACACATATGCTTGCTTGTAGCTGCATGTATCTCGATTGTTAGTAGTTGTAGTAGATAACTGAGTTGATTAATTGCAGGGTGTTGACTGAAGGTCGATATTGCTAATTTTAATAAACTTTGTTATATTTTAAAGAGAAGTTGTTTGTATTGTTTTGCATTGATACTGTTTTAAAGGCTGGTTGCGAGGGTCAGTGCACGTACTCTTTCCTTCATCGTTCATCTGAGACTGAACAGAATTTGGTTAATTGTTTCCCTGTTTCCAGGGTGGTGCCCCGTAGTTATTATTAATTTTAATAATAATATTAAATTCAATTGATGATTAATGATCATTTTTCCCTGTCTCCAGGGCGGTGCCCCGTAATCATTATTAAATTTAGTAATAATATCAAATTCATTATATCATTAATGATCATTTTTTTAAATCATTAATCATATTCCAAAAACCAAATTTGCTCCTATTGATGGCCCCAACATAGGACAGCCTGGACAGGAAGTGATGTCAAGACCTCCAGCAGCTCCAGTTTCATTTTTGGTGGTCAATACGCCACACCATTAAATATGCATTATATTAAGCCTAAATATCATTGAAATAAGGTAGGTATATGGGCATTGGCCAATAGATGAATTGCTGTTTCTGTTTTTTCTGCATTGGCTTCATTTTCATCATTACAGGCTGAGCTTGATTTTACTTAAACCTTCTCATTTTGAATGTCTGTTTATTTGTCCTTACTTTGTCCATTCCTGTTTATTATTATAAATCGGAATATTACATTCTCTGCATTAGCTGTGGCACATGAGGTAGAGCAGAACCCCAAACCCCAAAACAGTTTGAGTGGTTGGTCAGTATCATATAAGTACAGTCCATTCACCATTTACTATGCTGTAGCACAAGCCAGTTCCTCCCAATGAAGATGAATTATATCATGTCTGTTTTTAAGCGACTGGAGCTGCTCCAAGAATCCCTACAGATGAATCTTTGGATGTGGGAACTCCATTCTATCAGGATGGGCAGCTGCAGATTCAGGTTTATTGGCAGAGCAGCATGGGTATGTACAGTATGGGCATGAACTAATGTGTCTTTGCTCAAGATAAGAAAGCTAAACAATTTATCTTCCTCTGACCTCACCATGAAGCACCTATGAATAGTTCTGATCATTCGTAATTATGCAATAGCCACGGACGCAGATCTCAGTACAAATGGGGGCGAGAGGGATCGACATCCTTATATAGGAAATTAGAATAATAGCTAATGAATGTTGTTTCAGTCTACAGAACCTCCACAACAGTGAACACACCTGACATATACTGACTGTACTACTACTACTACTACTACTACTTCTACTAAAGTACCTCCACAACAGTGAACACACCTGACAAATACTGTACTACTGTAGTACTACTACTACTACTACAGTACCTCCACAACAGTAAACACACCTGACATATACTGTTCTACTGTACTACTACTACTACTAATACTACTACTACTACTACAGTACTGTGGTGGAAAACTTTGAGGAGGCAGAAGGAAGATTTAAAGATCTTTAATATTCATGCAAAGATCTTGATCTTTGCCTGCAGGTTTTCAAAGACCATTATGAACTGCGCAACACAGACCTATATACTCCAACCATCCAGCTAAACACGTCACCACATCATACCAAACAATTCTGGTTTCATCCAGCCTAGTTGTCCTCACTCATATCTGGTCTTACTCAATGTTTTGACTCCATCCCATCTACTCTCATTTCTGCAAAGAACAGTGTCTACATTACACAAAACCATCTTGTCCTTCACATTCTTAGACACACATCATCAGATCAGAATGACCCTGCCTGTCTCTGCTACTGCTGAACTAAAAGAGATGAGCTTAAATGCATTCACATGAAATACACACATTCTAATATTATACTTCAAAATGATTCAAAACCAAGACATAAATCCCCCCTTGATGAGGTGCATCCTCATCACTCACATGTTCATACCTAAAACACTCTTCAACTCCTTCTACCTCTGGCCGAGAATTATGACAACTCATAAAAACACTCATAAATGCAATATTCATAAAATGTGTTCTAAAATAAGTATAATATTTGGTAAAATGATACTTTGAAGAATATTTGACTGAAAAATCAAACCTTACTTTTGAATAATATTGGTTATGTGAGTGAATAACTAAGTAACAAGTGATTAACAATAATTAACAACCTAATCCATGCTAACTTTATAAGTGAAATTAAGTGAAAGCGAATCAATCATAAGTGAAATAATGATCAGATGAAATTACTAAATTTCTGTCGAATTCCTCAGCGAGTGGTGTCAAATTGCAAAGATGCATTCTGCAATTGTTGAAGGTTAGCTCAGAGCCCCCTGGCACCAATGGTCCTCTGGGCCAGGGCTTCTGACCCCGCTGAGTTGCTGCAGATGTCGATCACACGCCCAGGAACAGGAAGCAGAGGCTGGTGATTGTCCTTCAGCTCTCCGCTGGTCAAGGTCCCCCCCTTGTCACAACTAGTAATAGGGTCAGGTGCTGTATAGTCTGAATATACCGGTGGTAATTAGCAGAAAAAGTCTGAGCATTTGAATTTAATGGGTTCTAACTCTGGCTACAAGTCCTCTACTTTAATACTGTCATATGTCAACTGAAATACTTTGTGCCTATAGTGAATACACTTCACTATAGGCACAAAGTATTTCAACATTACACATGTGTGATTAAACAAAATTACCATGCACCTTATACAATTGTTAATGGGGGATAGAATTGACACATCTCATAAACAATGTAGTAACTGCTGTCTTATCAGGACCTAGAGGGCAGCTACAGCCTGGATCAGGTCTGCCTGCAAGATGTCACTCATCTTCTCCTCATCTTCACCTTAGTCAAGAATGGAATATAGTTTGCAGAACCGAACAAACCACTGCTGCCAATCCTGCCTTAACAAAAATGGCTCCCTATCTCCCCATGTTAATCTCCATCCAAGAGAACCAATCCTTATCTCGCCCTGCACTGTCCTTTACCTCCTGTCTAAGGTCTTTAATTTAGTCATAGCTGCAGTGAATGTTCCATCTCGTGCAGTGTTATTGGGAATAAATGTACAGCAGTATTCTCCAAGACTACACCTCTCTCTGCTAACAACCAGTCTAAAGCCTGTCTGTTCTGCCAGGCCATGTCACTGGTGGCTGTTAGTTGTTGACCTATTGCTGAAAGGGCATCATCAGTGTGATTAATAAATCTCTGCTGATTACAGAAAATGAAATTTAACCATTCAGTGTTCTTATTAGCAGTAATCATGGAAGTATTGACTCAAATCCTGATTTTATCTCATTTCTGGCTTTGTATTCGTCTGGAACGCCTCGAGGTTGACCTATTGAATCAATGTTCACATTAGAATCTGGTGTATATGCTCTCTTTTGGCGAGGGGGATGTGGGGGATGTTCTTCAGTTCAACCACATCCCACCATATCCCACGGCTTGAAGTTATACCTGTACCTGGAGCCTCTTTACACTGAATTCTACTCGCCTCAGGTTTTTCTCCTGGCAACCTGGATAACGGGATCTCAGTGGCTGGCTATAATCGGGGAACAAAAGCAGCAAGTTTATGCAAATAACGAGTTCTTTGCGACACCATTGGCTCCATCATCTGGTGTACAGCAAAACATTCAACCTTTCTGAGAGTATCAGTAATTAAAACTTGTGGACTAGTGTTCCGTTTCTCTCTAACACTTCCTGCAGTTTGTGTTATAACTTTCAATGTGGTCTTTGACAAATATGGTGTAGGTGTTGGGGTGGTTATTGGTGATTGTCGTGCTGCTGTTAGGAAAATACCTGTACTTTTATCTGACTGGATACACCCTTGAGGAGATTGTGTTCTTACCATATCTCTCCTCCACATCACCAAAGGAACAACCAGCCCTGAGGTTCTCTGGTCTCCAAGTTATTTCCACCGTTATCATGTAACCTGTAGGGACAGCATTAGCCTTCTGGGGCACCATTGTGACGCTCCAAACAACCCAGTTGTCCCCATTGGTCTCTGATCTTCCCACCCCTCCAGGTTATCCCACAGAGTCTCTCATGTGCTAACTTTCCTACATAGATTGTCATCTCCTCTACTCCATAGTACTTTCTTGGGATTTGGTATATCTGACTGTCAAGTTTCATCGAAAGAAGTGTATGGCCAATGTGCAATAGTCCCCATTCTTTTACCTTTAAATGGTATGTGTTTGGTGCAGACTCTCTCGCTTCCAGAATGCAGAGTTCACAGTGTGGCAGGCTCTGAGCTCGCCATCGCCAGGTCATACCTGTCACCAGAGCTCAAATGCTGAGTGAATCTTACAGCCACACACCATGCAAAAGCTTGCCTATATATCTGTATAGTGCATCTCTCTTTACCAAATGTGGTTACAGATTTGTCTTCCTCTTCTACTCTATAACACAAAACATCATTTCCTTTGTTAACTACAAAGCTAGGTGCCAATGTCTGGGCAGGCACTAAAGCTACTTGGACAAAACTAGTAGTCAAATCAGCATCTCTACGTATTCGTTTTCCTTTTCCTGGCAGAACTATTTTACAGGATTCAGATTGGGGAGCCTCTCCAAAGGGGGATGATAAGGGCATCAGCCATAACTCGCTCTAGCTCTAGACATCCGTGACTGATCTGACCTATCAAACATGCATCTCTGTTGGTAACAACCTATATTCATGTCTAATATATAAATCTGACTTCCTCTCACTAAGGGAAGACATTCGTCCCTCTGAATTGGTGTCCACAACTCCCACCGACCAGCGTCCGAAGTTACAATCAGATGAATACTAGTACTACTTTTAGCCCTGCCATTACTGTAGGCAACCCCCTTCATTTTACACACATTATTTTGCTCCTGATAGGGCATTAATCTAATTACTGCAGCCATGAGACAATCTTCTATCTGTTTAGAGGCTCTGAGATCATGTAGTTTTAGGAGACGACAATTAGATTTTTGAAGGACAAGACGTCCCTGCTGGAACGTATTAGCGGGTTCTTGATTCAACAATGCTTGGCTATTAGTCAGATTCAAACTTGCTATTTGGTCATTTGTCATCAACCCTTGATCCTGTCTAACTATAGAGCAGACCTGTGACACAGGCTATTCTAACAGGTAGTATTAACCTAGTTCCTTTGGGTAGCATGCATGTACCTTCTACTCCCTGTGCAGAACAGAAAATCCAGTCATACTAGTCACTGGTATAGTCCATTGTGTCAGGTCACGTTGCACACCTCAGCTTTGTCACTGAGGTGTGCACCTCCCACCACAATAGGTGGTCTGACTGAAAATTGACAGCTGTCAGCCATATGCCTAATGTACACTCCTCTATCCATCTCTGTAGGTCTCCTACTTCCAATTCAACATTAGCTTGGTTTCCACTCTTTATCTTGGTTCAGAACAGTCACTGCTGGGGTTGATGCCGCATTCTTCTTTGTCCCACCATCCACATGCTGTCATGATCCGAGCCCAGCCAGGTTCAGCTACACCAGTCCCTTCTAATTGGCTGTCTGGCACCGGGACAAAACACATGCACATGAAACCAATATTCTAGAGTTCCTGTAATTGGTAGTTGTCATGCCCTGCAACCAACACTCCCTAGTAGCGTTGGCAAGAGTTAAAGTCCATGACCCAAGACATAAGACCATAGCTTCCCTGTTGTAAGATTCTCCCCATGAGACTGAGAAGTTACAAAAATTATGATACTTCTGCTTAGGAATGTAAGAAGCAAGCATGCGAACAGCGCAACCAAGAATTACCGCCTCCATCCAACCGTCTGTAGAAGATTGATCTATAGGAGAACGACCAAGAGTCTCTGAAATCTCTGTTGAACATTTACCAGTTTGGTCCACAGCGCCTACAATGGGTCGACTGGGAACCTCTGCTGGGTGGGGAAATCCCAGAAGAATCACATCGCTTGCTGGAATTTGTACATCAGTGGAGGACTGATGTCGTCCTCGACTCTCCTCCCTCCCCCGACGCCAAGGACCCATGTTCAGTGAGCAAGCCCCATTAACACACCTCATAAAGCCGACCCCTCTCGTCATCGGTTTGGATGGTCCATCTTCTTGCTATTGTTAATTCGTCATCCTTATCTTGACTGACTACTTCCTCCCACTGGCCTGTATTTGGAACAGAACTGGCTAAAACCTCCTCATGTGTGACTATCTCATTATCCCACCATGGCTCTGAAATCAATGGTAGGGAACTCTGCTGTGCTGGCCGAATCACCTGTAGGGGGGGGCCATCCGGGCCTGTAGTATCATCAAGAGGAGACATCCCACCAAGATTGGGACCAGTCTCAAGAGACACCTCCCTGCCACCTTCTTCCCCTTTTCGACTAGCTGACTCTTCTTCATCATCTGGGGCTTTGACACAATGATTGAGGTGATACCAGGTAGGTGATCCTTTTACCTGCACCGTTGTTCCAGTGGCTCTCACCACCTCATATGGTCCTTCTCGCCTAGGAGTGTTCCACTTTCGTCTGAACACTCTCACATACACCTTATCTCCTGGTTTGATCTGCTGGCACAATTTCTCACCTCCTGCCTCAGGTTTCTCCTGTAGTGAAACAGCATAAGAAGAAGCAGCTCGATGTATATTAGACATTTGCTTCACAAACACCTTAGTATCTTTCTCTAGAATTTCTAGAGAAGGTCCTTTGCTGGTCTTACAAATCGGGGATGGCATGGGTCGACCTGTAAGCATTTCATGCGGGGTGAGTTTTAGCATCCTATTAGCAGTGCTATGATAAGCCATTAGTTCTAAGGGCAGAGCATCCACCCAATTAACTCCTGTGCACATGCAGATTTTTAGTAGCTTATTTTTTAGCACACCATTGGCTCTCTCAACCATTCCCTGTGACTGAGGATGATACACACATCCCAAACGTTGCTTAATCCCCATTTTTTTGCAAAAGTCCTTTCACTTTTTGTCTACAAACTCACGTCCATTATCTGAGCTTATCGTTGATGCAATTCCAAATCTAGGGATTACTTCACTGCACAAAAATTTCACCACTGGGTCTGCGTTGCTTCTACCCATCGGCTAAACCTGTCTTCTCCGACTAACATATACCGTTTACCTTGTATTGGTTTTATCATGTCCACAAAGTCCATTGTTATGTGTTTGAATGGTCCTTCTGGAACTGGTATATGTCCTAAGGGTGTAGTTATTTATCGCATGTATGTATTAGTATCGCATCCACGCTGGCTTGCATTTTTGGTGCCCAAAATCCCCAATTTGAAATTTTCCTCCACACCTCCCCCCTTGCGCAATGGTCAAGACCATGCGCTTCATGAATAAGTAATGAGAGGAGTTCTCGTGGTGCTACAAAAAGGTCTTGGTGATTACGCCAAATGCCTTGACCATCTCTAGACGCCCCCCTTTCGCTCCATAAGAGCTGTTCTTCTGTCGGGGCATCATTTTGCATCGCCAACAAATCTGTTTGAGTGATTTCATCAGACAGTTCTGCAGACAGAACTGACATCACGGCTTGAGGTCCGACTGCAGCGGCTGCTTTAGCGGCCTCGTCTGTGGCAGAGTTACCTCTCGTGACCATTGAATTGTCACATCTGTGTGCTGGGCATTTTATTATAGCAACTTTATAAAGACCATTATCTTTATAAAGTTATGGTCCTGACTGTGCCAAACTTTAGGATTAAGGATTGGTTCAAACTTAGTTTAGCTACCTTTATCATGGGTACTAAATGTTTTGGTTCATATCTGGGATTCACCAAAAGTGAAACGTGTGGGTGGCTGTTTTTAATAGAAAACTCTTTCTGTAGGTACAAGTTACACTCTACAATGAAAGCAGCTCCTTGTTTACCTAGAATGATAGAAGAATCTATCTGGACAGACTTAGGCTGTTCTACTAACCACTGGGAGTCCCTAGCCTCATCTTTGGTGTGAAAATATTTGAGCGTGCAATGCAGAGGTAAAGAGGGAGGCTTAGCGTCAGGAAGATTAGATTCAATGGATCTCAGCCATGTTTCAGTCTCTTGGCCAAAACCTTGTGCAATGTCACCAAGCCAATATACAGCATGTTCTTCCAAAGTCTGTGATACAAGCTGTATGGCCATAAGTCCTCCTTGGGGTTCCTGTGTGTCCACTATAAGTCCATTAGGAGTACAAAAAATAGTGCACCCCAATTTGCACAAAGCGTCTCTGCCCAAAAGATTGAAAGGAGTGTGTTCAGAAATCAAAATGGGTAACACTGCAGTCCGTTCCTTATATTTAAGTGGGACCGGTTCCGAGGTTGGTACACAGTAAATTTGGTAGTGTCAATATAACACTTAAAGAGTCAATTTTAACACTTAGTCAGTGAACATATGGTCCTAACCTACAGAGTGTTAAAGTTACACTGAACATAGTGTTGACTTTTGAGTCAATTCAACTCTGGTAAGAGTTAATATTTTACACTACATTACACAGAGAAGTTTTAATCACGTTTAACACTATGAGGTAAATAACACCCATGGTGTTATTTACATTTGACACTAAGAGTTAAGTGTCAATCAGATTTAACTCTTCTTATTTACTCTTCATGAGTGTTAAATATACTTAACACTAAGTGTTGATTAAGAAATTACTCCTTCCACAGTGTTGATTTTTACTTGACTCCTACCAGTGTTAAATATAATTTACTCATGAATTTACTCCCTGCAAGTCTTATTCTTAACTATTATCTTGTTGATTTTCAAAAAAATGCACTTTTTAAGGCCTTGCAATTTTCTACTTTAACATGTCCAGCTAACACTTAAAACAAGTAAAACTTTAAAATTTAAAAGTGGGGAAAACATCAAACATCATTATCTATTTCTTAATAACCAATAATTAAAAATAAAGATTTTAACCCTCAAGGCTCAGTATTTATTATTTATTTTCTAACAATGCAGTGTAGACAGATGCCATGTTTACAGGAGACAACAGGGTATCAATAGGGCAGGGTGTGATAGAGATTAGACTATAAACCAGACAAGAGGAAGCTCGCTCACACCCTGAAACATTCTATGTTGATGGTCGTGTGCCTACTTGCAAGTAATTTTTTTTTAAAACACAGGAAGATATCTCTATTCTGTAAGTCTTTATTACAGATTAGCAAGTCAACATCACGTCAAGTGCACATGTCAACATCTTAAAATTCGTGGACAACTCCATCTAAGAAATTCATTAACATGAAGCATCATCAACATTGCTTCAACATGAAAAGAAAATTGATCAAAGCTGCATTAAATGGCAATAGGGAACTATAAAAAGGGAGGACTCTGTTGGTCCGTATGCCATTTGAACATTCACTGGTTTGAAATACAGTAATTCTTGAACATTAAACACCTTCAGTGCCTGGTATGGCTTGAATGAAATTTTAAATGCATAGTAATGATCATCAAAACAAATGGTTTCTACACCTGAGCCAGAAAGTATAACTTGCTCATCTTTCACAATTACAGTCCTGATCTTACAAAATACTGGCATCTCATCAGCTACCTCTACACATATTATTGAGCCAAGACGATATTCAGTGCCCTGGTGTTTTACCCACTTCACAGACAGAACATTAGTAGATATTGCAGTGTTCAGTTTGGCTGTAATCTCAGGACCTTCCTTCAATTCTCTAAGCTCCAACATCGTTGCTGGACCAATAGTTAATCTGCACTGATTGAAACACTCCCAATGCAAGGCCATGTATCTTTGGTGCATTCTGGCCAATGTCTTTGTGATATTTTTGAAACTCTTCAGCTGGGTCTTAAAAAAATTATGCTTTGCCTCATAGCTGTAGGGTTAAAAGGGGTTAACGATAA
Source organism: Chaunax sp. Z400 (assembly GCA_037577475.1). NCBI lineage: Eukaryota > Metazoa > Chordata > Actinopteri > Lophiiformes > Chaunacidae > Chaunax > Chaunax sp. Z400. Next base: position 781,050 of record CM075205.1, on the reverse strand, counting down.
TAATTATGATCAAAATGATCATATATTAATTATCGTATTATAAAGCTATTAATTAATCAGGTAGGGTTATGAAAGAATACCTCGAGGAGCACCACCTTCCTAAAGCTATATTCCTAAGGTCGGAAGGATTCCTTAAGAAAGCTGTAAATATAACCCAGATTAATTAATTACTAGATAATAGCGTTCAATCAGTCTCAGGTGAAGGAAGTCGAGTCCTCTATGGCAAGAACTAATGATTCCAGTCATCAACACAGGAACTTGGTCTAAAAGAATCTACTTTATTATCCAAGATAATCTAACACAGCACACAGAACAAACTAAAACTAAATTCAACACAGGATGATAACAGAAAGATAGTCAGAATGAGATCGGAGTGAAAGAGAGAGGATAAGACATAACTATAACAGGGTGGATGATAGCGTGGTGATGTGAACCAAACTAAAGGGGGTCTAAGGGAAGTTGAAAGGAAACTAAATTGGGTAAATTGTGGGTGATAATGCCAGATCAGCTATGACGCTTTCCAAGACACAGAGATTTCGGGTAGCTTACTTTTCAGCCGGTCTCCGGGGTGAGTATGAAAGCACGCCTTGGCGAGTGATCAGGAGGGGTCGCCGACCGGATACTCGCGGAGGATGCTGTTCGAAGTCTGCCGGATCCTGGTCCCGAATCTCGGATGTTGGAGGGTCGCGTCGTCGCTGGCTGGCGGTTTTGTGAACTCCGGACCTGACGGCCGTGTTCAGCTCGGCCGTGCTTGACGGCGGTGGAGCGAGTTAAGCGGTAATACAGCTCGAAGAGGGGCTCAGTGAATTACTCAGGCGTGAGTGATCCACAGGTGAGCTTCCAATAATTTAGTTGAAGTGCAGCACTTCAATTCTTAGCTGAAATGGTAGGAGAGGAATGCTATCTAACTGTATGAGCTAAGTCCTAAAGAGAGGGGATCAGAAATTCTCTTCTGCTGCGGCAGGAGGGCACGGTCTTCTCCAAAGGGTTACGGGACCTCCGTGTTCAGGAGTCAGAGTGCATGTCAGGTGGAGGTAGGAGCAAGCGGAGCAAGAGAGCGAGCTGCTTCGCGCCGTGGCTTTTAAATCCTCACAGCTGCCGGAAATAAGGGCGTGTTCTATTTCACTGTAAGATATGCGTTCACATCACCAGCTGGCATAGAAACAATAGGCGAGACATCTGAGTCTCTCCACTAGAAGGAGGCATCAAAGCACACATGCAATAGACATGAACTCAAAGGGACACAGGAAGAAAATCATCACTATGTGCTCATCAAATCCAAAACCAGAAACATATTACAAAGGAGTAAAACACACAACAATAAAGGGGAATATCAGAAATGATCCATTAGAACATGTTACAGAGTTCAGCTTCCCAGAAATCATGCTTACACAGTCATAAACACATTTCTTCTCTTGTTTCCGTGATGAGAGGAAGAGGAGAAGAGGCAGAAGGTATGGTGAACATTTTGGCATGGAAGGTTGGTTGGATTGTCAGATTTTTATTGATTCATTGATTCCCAGTTTCTGAACCCCTGCAGGGTTTTGGATCCTGTGGTTTGGAACAGAAAGCAGTCTCATGGTCTCCTGAGTTGCAGACTGATACCCTGGTGTGTCTCTGGTACTCAGCAAGGGGTCAGGAGGGGTGAAACCAGGTCCTCTTTGATATGTTAAGGGAGGGCAAATGTTGTGTGGGTACAGATCCTAAGGTGTGATTGCGGGTGTTATCTTTATGTGAATTGTGGGGTTGTAACTCCACAATGGTGAGCAGATGGTTGATCAAAGCGAATGACCATGTTTGATCATCCAGGCAAGGCGGAACCACAGCTGAAGTCGCAAGGCATGGTGAGGTGGAGGTCGCCTGACCTGCCCTCACCCTACAGTCCCCCCCCCACGGCGGGATGCAGGCGGATGGCGGAATCCCAAGCCGTAGCAGGTGATGTCCTTCGTCGAAGCGTTGAGGTTCGCCGGCTGTGGATGGTCAGCGTCATAGTGTCTGGCAGTTAGACAGTCTGGGGGCAGCTATAGGCATGCATCTATACTGAGTCGGGGTTATATTGATCTAGGGCCGTAGAGGAGAGGTCATTATTATCGGTTAGTCGTGGAGGAAAGATGGAAAGAAGGAAAGGAAAGGCACTCATTTGTATCATTCTTCAGAGACTACTTAACTCAAGGTAGGGGCAGGGAATAGGTTGATACCACTATCACCTGTAGTCTCTTCAACTTCGTCTATCTTGGCTGGTCTGCCCTTGTCTGGGATTCTCTGTCTTACTAGCCTAGCCACACCACTGGTGCACTTATCCACCCTGCTCTGAAGGAGGCGGAGGCGCCGGATGTAAAATATGGTGATACCTATAATCATCAGGTACCCTATGCTCACAGTGATGGCGAGGACAGTATCGGGAGCCGACCAAGCATACACCAAAGGTTCTCTGTCCTGAAGGGGTCCTGAAGCGATTTCCTTCAGTACATTGTCAATCGGCGTGAGGTCTATAATCTGAGTACCTTTGTACTGGATTTGGAACGCAGTGTCAGGGTTGAGTTTGAGGTCGTGGATGCTGAAGAAGTCAGACACTTCAATCTCACCTTCATACTGCTCGGGGTTTAGATAGTATAAAGCTAGGTCTCCTACGTGCAAGATGGCGTTTTTAGGGACTTCGATCCACAAGGTCTGTCTAGGGAGAGGGACTCTTGTGCTGGTGTCATGTTGGTCGTAGGAGAGCGTAGCACTTTCCATTGGGGTGTTAACCAGCCAACGGTTTCCAACAATCTCGGCTTGGGTCTCGGTTATGCGAGACCGAGCTGTAATGGTTGTGGGGCATTTGGTGTTTAACTGCATCGGTTTTAGTCCACATATCCCATCCGTATTATCTTGGACGAACGGCTTGCTGGGACATAGGTAGTGGATATCTTTAGTGGGCGTACACATCCTCAGGTTGGGAACTAAATACAGCTCCGGGTTGCCGTCGTGGTAAGCGACCGTGCGTGGGGTTTGCACCTTGAGGTGGGTGTCTTCTCGCCACGTACCTACGTTCACGACTGTTTTGAGCCTGTAGATATTGTCCGCAGCGATGATTGGTAGGTTGACAATGAAGCCTATTTCTCTGAAGTCTGGGTCTACATGGATGGGGACAGCGCTACCCAGGGTATATGCAAGGTGGGCCTGTAAAGGGGTGACAATGTCTCTCGTAGCCACAGTTAAGACGTCTTGAACTAAGTTAAGGGGTACTAGGTAGGGAGGTATCCGTCCCGTAGCTAGGTTGTCCACAGAAGAACTTATCTCACGGAGCATGTCGGACATGAGCAAGTTTACTAGCTGAGTGTGTGCATAGTCAACCGTGACAACTGAAAGAAGGGTGTTTACAGCCCGGATGGTTTTGTTCAGGGCTTCACTATGGGTATTAAGTATCACGACTGTTCCTTTAACCGTTTGGCCTATGGTTTGGAGCTCGCGTTGTTGTTTAAAAATCTGCGTCCTAAGCTCGGGTATCTCTGCTTGCATTTCCCCAACATGACGCTTCACAGCGGCCATGCTGATGGAATTATAGGAAGAGAGTCCCAGGCTGAAAATAGAGCCTACTACCGACGCGGCAGCAAGTAAACTTCCTATGAACCTTTTAGATCTGGGTGTAGAGCTAGCCAGGGCGGACTGAGAACCCGTGAATTTCTGTAACTGTTGGAGCATGTGGCTTACGTCTTTCTCGGCATGTTCAATAACAGTACGTTCCCATTTTCTACCCGCCCAACTGGTTTGACTAGTGGTATCGGGTACCTGCTTCCTACACACGTCTCTAGGGTTTAGTCTGACATAGATTTTCTGGGTGTGCAGTCTGCAGTTAGTTATCAGCAGTCCAGGTCGGTCTTTTAAAATGATGCCTGAGTCAGGGCCCGGTTCGACAATGTCGGCTTGGGCTGTGATGGCTATCGCTGAGAGCGTCAGAAGAGTGTAGATCCACGTCATTCTGAGGAAAGAAGCAACAATCGATGTTATTGCTAGGATAAGGGAATCACTTAGAGTCTTTGAGAAGGAGCTTACACTTTATAACCCCCCTCTTATCTCAAAAATGATTTGTTGGCTGATTTGTTTTAGCCGTAAAGTTTTGTAGCTCGTGCTTTTGTGTGCTGGAGCTAAGGTACTGTTTTAGAGTTTAGACTTTATTTGGGGCCGCAGTGTCCCCGTCGATTCCCATGGGGGCCCTATGCAATTTGATCTGGTTTCTGTGGACCCACTTGAACACTGGTTCTCGTTGGCCTCGGCTGATTTTGATTCGGTACACGATGGGCGAGAGTTTGTCTGTGATCAGGTACGGTCCGGTCCAGCGTGGTAGGAGCTTTTTGGCGAGCTTAGCTGGCCGTTCGCGAGTTCCTCCAGCAGGGGAAGGGAAAATGTAGTACCACACCTTGTCGCCTACTTGGAGTTCGTCGTGTGATGCTTTGTGATCGTAGTAGCTTTTGTGCCCTTTTGCACTTTCGGTTAGATGTTGTTGTGCGTACGCGAAGGTGGCTTGGAGGTGTTTATGGAGGTCGTTGACGTATTGATGCGTCGTATAGGCCGTCGCAATGTTTGCTTCTCCAGGTTGGTACAGCAGGTGCACTGGAAGGGTCATCTGTCTGCCAGTCATCAGCTCAAAAGGAGAGACACCTGTGGACCTGTGGGGCGTGGCTCTGATAGCCATCAGCACCAGAGGTAGCTTTATGTCCCAGTCCCTGTGGTTGCTGGCTACATATTTCTTTAAGATTGACACTACCGTTTTGTTGGCCCTTTCTACCTGTCCCGATGATTGCGGGTGGTGACTCACGTGGAAGGCTACTTTGACTCCGAGGATTTTCCATAAGTTTTGCATCACTTCTGCCGTGAAGTGTGTCCCTCTATCGGAGTCAATGTGGCTGGGTAGGCCGAATCGGGAGAACACGTGATTTATCAGCAGGCATGCAGTGGTTTCTGCCGTGTCGTTCGGTGCTGGGAGGCATTCTACCCACTTCGTAAACGCGCACGTGACCGTCAAAAAGTATTTGTTACCTCTAGCGGATTTGGTGAGCGGTCCCACCCAGTCAATCTGCAAGTTCGACCAGGGAAATGAGATGCCTCTGGTATGTAGCGGAGCCCTGTGGACGGCGTTTGTCGGCTGGAATTGGCAGCATACTAAACATCCTTGTATGTAGGATATTACATCTTTTCTCATGTATGGCCAGTAAGCTATTTGTTGCAGTGCGTCGTGTGTGGCGTTTATGCCTTTGTTGCCTGCACATGGCGAGTCGTGAACGTGCATGAGCATGACCCCCCTGTGGCTGCGAGGTACCACGAATGCAGGTGAAGTGTGTGCGTCGGAGCCATACATAAGAATGCCGTTCACGATTCTCAGCTTTTGTAGGTTGGCCATGAGATGCTTTAGGTCAGGGATGTTTTGTAGTTGGGATTCTGTTATCGGGTTTGCTTGTTGGTTTTCGATGTGGTTTTTTACAGCTTGGATTGCTGGGTCTAAAGATTGCAACGTAATGAGGTCGGTATTGGTGAATGTAGAGGGGGTTTCAGTTTTAGCTATGCAGGTGTGTTGCGCCAGTGTTTTGGATCGAGTTACGACGTTGACTTCAGGGGTGGGCGGGCTGGGAGTATAATTTGGGGTGAACCTCCAAGGTTTGCCGTTATCTGCTCCCTGTTTTGCCTGTGCGTCCGTTAGGTCGTTTAGCTCTTTATCTTTACCGGGGGTTTTTGAGTGACCTCTGACTTTCTTCCAATAAATTTGCATGTCGTTTTGTTCAATGATTTGGTCGCATGCCAGGAAGAGTTGTTTGTGTTTGATTTCTTTTTTGTGGGAACCGATAAAGTTGTTCTTTTTCCAGATTGGGAGATGGGATGAGAAGCTAAGGCGTGCGTAATTTGAGTCAGTGCAGATCACCATTGTTTTGACACCGCGTTCTTTGGCCATTTGCAGTGTGATTAGTATGGCTGCTATCTCTGCGTATTGGGAGGTTTGTTCTCCTAGTTTAAAGTTTTGAGGTTCGTACGGAGTGTTGTTTACCCATACTATGCCTGCGCCTGAGCGTAGTTGTTTTTCGTGGTGAAAAGAGCAGCCGTCAACGTATGCGGTTGTCATGTTTTTGCACACGTTTTCGTCGAAGTAATGGTGGCGCGAGGGTTCTGGTTGTGGAGGGTCACTTCTTGGCGTCTCGTCTGTTTGGACATCTTCGATGCACCTGTTGCATGCTGCTAAACCGGAGCTGAGTGGTGTTTTGTTGTTTTGTGCGTATCGTACTTCGATGTCAAAACTTTGGAGCGCCATTAACCATGAGGCTACTCGAGCGTTTGTTACCACTCCGTCTCTTAGCTTTTGGCTGTTTAAGAAGGTTACTGGTTGGTGGTTGGTTTCGACAATTACTTTTTGGCCTCCTAAGTAGTTTGAGAAGTGTTTTACAGCCCACACAGTTGCTAGTAGAGCTTTTTCACAGTCGTTGAATTTGATTTCAGGCGGTAGTAGTGCTTTGCTGGCGTATGCCACTACACGTTTATCTTTGTCATGGATTTGGTACAGTCCTGCGCTTAGGCAGTCTGCTGAAAAACCTATTTCTAGGTGGAAGTTTTTGGTGTAATCAGGATACATTAAGCACGGTGCTGAGCATAATCGTTCTTTTAAGGCCTGCATGGCTGTTTGTTGCGCTTCGGCCCAAACGAACGGTGCGTCCTTTTTGAGCAGTTTGGTCAATGGTTTGGTCAGGTCTGCATAGTTTTCAATGAATTGACGTGAGTAGTTGCACATTCCCAGGAAACTACGAAGTTCGGTGAGGTTAGTGGGAGCTTTCAGGTTGGTAATGCCTTGAATTCTGTTGGTTTGGGGTTTGACGCCTTCTGAGCCTACAAGGAGACCTACGTAGTTCACCTGCGTTTTGCACCATTGGCATTTTGCGAGTGAGACTTTTGCGCCTGATTCAGCTAGTTGGGTTAGCACATGGTCAATTTCTGTAAGATGCTCGTCGAGAGTTTGGCTGCGCATCAAGATGTCATCTACGTAAATTAGGGTGCCTCTAGTCTGTGCATCTGGGCATGCTTTGTTGAGGTAGATGTTGAATTCGGCGGGTGAGTTAGCATAGCCAAAAGGGCATCTTGTGAACGTGTATTGTTTGTTGGCGAAGTTGAACGCGAGTTTGTGTTGGTCTTGCTCGTGTACAGGCATTGTCCAGAAACCTGAGGCTATGTCAAAAGCTGTAAAGTATTTAGCGTTTTTGACTTTAGGAAGTTCTTGGCTTATCTGCGTCATTGGCCATCTGGAGAGGGGAACTTGTTTGTTTAGTTTTCGGTAATCGATTGTGAGTCGCCATTTACCGTTTGGTTTCAGCACGGGCCACAGTGGGGCTGAGTATGTGCTATTGCACGGCCTGATTATGCCTTTGCTCAGCAGGTCGTCTATGATTTCCTGGATGGGTTCGTAGGACGCGAGGGGTATTTTATATTGCTTTACGTAGGTTGGCGGTGCGTCCGGCGGAGTTGGAATGCGTACGGTGTGGATGCCGGTGAGGCCGCAATCCAACGAGTCGTTCGAAAACGTTGGTTGGTGTTTGAACAGGATTTGTCTCAATTTGTCGCGTTCTCCTTCGTCTTTGAGGGCATCAGCATCTGCCAGCACTTGCTCCACCTGTGCCGCGAAGTCTGATTTGGGTTTAGCTTCAGTTACCCCCCCCACGTCATGGGTTAGTGGTGTCGGAACGGCAGTAGGATTCGTGCCAAGTGTTAGCACATCTACTGTTTGTACAATCATTTGTTCGTCTTTATCAAAATCAACTCGACATACAGTGTCGGTCGTTATGTTGAGCGTTTGGAACAGGGCTATTGCGCCGGATGGTTTGGTGTAAACCACTTGTCCATCGGCGTCCTGGGGAACGAGCGTATCAGGGAGTCGTCCTATAACTGGGATTCTCAGCTCAAAGTCATGGAATTTACTACTGATCATCCAGCCTAGAGGGGTGTGAGCCGGTATAAGTATGTCATCTTGTGTTTTGTTTTGCACTAACAGGTGGGTGAACCTGGATGGTATGTCGAGCATTGGTGTGGCTTCTAGGGAGAGGCCTATTTGTTGGAACAGCTCAGATGGTTGGAAAAATGCACGAGAGTGATGGAGTTTCTGTCCTGCTTGCACGTTTAGACGGATCGCAACGTCTTTGGTCTTGGCCGGGATTGTTACCGGTTTTGCGGTGACCATTTTGCACGCTTCTGGAATTGTTTGTCCAGACCTCATGTTATCAGGGTCAGGCTTGGTAATGTTGGGAGGCGCGTTAGTTAGGGACCATAGGACGTTGTTAATTGTGTCTACTTGGACGTCTAAACGAACGAGGATGTCGCTGCCAATGTAGGCTGGCTGTGGCAGGTTCGGAATGGTCAAGAAGAAATGAGTCAGTTCTTTATTGTTCCAGAGGACCTTAAGGGCACATACGCCCTCGGCAGTGAGCATTGTACGAGGTATGGGGTCTGAGGGAAATCGGAAGGTTTTCTTTACAAGTTGTAGACTGGGATCCGATCCGGCCAAGGTGTCATACAGGTCTCGGCTGATGGCGGACCGTTCAGACCACAAAGCGAGGACCGGTTCGTTGACACATGTCTCGTTAAGGTGGATGCCATTAACGATTGTGTGACAGTGTTTGAATCCTTTGGGAGGTTTTGTAAGCGCGCAGAGGAACGATTCTTTCCGAGCAAAGCTGCTTTTAGGCCGTTCAGTTGTTTGCGCGGGAGCATCAAGCCTTTCAGCTATGGGTTCACTTCTGGCTGTCATGGTCGACTGAACCTGCACGGTGAAGCCATGAGCCTCAGTGCGGGTGGCGGGCGGAACCGGTAAGGGTCGTTGAACTTGTGCCCAAATCTTCAATTGCTTGAAGTCGATGAGCGGTTCGAAACGATCCAGAAAGTCTTTGCCTATCAACAGCGGAATATCCTCAAGTGCCGACACGTACACCGGGTGAACGAGGCTCATAGGTCCCACTGTGAAGTGGATCAGGGCCATGGAAGTCAGGGTGACGCCTTTAGGCGAGTATGGTTGAATGTCTAGCGAGCAGGGTCGAAGTTCCAGGGTTCGTTCGGACCGTTGTACGGCCGTTCTCAGCCTGTTGAAGAGGGATTGGGACATTAAGGTGATGTCTGCCGCAGTGTCTAGGAGAGCTTCGTGAGCTACACTGTCTTCCAGGGTGGTTGACAAGTAAAACTTGCGAGCTACTCCCTTGGCTTTTAGATGGGCTAAGAATTGTCGTACAGGTGGGTCCCCCTGAAGGCCCCTGTTATCGTGGCGTTGGGTTGTCTTGTCTGACTCTAACTGTACTACCAGGATTGCGGTTGCAGCCGGGTCTTCGGATTCGCTTTCGCTAGTAGCATCCGAATCTGGGGTTGCTGCTACGTTTTGGTCTATCATGGCGGATGAGGCGATGCGGTTCGGTTCGCAGGGTGATTGTTCCTGGATCCTAGTTTGTGGGTCTGTCTCCTCGTTTGGCTCACAATCTTTTTGGGTGGAAGCTATGGCGAGTAGGTTAGTTTTCTCGAGTTTTGACTTTCGGTCCCTTTTAAAAGTGGCGATAATGCTTTTGATGGCGCTCATTTCTTCCTGACTGAGCTCGCCTGAGTTGGTTTTGGTTTTGCTGTTAAGTTTCGTGGGTTTACCGTCAGGGCCGTCATATTCCTCGTCAGAGGGGTTAGAATACAGGGCGTTTCGGTTAGGCCTATTACGGTCAAACGGGGGTCTCGCGTCTTGGCGGTGACTGTCTCTGTAACTAGGGGTCGAACGGTGTTCCCACTGGTTGGAGCGCGACCTATTTGACCGCTGGTCGGGGAAGCGCGGGCGTGTGTCGAATCTAGAATGCGTTTGATTCCTGTTAGCCCGAGATGGTGGTGTCGCACGCGGGTCCCTTCTCTCATAGAATGAGTCCCGTGGAGGGCCCGACTGGTGGGCCAAGACAAGGGGGTCGCCCATGGCGGCCCCTTCAAGCTCCAGAGATGGAGGTTGAGAGTTTAGGCTGAGGACATTGGGTCCTGGTTTACTTAAAGCCTGGTGTTGGCTGTCGAAAGCCTTTAAGGCAAGGTCTCGGAGTGCCCGTGTAGTGTGGGTGCGGGGGCATGCGATGAGGCGAAGCTGGTGTTTGAGAGCAGGGTGAAGGTTCTCAAGGAAAAGCACTCGGAAGTTGACGTCGTCTTCCATACCAGGTTCGTTCCTCAAGCCGAAAAATGCGTTTCGCAAGCGCTGGTAATATTCTTCGGGACTTTCTTGACGTTGTTGATGAATTTTTAAAGCGGCGGAGAGACCGGTGTGTCTAAGAGTGTCCGAGAACTCTTCCCTCAATGCGCGTGAAAGGCGTTCATAATTGTTGCGCGTCTCAGGGAGTTGTCGTTCTATGAACAAGCTCACTTCAATGCTAGATGTTCCTCTGATCACATAGATCCTATCTTCTACGGTGACGTTTTGTACGTTTCTTAGGTAGAAGTCAATATCACTGAGATAGTGTTGGATGTGATACGAGTTGCCTGGTTTCGGGGTGAAACGAGTTATGTTTCGCGCGATTTTGTCTAGGTCTCTCTCAGACGGGCCTCGTGCAGGAGGGACTCGTGAAGGAGAGTGTGAGGAGGAGTATGCCGAGGAGTGGGAGAGATGCGGAAGCGGTTCTACGGGATCCCGGGCACGCGGGAAGCGGGGGTCGGGGGTCTCGTACCGTGCGTCAATGTTGGGAGGTGCTGCGGTTGTTGTGCCGAGCGTACTAACAGGTTGGCCTGTATTGTGTTCTAGTCTCCTGGCTTCGGTTGGCTGTAGTGCGGCGAATTGGGCTTGTAAGATCCTCAGTTCGCCTTTAGCGGCCGCTAAAGCCATGGCGTCTTCCTGTCGCGCACGGTATGTAGCTTGCAGTTCTCGGTCGGAGTCAACGTACTTTTGGTGGAAGAAACCGACTCGGTCTTGAAGCGCCCTTTGGTTTCCCTCGTGCTTGGTGACCAGGGTTTGCGTTTCGCTGAGTTGTTGGGTGAGGTGTTCTACCTTTCGTTCAGCCTCAGCGAGTTTTGCTTTCGTGTCTCTGAGTTGAGACTCAGAGGAAGTTAGCTCGGTGCTAACGCGCTCGAGGGTTTCGCTAAGCTGGGGGTCTGGTAGTCTTACTGTAACCTCCTCTCCTGTGCTACTTCTCCCTGTGTCGGCGGATCGCGACTCAGTGTCGGCGATGGCAGCTTTCAAATCCCTAATTTCTCTCTCGGCTGCCTGTAGGGACTGGTTACTGGTCTCTGCCTGTTCTCTCAAGGAGTTGATTTCATCCTGTTGTCGTCTTAATTCTACGAAGTTCTTTTCTAAAAAACGGTTTAGGTGTCGAGCCTGGGCCGACAAGAGGACGGTTAATCGTGTTAGAGTGGGTAATTTCTCTTCAGATGGGAGTGCGACGGTGAGGGCTTTACATACTACATCCCCTATTTCTTGCTCTATGGGTAGGATTTGTCGGCCTTTAAGTCGCTCAATGTGTTCAGAGGCAGTGTTGCCAGTTAGTTCATTTATCGCTTCGTCAACATGTTCGAGAGGGTCGTCAACGTAGCCGGCGGCGTTGCTGTTAGCGTCGGACATTGTGGCAGCGTTTGAGTTCGCACTGGGTGCCCTATTGAGTCTGGCACTCTCAAAAGTTCTATCGTCTTCGTTCCCGCTAACTGCCGCTATCGCCTGGCTCTCAAGCACTGCTATTCTCTCTATAGCGTGGCTATACTATCCTTTGTGTTGCTGTTGGAGGGTATGCAATGCTAAAGCCCAGCAATCACCAACACTGCACATTCACGGAGCTGAGAGTTCACAGTAACCTACACTTCCTGGATAGAAACCACTGTTTAACAACAGCTAAAGTTAACACTTGCGTGTAAAAAGGCATCCAGGAAGCACAACTTTATCATTGAGCAATGACAAGAGGCATAAGACTTTAAAGTCTTACAACAAGTCAATGTATCATTAACTCTCACTCGCTAGTTACAATAATTTTAGCCTTAAAGGAACCTATCACAATGTTTCTCACTGTGAATGGTAGTTGAAGCACCGTAGTGTCCCAATGCCTTAGGCAAAACAGCTTCTATGAGCTATGGCTAATGGCTAGCAAGGCTAAAGGCTAAGGCTAACTAGCTTCTATTTATCTTAGCAACGGCACAACGGTCAAGTATCCTGGATTATTTCTTGAGTACCACAGGAAAACACAACAGAAGCGTCGCTAAGCTTTTCAGCTATTTGTATGCTATGCTAACTCTTTTTAGCATCAGACTATTTCAAAAGGAACATCAACACCGTTGCTGTATTACAGCAAAGGTTCAAAGCATCAGCCTATTTCTGTTAGGCTTGCGCAGCTTAAGCTAAAGGCTAAAAGCTTAAGCCAATATATTCAACACGGTCAGAACTCAAATAGCTTCACCAGGGGGAGCTATTACTCAAACCGCCATTTTGGAAAAGGGGGGTATGATTACGCAATGACGACACGTGCGGACGTCACTAGGCTCCACCTACTGTATGGCTCGCGCTGACTCTGTGTTTTCTCCTCAGACAGCGCTGGGAGAGCAGAGGAAGCACATCAACAGTTTCTCAACAAAGTTTATCAGCACACAATTTTTGGTTCCACGATCGACACGTGGCTACCCTAAGCACTTTGCTACGCAACTTTCTGACTTTTAAGCAACTGAACAAAATCTTCGCTCGGTGACGGTACTACTTGGGTTGCAATCTTGCAACCAAAACACGCTTTATCTTTAAGCGTTATAATAAACCCTTACACTGATTTACTCAGCCTGTCCTAGCGGTTAGGAAGCTCATCTAACTTAGAACAAAAAGGGGGGATACCAGTGTGTCCCTGCTGGAAACTCGCAGCCAGAGAGTCTTTGTATCCGGCTCAATATAGATACGGGATTTCTTCGCCGTATCTGGGGAGCCCGGGCCTTACAAATTATTTAAATTAATACATGTACCGAATTTTACGTAGCGCTGATTCTCACAGTTTCTTCACAAGTATACTCATCGGTATAGTTGGGTATGCACACACATCTGTTTTCCACTCGGCGGTGGCAGGAATTTCGCGCAGCGGCGAACAAGGAAAGAGAGGAAGAAAGTTGCTCAAAGAAAGAAAGGAGGAAAGTTGCTCAAGTCCTAATGCTACTCCATGACAAGTTCTGCTCGTGTTAATCAGAGTTTGTTCAAACACAAGACTAAATTTCGCTGTGTTTTTGACTAGGAACCTTAGTGTGAACCTAGGCCTCACACGGGGCACCAAAATAAGCTGTAGGGTTAAAAGGGGTTAACGATAATAATTATGATCAAAATGATCATATATTAATTATCGTATTATAAAGCTATTAATTAATCAGGTAGGGTTATGAAAGAATACCTCGAGGAGCACCACCTTCCTAAAGCTATATTCCTAAGGTCGGAAGGATTCCTTAAGAAAGCTGTAAATATAACCCAGATTAATTAATTACTAGATAATAGCGTTCAATCAGTCTCAGGTGAAGGAAGTCGAGTCCTCTATGGCAAGAACTAATGATTCCAGTCATCAACACAGGAACTTGGTCTAAAAGAATCTACTTTATTATCCAAGATAATCTAACACAGCACACAGAACAAACTAAAACTAAATTCAACACAGGATGATAACAGAAAGATAGTCAGAATGAGATCGGAGTGAAAGAGAGAGGATAAGACATAACTATAACAGGGTGGATGATAGCGTGGTGATGTGAACCAAACTAAAGGGGGTCTAAGGGAAGTTGAAAGGAAACTAAATTGGGTAAATTGTGGGTGATAATGCCAGATCAGCTATGACGCTTTCCAAGACACAGAGATTTCGGGTAGCTTACTTTTCAGCCGGTCTCCGGGGTGAGTACGAAAGCACGCCTTGGCGAGTGATCAGGAGGGGTCGCCGACCGGATACTCGCGGAGGATGCTGTTCGAAGTCTGCCGGATCCTGGTCCCGAATCTCGGATGTTGGAGGGTCGCGTCGTCGCTGGCTGGCGGTTTTGTGAACTCCGGACCTGACGGCCGTGTTCAGCTCGGCCGTGCTTGACGGCGGTGGAGCGAGTTAAGCGGTAATACAGCTCGAAGAGGGGCTCAGTGAATTACTCAGGCGTGAGTGATCCACAGGTGAGCTTCCAATAATTTAGTTGAAGTGCAGCACTTCAATTCTTAGCTGAAATGGTAGGAGAGGAATGCTATCTAACTGTATGAGCTAAGTCCTAAAGAGAGGGGATCAGAAATTCTCTTCTGCTGCGGCAGGAGGGCACGGTCTTCTCCAAAGGGTTACGGGACCTCCGTGTTCAGGAGTCAGAGTGCATGTCAGGTGGAGGTAGGAGCAAGCGGAGCAAGAGAGCGAGCTGCTTCGCGCCGTGGCTTTTAAATCCTCACAGCTGCCGGAAATAAGGGCGTGTTCTATTTCACTGTAAGATATGCGTTCACATCACCAGCTGGCATAGAAACAATAGGCGAGACATCTGAGTCTCTCCACTAGAAGGAGGCATCAAAGCACACATGCAATAGACATGAACTCAAAGGGACACAGGAAGAAAATCATCACTATGTGCTCATCAAATCCAAAACCAGAAACATATTACAAAGGAGTAAAACACACAACAATAAAGGGGAATATCAGAAATGATCCATTAGAACATGTTACAGAGTTCAGCTTCCCAGAAATCATGCTTACACAGTCATAAACACATTTCTTCTCTTGTTTCCGTGATGAGAGGAAGAGGAGAAGAGGCAGAAGGTATGGTGAACATTTTGGCATGGAAGGTTGGTTGGATTGTCAGATTTTTATTGATTTATTGATTCCCAGTTTCTGAACCCCTGCAGGGTTTTGGATCCTGTGGTTTGGAACAGAAAGCAGTCTCATGGTCTCCTGAGTTGCAGACTGATACCCTGGTGTGTCTCTGGTACTCAGCAAGGGGTCAGGAGGGGTGAAACCAGGTCCTCTTTGATATGTTAAGGGAAGGCAAATGTTGTGTGGGTACAGATCCTAAGGTGTGATTGCGGGTGTTATCTTTATGTGAATTGTGGGGTTGTAACTCCACAATGGTGAGCAGATGGTTGATCAAAGCGAATGACCATGTTTGATCATCCAGGCAAGGCGGAACCACAGCTGAAGTCGCAAGGCATGGTGAGGTGGAGGTCGCCTGACCTGCCCTCACCCTACATAGCGCATACACCACATGTGCAGAATTGGTCCAACATTCCTAATACAACTAGGATAATGCATCATGAAATGATGCTTAGGCAAAAGATTTCTAGCAGGGAACAGACGCTTAAAAAGCTGATGATGCTCAACAATAATGTGTTTCAGAAATGTGGTCATACCATCCGTTAGGACTGGAGAAAACACAATATTCACTATCTGCAGAAGCAATATTAAAAGATGCCAGTACTCATCGTCTCTCTGCACTAAATCACCAAATATCAAAGGCATGTTGCGCAATAAACACCACGACTGTATGGCATTGATGCCCAAATCGTTACTTCCATTGAATAACTTGACCGCAGGAGGACGATTCCTCCTCTCAGTGTAGCCATAGTTAAATGACTCTATTCTACCTGCCAGTTCTTTAGCTGTAATGAAGTTCGCCTGTACATACTCCAACACAAGTTTTACCTCAAACTGAGCAACTCCTTCTAAAATGTCGTGCATGATATCAACAGAGAAATTATCAGCTGTGTTAAAATATTGCAGTGAGTTCAATAAACATGAACGCTTCACACCATACACATGTGCGAGTTGTGGATTTGTTTGTATAGTATGGCAATGTTCTGCATGCATGTCTTTTGTCCGTAATATCACACTTTCTTCATCTTCACTAAACACAGTTTGAAAATCACTTTTCTCTATCACACAAAAACGACAGCAATACCGAGCACTGAATGATTCCACAAACCCAAACAGTCTATGTATGCCAAGATTATCCCCTGTCACTTGCACAATGCTGCCATGAACAGGACTTTTGAAAATTGGAACTTTAATTCCATCAGTCTCGAGCACTTTCAGGCCGCTGATGATTGGCTCAAGTATGGTGTTAAATCCATAGGTTTTAATGTCCTGGGCATGAAAAAGTGCACACAAATGAATATTGACTAAAGATGAATTTAACTTCGGTGGAAATTTCTCAATGTAAAATATATACCTCCCAATTTATGCACACCCTTTTTGGATCCCAATGGGTTAGCAGTCTCAAAATCATCATAAAATAATTGAATTTGTAATGCATAATTTTGATTAGAAAAAAGAGGATGTCTCTTCATATATAGCCCATCTTTTAAATCAAAATATACACCATCCTTGGGAGTGTGGCTAGACATAAACATGTCGGTGAGGTTTGGATTTCTGAGAATAGACTGCAATGTTTCTAGAATTGGAACATAGGCAAATTTGTCAGTTACAACTACCTGATCGTAAGTTCCAGTACATCTGTTTCTTCTGTTTTCAAATCTGACACCATGTACTTTTTCAACAAGTTCAATTGTTTTCCATTTCTGTTCAAAATATGCATTTCGTTTTGATTCGGATTTAAATGAAGTAAATGGGTTTTTAAGCTTTTTAAAACTCTGTTCAATTTTAGCTTTTGTACTAGTATCCTGAGAAGACAAACATTTCAAAGCTGCATCTTTAGCTTGACTCTGTACCTCCAGGACTACTTCTTCCATGGATGACACAAAACTATTTAAAGTAGACTGACCTACACCAGCAACCTGAAGCTGTGCAATAGCAGATGCACACATATCATGAGTACTCATGTTGGATACTGGCAGGATTTGAGAGCTTCTGGCTGCTTCTTCAAAGTCTTGTGACTGAACATTATTTGCAACATCATCACTGTGTACATCATCAGCTTCAACTTCATGCTCATTTTGTTCCGCATGTTTTGTGTTTACATGTTTTCTGAAGCCTGAAAAGGTACCAAAAAAATGGCAGCATCCTGCCTGAGCGCATTTGAGACGAAGTGATTTTCCAGAACAGAAGCCATGAACCAATCGCATATGCCTCACAAGAACATTGGTACTCTCAAAATGAGTCTGACAAACAAAACAAATCACCCCCATGGTATCAAATCAAACTGGGTGAAATAAGTAAATCATTCAATATCCAAAACACAATACTATTGCATTAATAGTTAAGTGGCAAATATGTTCCCCATCCAGTGTACCAATGTATGCATGAACTAGTGTAGCAGTCTAGCCCTAACCTTGGCAACACGTGGGCTCTCCTGGACTTTACCGACATCTATGTTGTAGATAGTTGTCTGTATGAAGGTGTACATGTTATGGAGCACCTGATTGTAAATGGTACAAAATACAAAATCTGCCTTAAAGAGTTCATCAAAAGCTCTGAGAGAAGTGGTTGACTTGCATGGCATGACCTGCTTGTCCAGAACAATGAAGAACTCATAGATGGTGCTCTTCTTCATCCCCACTGCAAGTAGATAGGGTTGAGTGGTGCTGTTGATGGCATCAACGTGTTCCTGGATACTTGTTCCACTCTGAGGACAGAATAAAGTTAAATGTTGAAAATCAGATTAAAATGGTTTTATAGTGTCCCTGGTTCACAACTTTGTTATTACAGAATTTATCAAAGTTTTTCAAAATATCGAAGGTGTTCCATATCCATATCCCATAACCAATTTTGCAGCAAAACATTTTTACAACACATTATGGATGAGGGATAAACATCATGTTTTCTTCCAACTTTATGTCCATCCTGATTGTCTCAAATAAAAACATACACATTTTTCATTCGTAGGAGCTATAATTCAAACCTTGAACATGACAAGATGCTTCTCAGCTTGGGATGCAGACATTTTGCCTGGTCTTTTTCGGCCTTGGGCTGAAGGAGGAATCAGGTGGAGGAGGAGGATAATGGAAGAAAGATCACTGTCCCATCCTGTACACAAAAACAAAATAACTAAATGTTATACTAAATGTAAATGTTATACTAAATGTATAATGGTACTATAATCTTAAAACTTAAAAACACCATTACATTAATGGCTGAACCAAGAAAATGCTGGGGAATTTAAACAGGAAAAAATCAAAGCCCTACAGTAAGTGAATCAAACTGCCAGTAAATCATCATCCATGTTCTCTTCATTTGATGGAGCTTCTGAGCAGTAGATCAGCTCTGCAATGTCACTTGTGGTAGGGAGAACCTTGCTCTGCTGGATGACCTTTTGCTTGAATGTTGTAGGCCATCTGGGGAGAGAGATACTTTATTAATCCAAGCAACATGAAGAAATTTGAATACCAATATCTGAAATAAGAAACAAAAGCGTATTAATCAGTGATACGAATAAGAAAAACCTAATGTCTCCAATATCAAGTAACTGTATTGTCATTGCCATGCTAACATGACACCAACCAGTGGATGAATTCTAAATACTGCTACATCCTGGAGTATCCCAATATCGAGTAAATAAGTATAGATACATACAGAGAATGAAAATACAACAAAAGGGTGTAGGGTTAAAAGGGGTTAAAGATTGTAGTTATGATCATATATTAATTGAGTGAAAGAGAGAAAATCAAACATAGCTATAATAAAACAAAATGATAGCGTGGTGATGTGAGCCAAACTAAGGGGTTCTAAGGGAAGGTTTAAAGGGAAACTAATTTAGATAAAATTGCGAATTATTAATGCCAGATTAGCCATGACGCTTTCCAAGACACAGAGATGTTCGGGTTAGCTTACTTTTCAGCCAGTCTCCGGGGCAGAGACGAGAGCACACTCTGGCGAGTCATCAGGAGGGGGTCACCTGGTCCCGAATCTCAGATGTTGAAGGGTCGCGGGGCGTCGTCGCTGGCTGGCGGCTTTGTTAACTTTTGACTCAAAGGTCGTGTTCAGCTTGGCCGGGCTTTAACGGCGTTGAAGCGAGTTAACTTGAATTTAACAGAGTTAAGGTTAAGGTTACCAGGCCCTGCGCAGTCGCCTTTGTAACTATCACCAACGGGATAATGCAGCTCAAAGAAAGGCTTAGTGAATTACCCAGGCGTGAGTAATCCACAGGTGAGCTTCAAATAAATTAGTTGAAGTGAAGAAATTCAACTATTAGCAGAGATCGTAGGAAAGGAAGGCTAGCTAACTGTATACGCCAAGTCTAAAAGAAAGGGGATAAAGAATTCTCTTCTGCTGCGGCAGGAGGGCACGGGTCTTCTTCACGTGGTCACGGGGACCTCAGCGTTTAGGAGTCAGAGTTCATGTCTTCTCAGGTGGAGGTAGGAACAAGAGATCGAGCGGCTTTGCGCCGTGCCTTTTGAAGTCTCACAGCTGTAGGGGCGTGTTCTATTTTACTGTAGGATATGAGGTCACATCACCAGCTGACATGGAAACAATTGGCGAGATATCTGAGTCTCTCCACTAGTGCGAGGCATCGAAGCACACATGCAATAAAACAGTAACTCAAATGGGCACAGGCAGAAAATCATCACTGTGTGCTTATTAAATTCAAAACAAGAAACACATTATATGAAGGAGTAAAAACACACAATAATGAAGAAAACATCAAAAATGATCCATCAGAAAATGTTTCAGAGTTCAGTTTTTCAGCAATCATGCTTTTGCAGTCGTGAACACATTTCTTCTCTCGTTTCCGTGATGAGAGGAAGAGGCAGATAGGTTTTTTTTGGAGGGATGGTGAACATTTATGCATAGATCCTTGGTGGGATTGTCATTTTACTTCTGAATTGTCATTATTTTTATTGATCCATTAATTTCCAGATTCCAAAACCATGCAGGATTTTGGATCATGTAACTGGGAGGGGAAAGCAGTCTCATTGTCTCGAGTGGCAGGCTGATACCCGGGTGTGTCTCCGGTACTCAGCAAGG
Source organism: Chaunax sp. Z400 (assembly GCA_037577475.1). NCBI lineage: Eukaryota > Metazoa > Chordata > Actinopteri > Lophiiformes > Chaunacidae > Chaunax > Chaunax sp. Z400. Next base: position 761,230 of record CM075205.1, on the reverse strand, counting down.
GGTCGGGAGAGGTGAAACCAGGTCACTTTGATATGCTAAAGGAGGGCAGATGTTGTGTTGATACAGACTCCAAGGTGTGATTACGGGCTTTGTCTTTTTGTGAATTGTGGGGTTGTAACTCCACAATGGTGAGCAGATTGTTGATCAAAGGGAATGACCACGTTTGATCATTCAAGCAAGGCGACACCAAAGCTGAGGTCGCAGGAGATGGTGAGGTGGGGGTCGACTGACCTACCCTCACCCTACAAGGGTATACTGAAGGACCACATCATAAACCCATAAACTGGGATTTTGGGTTCTGGGTTCTAGTCACCTTTCTAAAAACCTGGCAGCTACATCTTCTCCAAACTGCAGGATGAAGTCTTGTTCAATCTGCAATAGACAAATGACAAACAAAGAGAGAGTTTTTAATAAACTTAACAACTGCATGGGGATGTATGACTAATCGATCTGTTGATTGTAGGTAGCGTTCTGGAGATATGGACATGTTAGTGCCCTGAGGACGCCGATGAGCATTGTTCTGTAAAATATTCAATTACCAGGCCTTTGACATCTTTGAAGCGTGGAAATTCAGCCAAGACATCTGAGGATTTTTCTTCATCAAGGACCATATTGCGACGATATTCAAATGTCATCTTCATCTTCTGCTTGATAGCGGCCTCATCAGAAGAATACTTCATAAAGGAAATGGCCTCCTTGCATTGCTCTTCACTAAGGGTCATCTCAGGACTAAATGAAGCAACTCTTGTCTTTTGTTCGGTTGTATTCCATGACAGTACGGTCTCCACCTGGTTTCTTGGTCAGTGCAGATTCAACCAACTATAAAAGGACAGAGTAGAAGACAAACTAATATTCTCTATAAATTAAATTGTTTTGAATAACTGACACCTAAAAAAATTTTGGGAAAAAATCATAGAGTGCGATCCCAAAGGGAAGCTGTCACAATCAACAAATTTTCCATATCAACCTACATGTTTGGCATCTTCATTCACTTTCTGCCGTTTTCTTGTGGGGCTGCAGTCCTCATTCAGGATCAGTGTAGAATCTGAGCCACTGGATACAACTTCGAGGATGATTGTGTCATCTGGGCTGCGGGCTGAAAGTTCGAGCACTGAATTGGTTGCATCATGACATGGACTGGCGTGAGAAGATACCCCCTCGGAAGAGCCAGATGAAGCTGTTCCCTCTGAGCCTAAGTGTAGTTCAGGAGAGAGTGGGATGTGTAACTAGTCTTTGTCAACATTTCATACATGCTGAAAGAAATGGGAATCAAGAGAGAAGTTTACCATTGTCAAATCCTATGGTAAATACACCAGGATTGGGCTGCTGTATGATTTCCTCAAAGACATCTGCATCCACCTCAGTGCCTGTGTCATCATATACTCTGATGCCTTCACTGACAGGTGGAATGCAGAACTTCACGAAAGCTTAGGAAAAAACACAAAGAATCAGTCTTTAGATATGAAATGCTCAAGATGTGCAAAGGGTGGATTTACCAGAGTGCCCTCGATGATACCTTTTGACCGTGCCACTAATTGCCACTAATATAGTCACACTGGTCTTTCAGCTTTCATTAATCAACTTTAAAAAACAGTGGTCACTAAATACTGCACCAATTAGGTGAAAAATAAAACTCAAATAAGCTGACCAACAAAAGCTATGATTGCTGTGATCCAAAAAGGTAGCTTGCCAGAAAGTGAGTGGTGGAGATTATTTTACAGTGACAGAACGACGACATGCATCTTCAAAAGTCATTAACTAGCACTAGCGTTACTGGCACATCCACTTTCCTTTTTTTTTTTTTTACAATGCCATGTGACTGAGAACTTACCAGAATTCAAGAATTCATTCAGACTCAGATCAGTGATTTTGTCACTGATTATTATTATTAATTTTTGTTTTGATCAGCATGGTGGTATCTGTAAAAAGAGCAAACCTGAATCCACATAATGACCTACAACACAAAGCTAATCTGACCGCAGCATCAGTTCCTATTTTCATAATACAGTAGATGGGGAAATCGTATTGGTCAATTTGGGCTTTGAAAGTCAATCATAATTTGTTTGATTTCAAATTTAAAGCCACAAGGCTGTGTGGAGTCTCTGGGGTGTGCAAGCAGAAACCATTTTGACATGTATGTAACCCAAAACTAACTTTAATAATAAAATCTAATCTAATCTTATCTAAAATGTCACTTACCATCACTAGAACATGACATAACTGACAAATCTGAAAAACATGGTAGAGAAGTAAATGAATTTAACAGAATAAAGGGGAAAAAAATGTTTGTTAGTTAAAGTTAGCCAGCTTATATCAGGATATGAAAAGATCTTACAAAGTCTAAGAAAATATTTTAAGACTTGTTGATTATTAGAACTACCATTATGCATTGCCATCAACTCCACAACTTCAACCTGCTCTTCAGTTTGTCATTTTGGTTTTATCCAAGGACACGTTGATACAATTAACTATGTAGCAATTTTGTCGCAAAGGTGCCGTTGTAAGGGGATAATCAATGTTATTCACCTCACCAGGTTATAATGTTATGGCTGATGTGTATGTATTCCAAGAGCTGAATATTTCCCTTCTGTTTAACAATTTAATTGTTGGTCGAACGTATGTGCGCGCTGTATGTCACGCGTGTCTGTGCCTGTTCGTCAGACATGTTGCGGGAGAAATTAAACTTGGCTTTATTATCAGGCTTTTGCAGCCTGATAATAAATTACACCGTGAAAAGTACAACGCTGCCTGCGCGCGCAACCGCAATGTTAGCTAGATAAGCTAACATTGCCACACATGCAGTTTTTGCTCAATATTTGGACGATACAAAGGATACCAAAGAATACAACACAATTACCCCTCCATACTAACAACTTTAATGTTTCCTCTTGCCCTCACTGTCGAATTTGCTGTTAGGTTGTTAGCGTTAATTAGCTTAATGTTGCTTGCACATTTAAGCTAGCCATCAACTCGGTCACATTTACATTGGTCCTACACAAAACCAGTTGAAATGTATGATAAACAACAATATTAAGTCAGTGACTCTAAAATGCTGCTTTGGCTGAAATGTCAAAAATGGTTTAATAGATTATAAGGACAAACTTACCGCAGGCTTTCGACGTGTAGAAAATGGCGCAGCGTGGAAATACTCCAATCGTTTGACACGAGAAGGTGGGCGGGGCTTTGCAGAGTAATTTTACATCACCTCTATGATAATTTACACCAACACTGTGAGCATCTTACACTTGGTGGTGTAATGATAACTCTGAAAGACTCCGTGTTCTAAGATAAGATAAGATAAGATAAGATAAGATAAGATAAGATATCCCTTTATTAGTCCCACAGTGGGGAAATTTACAATATTGCAGCAGCACAGTGTACAAAAAACACAGCAGGAGGAGGGGAAATAACATTTTTAAAAATACAATACAATAAAGGAGGGGGGTAAAGTGTCTCAAAAATATTTCACAGTACTATTACAAAAAGTGTCTCAGTAATTCACACAAGTACTACTAATTGTTTGGTCTACTGGGAGCAGTGCTGATTGTACAGTCTAACAGCTGCCGGAAGGAAAGACTTGCGAAAGCGCTCCTTCACGCACTTTGGGTGAAGCAACCTGTCGCTGAAGGAGCTCTCCAGTGCTGTTATTTGGTCCCGCATCGGGTGGGAGTGATTGTCCATTATGGATGACAGCTTAGTTGTCATCCTCCTTCCTCCCACCACCTCCACTGGGTCCAGGGGGCATCCCAGGACAGAGCTGGCCTTCCTTATCAGTTTGTCGAGTCTTTTCCTGTCCGACACTGAGATGCCGCTGCCCCAGCAGACCACACCATAAAAAATGGCTGATGCCACCACGGTGTCATAAAATGTCTTGAGGAGTGCTCCGCGCACTCCAAAGGACCTCAGTCTCCTGAGCAGATAGAGTCTGCTCTGGCCTTTCCTGTAAAGTGCCGTGGTATTGTCTGTCCAGTCCAGTTTATTGTTCAGGTGAACACCCAGGTACTTATAAGATGTCACCATCTCAATGTCTGTTCCCTGAATGTTCACCGGGTCCGGGGGGGAGTGTGTGTGCCTGCGGAAATCAACCACCAGTTCCTTGGTTTTCCCTGCATTGATCTGGAGTTGGTTCCGCTGGCACCAGTCCACAAAGTCCTGTGTCAGTTCTCTGTATTCCCTGTCGTTCCCATCTGTGATGAGACCAACGATGGCAGAGTCATCAGAGAACTTCTGCAGGTGGGTGAGTTGTAGTGGAAGTCTGCAGTGTAGAGGGTGAAGAGGAACGGAGCCAGGACCGTTCCCTGTGGGGCCCCCGTACTGCAGACAACCATGTCGGACACACAGTCCCGTGACCTCACATACTGTGGACGGTTGGTGAGGTAGTCCAGTATCCAGCATGTGAGGTGGTGGTCCACACTGGTGTGCTCCAGCTTGTCCCTCAGAAGCTGAGGCTGTATTGTTTTGAAAGCACTGGAGAAATCAAAGAACATGATTCTCACAGTGCTTCCTGGCTTCTCCAGGTGAGAGAGGGCTCGGTGTTGTAGGAAGATGACGGCGTCGTCCACCCCGATGCCAGGTTGGTAGGCAAACTGAAGCGGGTCCATCGCTGGGCTCACTAGGGGGCGGAGATGAACAAGGACCAGCCGCTCCAGGGTCTTCATCAGGTGGGATGTTAGAGCCACCGGCCTGTAGCTGTTGAGGTCCTTGGGGTGCGGAGTCTTGGGGACAGGTACCACGCAGGATGTTTTCCACATCTGTGGCACTCTCCCCAGCTTCAGGCTCAGGTTGAACATGTGTTCAACTATCCCACACAGCTGGTCTGCGCAGGACTTCAGGAGCCTGGAGCTGATGCCGTCCGGACCCGCAGCCTTCCTGGCCTTCATCTTCCTGAGCTGATCTCTCACCTGGAGAGTTGTGAGGGACAGGGTGGAGCAGGGGGGCTGTGTGCTGAAGTTTGTGGATGGGGGGGATGGTGGTGTTGAGCTGATGAGATGAGTAGTGGGGGGTGGCTGTGAGCTGAGTGCTGCAGGAGGGGAGGTGGAGGAGGGGGTGGGGCAGTGTCCTGGAGGTGCCAATGAAGGGGGTTGCAGCAGGCCTGACTGGGCTGTGGGAGGGGCAGATGACTGATCAAACCTATTGAAAAATAAGTTCAGATCATTCACCCACTGTTGGTCCTCCACAGCCTGGGAGTTTGGTTCCTTGTGGCCAGAGATGGTTTTCAGGCCTTTCCAAACTCCACTGACGTTATTTTGCTGCAGCTGATCCTCCATCTTCCTCCTGAAGCTGTTCTTCCCCTCCCTGATCTTCCTCCTTAGCTCCTTCTGTACAGTCTTCAGCTCCTCCTTATTTCCTGACTTAAAGGCCCTCTTCTTCTCCTTGAGGAGAGCCTTTATGTCAGGATTAATCCACGGTTTATTGTTGGAAAAACACCGTACAGTCCTGGTGGGTACGGTGTTTTCCACACAGAAGTTGATGTAGTCAGTGATACAGTCAGTGAGACTGTCGATGTCCTCCCCATGAGAGTCACAGAGTTCCTGCCACACAGTTGTACCAAAACAGTCCTTCAAGGCCTCGTCAGCCTCGTCGGACCATCTCTTCACTGTGCGGGACACAGCTGGTTGCCTGTGTACGAGAGGTTTGTACACAGGCAGGAGATGAACCAGGTTGTGGTCTGATCTTCCCAGGGGAGGTAGGGTTGATGAGGTGTATGCCTCCTTGGTGTTGGCATACAGTAAGTCCAGTGTTTTATTGTCTCTGGTGCAGCATGTTACATACTGGGTGAAGGTGGGCAGAGTGGAAGATGGTGCGGCGTGATTAAAGTCCCCTGATATAAGAAGGAGGGCCTGTGGATGCTGAGTCTGCAGCCTGCCTGTGACAGAGTGGAGGACATCACAGGCTGCTTCAGCGTTAGCAGAGGGGGGGATATACGCAGCTACCGCGATAACATGCGTGAATTCCCACGGCAGGTAATAGGGTCTCATGCTAACGGCTAACAGTTCAATATCCTTACAGCAGAGTTGTTCTTTAATAGTGATGTGCCCAGAGTTACACCATCTATCATTCACAAACACTGCCAGCCCTCCTCCTTTACACTTACCACTCTCCCTCGTCCTGTCCGCTCGCAACAGCTTGAAGCTGTCCAGCGCTGCAGCCGTGTCCGGAGTTAGCGCGGTCAGCCAACATAATGCTGCACCCCCGGTATTCCCTCTGGTGCCGGGTCAGCGCCGCTAATTCGTCCATCTTATTGGGGAGAGATCTCACATTCCCCATGATGATGGACGGGAGGACTGGTCGATATCTCCTCCTCCTAGCACGACGCTCGGCTCCGGCACGGGTCCCCCGTCTCCTCCGCTTCACTTCTCGGGGGACATCAGGTCTCTCGTGGGGCAGCACCGCTATGTTACGGAGCGCTAACAGCTGATCCCTACTGTAAACAATAGGGCCATGGCAGCGCACGAGGTCCCCAGACACGGTCATGGTCAGGAAGAAGCAGAAACAAACAAACAGCAGAAGGCCAAAGCAAAAATCGACTGCTTGGCCTCCATAGTGCAAAGAGCACCCCTCAAGACAGCGAGGGAAAAATTAAAAGAAAGTTAAAAAGACACAATAGTGCAAGAAAAAGCTCAAGGGTGAGCGGGAGCTGCTGCAACAGGCTGCCACTAGCGCGGCGCCATCTTGCCAAGGATACAGCATATTTTTCACTGGGGGGAGTACTTTTTACACCACGCCTTTTAACTCTGAATAGTTTCACCAACACTGGGGGGCATCTAACTCTTTTTGTTGTTGTAATAACTCTGAAAGAGTCAACATACTTTCACACTGCATATTTAACACTGGGAAATTTACTGTGTATCAGCTGCTTAGTCCCTGAGAATCCTACAGTCCTGACAAACTGTCCAGACAAGGGGAGGTGACTGGAATCTCGGGTACCTACACAGGTGTAAGCTGCTCCAAAGTTCACCATCATCCGCAAAAGTTTTCCAGCCAGTTGAACCTGCAGCACCGGTTCCTCATCAGGGCTTTTAGCGTGGATAGCCAGCTGATGACTGATGATCAGATCCCCAAGGCACCCCTAATAACCAGCAGGTGGGCCCTGCCAAGGATTGACAGGTCCAGGGGCTGATGCAAAATTGGGTGGTGGGCGCTGTTTCATGTCATCCCATGGATTAGTGGGACAAGCTTTTCTCTGATGTCCATACAATCCGCAGCCCCAGCATTGTGATTTTGACATGCCCTGCTGACCCTGCAGGGGCCTCTGATTGCTGTTCATGAACCTGCTCCACCCCCGGAATGGACCTCCTCTCCCCCTTATCGGTCTTCCACTATACTGAGGGGGAGACTGGATCACCACCACCGGTGGTTGGGCAGGTGCAGCGTGAAGCTGTGGAGGAGGCGTGGTGAGGGCCGGTCGGATGGGTGTGGCGTAGGCAGGTGGGGCAGGTGTCGGTGCAGTGACTGGGGCAGTGACCTCTGTTGCGGTAGCCACCACTCCCTGCATCTTCCTTTTGGACAATGTCAACTGTTGGGTTAGTTTTCTTACCGCTTCCTTGTCCTCCTGCTTTTGCTTTCGCTGCTGGGTTGTGTCTTTCAACTGTGTGAGCCACATGCTCCACAAAGTCAGCCAGACTCATAGTAGTCAACGTGACTACTTCCTTCAAACGGCTTTGTACAGGGAGTGGCATTCTATCCACTACTCTGTTTTGAAATGCAACTCGATGAAATGGATCATCCTCCAGATCCATTCCAGTCTCTCTTTGCCACTCCTTTCGTGTCTGAAACACATAAGACCTTGGATTCCCAGAGTCACTCAGGGGACTTCCCCCTATAGTCTCTGGTCTTATGCGGGTGGGAAAACGTTGTCACAATTCTTTCCTAATGCCAGGCCTATAAGGGTTAAAGATCTGAGCATCATGAACTTGAGTTCCTGCAGCAACACCAGCTTCTGCAGCAATAAGAATTTCCTCCATCATATATCTCCCCAGCATCTTACTCAACATGGCTTTCATGTTGCCAATAGCCAACATTACAGAGACAGTCTCATCCTCAAAAGCTGCAATCCAACGAGAGGCCCCTTCATGTAAATCAGGACTCTTGTCTCTGCACAAGTCCTTCCATGTCCATAGTGCTCCATGGCACATACCGAAGACCAGTCCCTTTAGCCAACAACGGAAGCATCTTGACCCTCTCCCTGCATGAGGGTTCTTTTGAAATTAGAGTCAATTCTCCGGTGGCTGGTTCCTTTCTCATCCAGGGCCAAACCCCTCATGGAATCTGTTATGGCATTTTCATCATCATTTCCCTGCACAACTGATGACGCCCCCCCCCACTCCTCCTCCTTCTTGGCCGAGCCACGCCCTAGGTCTTCCTGTTCCTCAAGCATGCGTGCCCTTTCCTCAGCACGCTCCCGTTTCCTCTTCACCCATTCCTCTGAAACCTCAAAAACTTCCGGAACTTGAGAAGAATGTCTGGGCTTCTTCATCTGCCCGGAAGGGACATGGCTGGCTCCTCCCTCTTGTGCGTGTGTTCCTACCTGCAGCTCACTCCTCTCCACCTCTTCTATTTCTTTTTCTACCTCTCTAGTGAATCCAGAAGCCAGGTTCGGGTAAAGTATGGCCCTACTCCTAAGATTATGTTGAATTACACCTGCTTTAGGTCTGTCCTCACCTCTAACCTCATAATCTCCAGCCATGGTGATCTTTTTCATTGGCATCTGTATGGCATAAGGTGGTTGGGTAGTGAATAATGGAAGGCTATCCCTTCCTCTGGCTTCTGCTATCAGCTTCCTAGTTGCTTCCTTCAGCTGTTCTCCTTTCTTTCTAAGCACACCCTCTTCTCTTTCTCTTTTAGCCTTTCTCTTCTTGCTGGTATCTTTAGGCTTGTGGTTCCTGATCAACACTCCCATTTCATCACACATACTCAGGTCGAATGTTCCCTCGGATGGCCATGGGCGTGGGTTATTTTGCGTTCTTTTGTTCCAAATTTGGGATCACCTACCAATCTCTTCCTTTAATAAAGGATGTGATTACTGCTAAATCGCAACAGCATTCACAGTTCATCTACTTTCCATTGTTAAAGCACGACTGCAACCTGTATGTTTAAATCAACAGTAAGTAGAGATGTACAGCAAATGCACTGCTATAGCGTGCGTGATGATAATAAAAATATGTACACTTGTAAAAAGCTTTATGCAAATATAGGGGATATGTACCTATAGTAAACCTGTGTATGTTCATGGAATAGATATGTGCATCAAGCATGGGTATGTGTACATGCATGTGTGATTGCAAGGGTGTAGTGAATGTGTATATGTAGATGTCTTTCAGCGGGTGTTTATGGATGCAAATGTATGCATATGTAGATGTAAATATGTGTGTGTAAGTATACACTGTGTGCACAATTATTAGGGAAGTTGTATTTTTGAGGATTCATTTTATTATTGAACAACTACAGTGCTCTCGGTCAATCCAAAATGTTACAAGCCTTCCATTCATGGAGTCTGTCAGTTTCTTGATCTGTTGACGATCAACTTTTTGTGCAGCAGCGACCACAGCCTCCCAGACACTGTTCAGAGAGGTGTACTGTTTTCCTTCACCGTAAATCTCCCATTTAAGAAGGGCCCACAAGTTCTCAATAGGGTTTAGGTCAGGTGAGGAAGGGGGCCATGTCATTATTCCTTCATCTTTAAGGCCTTTACTGGCTAGCCACGCAGTGGAGTACTTCGATGCATGCGATGGAGCATTGTCCTGCATAAAAATCATGGTCTTCTTGAAAGATGCAGACTTTTTCCTGTACCACTGCTTGAAGAAAGTGTCTTCTAAAAACTGGCAGTAGGTTTGGGAGTTGATTTTGAGTCCATCTCCAACCCGAAAAGGTCCAACTAGCTCATCTTTAATAATACCAGCCCATACCAGTACCCCACCTCCACCTTGCTGGCGTCTGAGTCGAAGTGGAGCTCTGTGCCCGTTACTGATCCAGCCACGGGCCCATCCATCTGGTCCGTCAAGAGTCACTCTCATCTCATCAGTCCATAAAACCTTTGAAAAATCTGTCTTCAGATGTATCTTGGCCCAGTCTTGACGTTTCAATTTATGTGTCTTGTTCAGTGGTGGTCGGGTTTCAGCCTTCCTTACTTTGGCCATGTCTCTGAGCACTGAACACCTTGTACTACTGCGCACTCCAGGTAGGTTGCAGTTCTGGAATATGACAGCACTGGAGGATAATGTCAATATCCCAATATCTTAGCAATTTCAAGAGTGCTGCATCCTTCTGAAAGACTTTTTAGCATTTTTGACTTTTCAGAGTCTGTTAAATCTCTTTTTTGGCCAATTTTGCCTGAGGAAAAGAAGCTGCCTAATAATTATGCACACCTTGATATAGGGTGTTGATCTCCTTAGGCCACACCCTCCCTCATTACACAAATACACATCACCTAATATGCTTAAATCCAATAAGCATTCAAGTTTATACAGCTTGGAGTTGGAAAATATGCATAAAAATGATGATATGGTCAAAATACTCACTTGCCTAATAATTGTGCACACAGTGTATACCTATATGTGTGTACACTTATTCTTCTATGTCACTAAAAACTCCTCAAACAGTGCTCCCTTATTCAATTTCTCAGTCAAGAGGCTTCACCAAGCATCAAACAAGCAAAAAGATTTTTTTAAAAAGACAAAAAGATTTAAAAAAGGACAAAAAGGCAAAAAAGCAAAGAGGGCAAAAAACAAAGGAGTACAAAATAACAAAAACAGAGAAGGCAAAAGGTATACAACAGTGTATGTGTAAATGTGTGTGTTCAATGCAAGTGTGTGCATATAAGAATGAAAGTGGGTGTATGTGTGTCACCTCTGTGTGTACTATATGTGTGTGTATTATATGGTATAGTATGGTGTGTTGTATTGCAATGTGTGTATGTGTGTTGTATTTGTGTAGTGTGCGTGAGTATGTGTGTGTGTATGTGTGTGTATATTTGCTCTTGGGTGTATTGAGTACGTGTGTGCAAAATATGTGTGTATATGTACGTGTAAATGTACTCAGAAGTGTTGTAAGCGCGTGTGTGTCTGTGCCTCTACTCTGCTTATCCCAAACTGAGTGTTAACTCTTTGTCTCTTTCTCCAGCCGAGCTCTGGGCCCGTTCTCATAGTCACACAGGAAGAAATTACTCTTCTAGTCACAGCATAAGTTTCAATACTCAATGCCTCCACCAGCGTCACAACCAATTTATGAAGAGATACCACTCCCAGCAATGCTTTCGAAACATTATAAATTACAGGTTATTATAAAATCATTATTTTCCCTGATTACACCAATTAATTTCAATGAAAAGTGTTTTTCTTTAAGATTAGAGTTGAGGGGGATCTCTCTCTCTCCTGTGTTGTATTTCCCAAGGACCGCCCCTGTGTGTGTACTTTTCCTTTCTCTCCCTCTTTCTTGTGTGTGTGTGTGTCCTTTGACAGCCACTACCAGCAAAGACTCCAAACAAACCAATCTCTCTCCGCAACACACACTTAATTATCTGTATAATATCCTACTTTTAATTCAATCATACTCCCAATCAGATCTTTTACTAAAACTACAAAAACAGTTAAAAATGCACACAGGAAGCCTCCTCTCCTGGTTTACACTTTAATTTTTGGTATCTCAAAGCTCTCAAATCTTTAAACCTCTCAGCATATATGAACAACGTTTTTTAGTTTTAGCAATATACATTCAGAACAGTATTATCAAAAGAACATAATCACACATACTACAACCATTATTCAGAATACACAAAACACTTAGCATATATATATACAAAGCAGTATATACAAATTTCAGCTGCAGCCAACACTTTATATGTACTTTTATGTATTTTAGCTGTATTTAGCTCTAGGTCAGAAGCCTCTGACTATTGTTAATCATGACTGTTTTTAGAGAGGGAGCTGCTTTATTTCAGGGCTTTCACTAGTACTAACCCTGCTCATATAGTTATCTCTATCATAGTTCTCTTGTTGCTAACACCCTCGACCACAATGGCCCATAACCTTTTAACTAACAGAGATTATCCTTTGTAGTATACCCATACTACGGTACTTTCAGTTTACCTAACCTGTTCAGCTCCACTTTTACCTTTTATCTCATTCCTAGGCGCAAACGGGCCTAAGGCCTTATCATCGACCCCGTTTATAGAATTCTCCACAGACTTGGAAGTTCTACTGCAGTTTACTATCTCCGACGGACTACAACCCTTGCTGCTACCCTTACAGCGGTAACCGTAGATTCAACTTCGCAGGGTTCTGGCTCAGAATCACGGACTCTGTAATTTTTTTACTGAGAGGTTGTCTGTTTCCTTTTTACCTAGGAATTTCTCTATTTCTCACTCTCACATTGACTCATTGATACTCACATCACATCTCACATTGATGACTCACATTAACATTTAGACATTTAACCATTTACATACATTGATTGTTAGTATAGTTATTACTCCTTCCCCTCAATTTGGTTCTTTTATTGGTGAGCCAATACTTTTGGTCTTATCAGCCTTAGCAGAGATTGGCGAAACCTCCCCAAGCAGAGAAATAAGCAAAACACTGCTTACCTTTTTTTTTAAGTGGCCACCTTGTCTGCCAACTCAGCTGAGGTTGTGCCCTTTAAGAGCTGCAATAGACGCTCTATCCAATCCTGTTTCGTGTCGCCAAGATTTTCTGTGGGGAAAAAACTTTGAGGAGGCAAAAGGAAGATTTAAAGATCTTTAATACTCATGCAAAGAACTTGGTCTTTGCCTGCAGGTTTTCAAAGACCATTATGAACTGCGCAACACAGACATATATTCTCCAATCATCCAGCTAAACACGTCACCACATCATACCAAACAATTCTGGTTTTATCCAGCCTAGTTGTCCTCATTCATATCTGATCTAACTCAATGTTTTGACTCCATCCTGTCTACTCTCATTCCTGCAGAGAACAGTGTCTACATTACACAAAAGCATCTTGTCCTTCACATTCTCAGACACACACCATCATATCAGAATGACCCTGCCTGTCTCTGCTACTGCTGAACTAAAAGAGATGAGCTTAAATGCATTCACATGAAATACACACATTCTAATATTATACGTGATTCAAAACCACAACAGTACCTCCATAAAAGTGAACACACTTGACATATACTGTACTACTGTACTACTACTACTACTTCTACAGTACATCCACGACAGTGAACACACCTGACATATACTGTACTACTGTACTACTACTACTACTACTACTACAGTACCTCCACAACAGTGAACAAACCTGACATACACTGTACTACTGTACTACTACTACTACTACTACACTACCTCCACAGCAGTGAACAAACCTGACATTTACTGTACTACTGTACTACTACTACTACTACTACTACTACTACTACTACTACAACAGTACTACTGTTTCTACTTTACTACTACTACTACAGTGCTACTGTTTCTACTTTATTTCTACTACTACTACTACTACTACAGTACTACTGTTCCTACTTTACTACTACTACTACTACTACTACAGTACTACTGTTTCTACTTTACTACTACTTCTACAGTACCTCCACAACAGTGAACAAACTTGACATATACTGTATTACTGTTTGTACTTTACTACTACTTCTACTACTACTACTACAGTACCTCCACTACAGTGAACAAACCTGACATATACATTACTACTGTACAACAACTACTACTACTACTACAGTACCTCCACAACAGTGAACAAACCTGACATATACTGTACTACTTTACTACTACTGCTACTACTAGTACTACTACAGTACCTCCACAACAGTGAACAAACTTGACATATACTGTACTACTACTACTACTACTACTACTACTACAGTACCTCCACAACAATGAACAAACCTGACATTTACTGTACTACTCTACTACTACTACTACTACTACTACAGTACTACTGTTTCTACTTTACTACTACTACTACAGTACTACTGTTTCTACTTTACTACTACTATTACTACTACTACTACAGTACCACTACTACAGTACCTCCACAACAGTGAACAAACCTGACATATACTGTACTACTGTTTCTACTTTACTACTACTACTACTACAGTAATACTTTTTCTACTTTACTACTACTACTACAGTACTTCAACAGTGAACAAACCTGACATATACTGTACTACAGTTTCTACTTTACTACTACTACTACTACTACAGTACTACTGTTTTGTACTTTGCTACTACTACTACTGCTACTACTACTACTACTACAGTACAACTGTTTCTACTCTACTACTACTACTACTACTACTACTTGTTGCAGTCCCCATTCAAATGTGGCTCAGAGGAACATATAACATATGAAAGGATGCCACCAGTGCTGCAGTTTAACATAAGCTTTAATAAAATGATACTCACAACCAAACATAATGCAAGAGAGATGGGAGCCCTGGCCAAAACAAACAAAAGAGGGAGAAGGCCTCAGACCAACCTCGCAATGGGCCGTCAAATCTGAGCCTCTCCCCTAACCTATATTCAAACAGTCTACCTAGAGGAAAATAAAAGGACGAAGAATGGGACTACCAATGACTCCCAACTCAACATAATACTAAACTAAAGTTAAGAGTGTCAAAGGAGAACAAAATGGTCTTCCTGCTGGAGGATGAGAGAGAAAGTGCGGCTTCGCCTCCTCAGCCTTTATAGTAAACAGGTGCGTCTCCAGCCAATCCGCACTGACTGACGAGGGGAGAGAGAGCAGACATCAATGACAGTTAAAACATTAACAAAAGGTGGGAGGAGTGTGCTGGTGCAGCGGCACGCGGGGGCGTGCAAAACACCTCCACCCCTAAATGCTGAATAATGGGAACACATGACAATTATTCAGCAGCACACAATGAGCGTGACAATGCGTCTGCCAAAACGTTGTCCTTTCCACGGACATGTTTAATCTCCAGGTTGAAGGACTATAATAGTAGCGCCCATCGCATCAATCGTTGATTTGAGTTGCGCATTTGATTAATGAATGTGAGCGGGTTATGATCAGTGTAGACAGTGATTGGACAGTTACACGAACCGAGGTAAACTTCAAAATGTTTCACAGCCAATATCAGTGCAAGTGCCTCGTTCTCAATGGTTGAGTACACCCGTTGGTGTTGGAGGACGGTACTACTTTGCTACTACTACTACTACTACTACTACACCGACTGTTTCTACTTGAGTACTACTACTACTACTACTCACTGTTTCTATTTTACTACTACTACTACCAATAGTACTACTACTACTACTACTACCACTAAGTAATACTACTTACTGTTTCTACTTTACTACTACTACTACTACTGATTGTTTCTACTTTACTACTACTACTACTACTATTACTGACTGTTTCTACTTTACTACTACTACTACTACTACTAGTAATACTACTACTACTACTACTGACTGTTTCTACTTTACTACTACTACTACTACTGACTGTTTCTACTCTCCTACTACTATAACTACAGTATTACTGTTTCTACTTTACTACTACTACTTCTGACTGTTTCTACTTTACTACTACTACTACTACTACTACTACTACTACCACCACTAGTAATACTACTTACTGTTTCTACTTAACTACTACCACTACTACTACTACTACTGACTGTTTCTACTTTAATACTACTAATACTACTAATAGTAATACTACTACTACTGTTTCTACTTTACTACTATACTACTGACTGTTTCTACTTTATTACTGATACTAGTACAACTGACTGTTTCTACTTTACTTCTACTACTACTACTACTACTACTGACTGTTTCTATTTTACTACTACTACTACTACTATTACTGACTGTTTCTACTTTACTACTACTACTACTACTAATAGTAATACTACTACTACTACTACTGACTGTTTCTACTTTACTACTACTACTACTACTGACTGTTTCTACTCTACTACTACTATAACTACAGTATTACTGTTTCTACTTTACTACTACTACTTCTGACTGTTTCTACTTTACTACTACTACTACTACTACTACTACTACCACCACTAGTAATACTACTTACTGTTTCTACTTAACTACTACCACTACTACTACTACTGACTGTTTCTACTTTAATACTACTAATACTACTAATAGTAATACTACTACTACTACTGTTTCTACTTTACTACTACTACTATACTACTGACTGTTTCTCCTTTATTACTGATACTAGTACAACTGACTGTTTCTACTTTACTACTACTACTACTACTGACTGTTTCTACTTTACTACTACTACTACTACTACTACTGACTTTCTACTTTACTACTACTACTACTACAGTACTACTGTTTCTACTTCACTACTACTACTACAATACTACTGTTTCTACTTTATACTACTACTTCTACTACTACTACAGTACTACTGTTTCTACTTTACTACTACTATTACTACTACTACTACAGTACTACTGTTTCTACTTTACTACTACTATTACTACTACTATTACAGTACTACTGTTTCTACTTTACTACTACTACTACTACAGTACTACTGTTTCTACTTTACTACTACTACTACAGTACTACTGTTTCTACTTTATACTACTACTACTTCTACTACTACTACAGTACTACTGTTTCTATTTTACTACTACTATTACTACTACTACTACAGTACTACTGTTTCTACTTTACTACTACTACTACTGACTGTTCTACCTTACTACAATACTACTGTTCCTATTTTAGTACTACTACTACAGTACTACTGTTTCTAGTTTTCTACTACTACTACTACAGTAGTACTGTTTCTACGTTACTACTACTACTACAGTACTATTACAGTACTACTGTTCCTACTTTACTACTACTACTACAGTACTACTGTTTCTACTTTACTACTACTACTGCAGTACTACTGTTTCTACTTTACTACTACATTACTACTACTGACTGTTTGTACTTTACTACTACTACTGACTGTTTCTACTTTACTACTGATACTAGTACTACTGACTGTTTCTACTTAACTTCTACTACTACTACCGACTTTCTACTTTACTACTACTACTACTACTAATACTAATACTACTACTACTGACTTTCTACTTTACTACTACTACTACTACTACTACTACAGTGATACTGTTTCTACTTCACTACTATTACTACTACTACAGTACTACCGTTTCAACTGTACTACTACTACTACCACAGTACTACTGTTTCAACTGTACTACTACTACTACTGTACTATTGTTTCTACTTTACTACTACTACTACAGTACTACTGTTTCTACTTTATAATACTACTTCTACTACTACTACAGTACTAGTGTTTCTACTTTACTACTACTACTACTACTACTGACTGTTCTACTTTACTACTACTACAGTACTACTGTTTCTACGTTACTGCTACTACAGTACTACTGTTTCTACTTAACTACTACTACTACTGACTGTTTCTACTTTACTACTACTACTTCTATTTCAGTACTACTGTTTCTACTTTACTACTACTACTTCAGTACTACTGTTTCTACTTTACTACTACTGCTACAGTACAACTGTTCTTACTTTACTACTACTACTCCAGTACTACTATTACAGTACAACTGTTCTTACTTTACTACTACTACTCCAGTACTACTACTACAGTACTACTTTTCCTACTTTATTACTATTACTACAACTGTTTCTGCTTTACTACTGCTACAGTACTACTGTTTCTAATTTACTACTACTACAGTACTACTGTTTCTAATTTACTACTACTACTACTACTGACTGTTTCTACGTTACTACTACTACTCCAGTACTACTACTACAGTACTACTTTTCCTACTTTATTACTATTACTACAACTGTTTCTGCTTTACTACTACTACAGTACTACTGTTTCTACTTTACTACTACTACAGTACTACTGTTTCTAATTTACTACTACTACTACTACTGACTGTTTCTACGTTACTACTACTACTACAGTACTATTACAGTACTACTGTTCCTACTTTACTACTACTACTACAGTACTACTGTTTCTACTTTACTACTACTACTGCAGTACTACTGTTTCTACTTTACTACTACATTACTACTACTGACTGTTTGTACTTTACTACTACTACTGACTGTTTCTACTTTACTACTGATACTAGTACTACTGACTGTTTCTACTTAACTTCTACTACTACTACCGACTTTCAACTTTACTACTAATACTACTACTAATACTACTACTAATACTAATACTACTACTACTGACTTTCTACTTTACTACTACTACTACTACTACTACTACAGTGATACTGTTTCTACTTCACTACTACTACTATTACTACTACTACAGTACTACCGTTTCAACTGTACTACTACTACTACTACAGTACTACTGTTTCAACTGTACTACTACTACTACTGTACTATTGTTTCTACTTTACTACTACTACTACAGTACTACTGTTTCTACTTTATAATACTACTTCTACTACTACTACAGTACTACTGTTTCTACTTTACTACTACTACTACTACTACTGACTGTTCTACTTTACTACTACTACAGTACTACTGTTTCTACGTTACTGCTACTACAGTACTACTGTTTCTACTTAACTACTACTACTACTGACTGTTTCTACTTTACTACTACTACTTCTATTTCAGTACTACTGTTTCTACTTTACTACTACTACTTCAGTACTACTGTTTCTACTTTACTACTACTGCTACAGTACAACTGTTCTTACTTTACTACTACTACTCCAGTACTACTATTACAGTACAACTGTTCTTACTTTACTACTACTACTCCAGTACTACTATTACAGTACAACTGTTCTTACTTTACTACTACTACTCCAGTACTACTACTACAGTACTACTGTTTCTACTTTACTACTACTACAGTACTACTGTTTCTAATTTACTACTACTACTACTACTGACTGTTTCTACGTTACTACTACTACTACAGTACTATTACAGTACTACTGTTCCTACTTTACTACTACTACTACAGTACTACTGTTTCTACTTTACTACTACTACTGCAGTACTACTGTTTCTACTTTACTACTACATTACTACTACTGACTGTTTGTACTTTACTACTACTACTGACTGTTTCTACTTTACTACTGATACTAGTACTACTGACTGTTTCTACTTAACTTCTACTACTACTACCGACTTTCTACTTTACTACTAATACTACTACTAATACTACTACTAATACTAATACTACTACTACTGACTTTCTACTTTACTACTACTACTACTACTACTACTACTACAGTGATACTGTTTCTACTTCACTACTACTACTATTACTACTACTACAGTACTACCGTTTCAACTGTACTACTACTACTACTACAGTACTACTGTTTCAACTGTACTACTACTACTACTGTACTATTGTTTCTACTTTACTACTACTACTACAGTACTACTGTTTCTACTTTATAATACTACTTCTACTACTACTACAGTACTAGTGTTTCTACTTTACTACTACTACTACTACTACTGACTGTTCTACTTTACTACTACTACAGTACTACTGTTTCTACGTTACTGCTACTACAGTACTACTGTTTCTACTTAACTACTACTACTACTGACTGTTTCTACTTTACTACTACTACTTCTATTTCAGTACTACTGTTTCTACTTTACTACTACTACTTCAGTACTACTGTTTCTACTTTACTACTACTGCTACAGTACAACTGTTCTTACTTTACTACTACTACTCCAGTACTACTATTACAGTACAACTGTTCTTACTTTACTACTACTACTACTCCAGTACTACTACTACAGTACTACTTTTCCTACTTTATTACTATTACTACAACTGTTTCTGCTTTACTACTACTACAACAGTACTACTGTTTCTACTTTACTACTACTACAGTACTACTGTTTCTAATTTACTACTACTACTACTACTGACTGTTTCTACGTTACTACTACTACTACCGTACTATTACAGTACTACTGTTCCTACTTTACTACTACTACTGCAGTACTACTGTTCTACTTTACTACTACATTACTACTACTGACTGTTTGTACTTTACTACTACTACTGACTGTTTCTACTTCACTACTGATACTAGTATTACTGACTGTTTCTACTTAACTTCTACTACTACTACCGACTTTCTACTTTACTACTAATACTACTACTAATACTAATACTACTACTACTGACTTTCTACTTTACTACTACTACTACAGTACTACTGTTTCTACTTTATAATACTACTTCTACTACTACTACAGTACTACTGTTTCTACTTTACTACTACTACTACTACTGACTGTTCTACTTTACTACTACTACAGTACTACTGTTTCTACGTTACTGCTACTACAGTACTACTGTTTCTACTTAACTACTACTACTACTGACTGTTTCTACTTTACTACTACTACTTCAGTACTACTGTTTCTACTTTACTACTACTGCTACAGTACAACTGTTCTTACTTTACTACTACTACTCCAGTACTACTATTACAGTACAACTGTTCTTACTTTACTACTACTACTCCAGTACTACTACTACAGTACTACTTTTCCTACTTTATTACTATTACTACAACTGTTTCTGCTTTACTACTACTACAACAGTACTACTGTTTCTACTTTACTACTACTACAGTACTACTGTTTCTACTTAACTACTACTACTACTGACTGTTTCTACTTTACTACTACTATTACTACTACTGACTGTTTCTACTTTACTACTACTACTACTACTACTACTGACTGTTTCTACTTTACTACTAATACTAGTACTACTGACTGTTTCTACGTTACTACTACTACTAATACTACTACTACAACTGACTGTTTCTACTTTACTACTAGTACTACTACTACTACTGACTGTTTCTACTTTACTACTAATACTAGTACTACCGACTGTTTCTACTTTACTACTACTACTACTACTACTGAATTGCTACTTTACTACTACTACTAATACTACTACTACTTACTTTTTCCACTTTACTACTATACTACTACTACTACTACAACTGACTGTTTCTACTTTACTACTACTACTACTACTACTACTGACTGTTTCTACTTTACTACTACTGCTACTACTGACTGTTTCAACTTTACTACCTCTACTAATACTACTACTACTACAACTGACTATTTCTACTTTACTACTACTACTACTAGGACTACAGTACTACTGTTTCTAATTTACTACTACTACTACGTCACCTCCACAACAGTGAACAAACCTGACATATACTGTACTACTGTTTCTAGTTTACTACTACTTCTACTACTACTACAGTACTACTGTTTCTACTACTGTTACTACTACTTCTACATTACTATTGTTTCTACTTTACTCCTACTACTACTACTACTACTACTACTACTGACAGTCATTCAGCATCATTGAGACTCCATTCTGCTTGGCTCAGATTTACTGGCTTAATAGGCACACATTTCATTTAGTTCATAGCATCATAACTTATTATGAAGTGTTTGAAACAGATGTACAGGGCCAGTCCTCTTTGTGGATGTCCTGATGCCACAGATCTCTTCTAATTCTCTTCTCTTCTAAAAGAATAACCTGGGTTTATTATTGTTTGACATGCAAAAAGCGACACAGATTCTAGGAATGGTGCTGCTCGTGTTTGCTCGGCATTGGTTCAGGCCTCTGAGCAGGATAAATAGGTGGGGATATAAACAAAACCTTCAAAATGTGATGTGTTTGTATGAGAATTGGATTAAAAGTGGAGTCAGCTTCTATTAAATACATTATTACATTATTATCGATTACATTATTTATTTTGAAACAATTTATGGGGGGGATAATGTCATGTTTTTCAGATGAAAAATGCAAATGTATTTTAAGGATAGCACAGTAATGTACTTTATAGGTAAACCTCCTTCGTGTATGAACATGAGCTGAGCTGCTTAGATTCTGTCTGTTGCCCGTCCTGAACATGGAGCAGAGAGATCCAGCATGGCAGATTATTTCTCCACTTAGCTATATTTATATGTAAATCAGATTGAAATTGATTTCCACATTTAATATAAAATCATTGCCCATACTGTATGACAATATCACATGCGCAGCTGATTCTTCATATGCCTGTTATAATGGAGGCTGGATTCGGTTTACACTTCAAATCCATGTTACATGTATTTATTTTTTAGTCATGGCATGACCCTGAATTTGACATGTGTTGACAGTTTATGAACAGACTCACAGGTTGGTAGAATGGTGGTAGATTTTTTTCATCAGATGAAGATACCTAAATATTTTGTGTCATCACACATTTATTTAAACTTCAGGTAAACCAGGTGAAAGAATTGGTGTCAATGCTGGACTTAGACAGTAATATTCTTGAGTTGGGTCTGTAATGGAAGTGAGAACATACATACTTGTATGTCAGCCTTGTTGTTGGTCCATTTTGCTGGAAAAGAACTCTAGGTACCGTAAACTTCCACTGGATAATTTAAGTTAGATAAAGGAAAAAAACTCAATTACTCAGTTATATTTTTTTTGGTTTTTTTATGAGAAGAGGATAGAAGAAGCACATTCAGCATCAGACAGCTGTATACACAGCTGACCTGTATTAATGCCAACTAAATGGTTACCAATTAAACAACAATCAAATTTGGTGAGAAAAATGTTGTTTTTTGCCAACTTAGCCAGAGTGTTGAGTGCACAGATAGATCTGTGTTTTTTCCACAGAAAAATAAATCTAGTCTTAGCTTGAGTTTCATATATGTGGAAATAGAACTGCTGTGGTTTTAGTTATTCCAGTGCAGTTATTCCTCCCTCTGTCTGAGACAAGAAGTTGATATTGATCTTATTTTCTTACTATGGGAAAAAACATCATTTTGAATATGTCAGATTCCTCCTTAAACGTTGTAGACCTGCTGTTACAGTACAAGCTCTTGTTGTTTGTGCAGATCCTTCAGATGAATACTACAGAATCCATTGGGGACCAGAGTACTGTGGACACAACCAGACCAGACCCATGGAGAAGACAACCACACAGGTAGCTAAAATCATTTCCACTGTAAATATGATTGTCAAATAGATTTTGAGCATATGATGTCACTTTTTATGTAATGAGCAACAACAAAAAAACACTTATAATATCAAAGACCAGGGTCTGTTAGCCAATGTTTTAAATCTCTCTCAGCTGCCTTAAGATAGCAGTGTGCCAACAATATGCCTGACCACACCTCATTTTTAGATCAAGACACCCTTCTGCACATAGATGGGCATTTGCTACACAATGTGGGCACTGGGTGTGAAAATGACAACTGTGTTATGTGGAAACAATAATTACACTTCCTGCACTGTATGCCACTTTGCAGCAGTTGTAGGATAGAGCCCTGACTGTAGATTTCAAGAGTTAGAGGTTGACAGAGGACATAATGCATGTTGACAGTGAATCTTATGTTAAAGATATACTCCCACTCAACAACAGTCTAGGTGTACAAAATGCATTCCTCCCAAAATTCGGCATATCAATTAATAAATATAATTTTATTATTTGGTCAAGTTTCAATGCATAATTCAAATGAAAACATGTCAAATGAAAGGGGTAGATTTGTTTTCCTGGCCGCAGTCCTGGCCCTTTTCCCTGCAGCTTCCCGTCTCTTAAGCACATGCACAAGTCAGCTGTGGGTGTCCAGACTTAGATTTCAGTAGCTCCCATCGACCCTTCTGCTCTCCAGTATTTACCAGTTTTGCTCTCCATTTCTTTTGTTCAGATACTTGATGCCTTTTCCTCACTATCTGTTATTTAATGCACAAACACACGCCAACCAGCCAGAGTGCAGAAAGAGGAAGTGACCCTGTCCTTACCTGGATATATATAGAAATCCTGGATCGGATGGTTAAAAAATATAAGTCATAAATAAAATAAAATTACTTTTTAAACCTGGGTTACATGTTCTCCATTTGATCGCAGATTTGAAACTTCCACGCATGCGCTTGGGGCCTTGTGTGGCCTGGAAATCTGGGAAAGCTCTTGGGTAAGACGTACTTCCGTGTGACATCACCGAATTTGAAAATGGCCCTTTGTTTACTTCATATTTTTTGCCTTTCACTGGCTTAATATTGGAATTGTTCACTGTATTCCGCTGTGCTAAAGATATGACCATTATTCAGGCTGTAGAATAGCATTCATCCTACTGAATAAAAACAATATCCTGGTTACTTTCAAAATTCTTCACACGCCTTGAGCAGGAAAAAGCTGAGTGGGAGTATACCTTTAATATTTTAATCAGTCTTTGTCTGATTTAGGAGAGCTTCGTCAGCCTGCAGGGCTTGCTGTTCTCTTGTAAGTATAAAGTCCTTCTGCAGCCAGTCAGCAAGAAGCGACGTCCTCTAACAGAGAGCACCAGCTTCTTCACCCCGTCCTGTGCCTCCATCCAGGCCAAGAGTCCAAAATCCATCACCTGTCCTGGAGAAAAAGGTGAACACTTTCTGCGCTATACCTGATGGCATCAATACTGTATGTCATTAATATGGAGCTCATTTGCACTTTTTGCATAAAACTTCCAAATTTCTGTTTTGTTTGCTTGTTTTCTTCATTGAATATTTTACTGCTGTCACAATGGTGGTTTAAAGCTTTCTCATTTCATATAACACAGACTGTAAGACTTCTGAGTATCTAAGATGTACAAAATGTTCACGTTGGTCCAATTCAGGGAATTTCTCACAGCCATAACAGCAGACAACCCAACAACTCTTTGAGCTAAAGGAGCTACAGAATACTCTTTCTATGTATCTGGTGTCACTTGTTAACAAACGGAGGCAGCTCTTGAAGATTGTGTGAATACATTATTTCAACATCGGAATAACTTTGAAAAAGGAAAGAAACCTAATCTATTAAAAATCTATTAAAATGCCCATTTAACTCAGTCTCATGAGGCATTAAAACTTCATATCAGGTTTCTTTGTTAAGATCTGGCAAAGCAACAAGGCCCCAAACAAGGGTGGGTTTGATCTCTTTTTATGCAATTTTCCATCACTTCTTATGGGACAAATTTTACTTTTCTGTCCAGTTTTCATGAAAACGGTTCTGCAAATCACTACCAAAAAAAAGAGCTCACCACTCCTAGTCAGTCCACATGTCTTGAGTACTTTTTACATACGTGCTATCAACACTGCAGGACTAACAGCGTGGTGATAAAGTGTACGAAGGAATAACAATCAGTTTGCTTATGTGCTTTGCACATCAGGGACACAGAAAAAGTTGAATGATACTGAAATGGAAGATTTGGAAGGAATAACACAAAATACTCAAAACTGGTTGAGAGTATCAGGATCTTCTAAATCATCTTCATTCTTCTTTTGTATCCATGCCTCAGTCCTGCTTTTTTACCATGAAGACCATGAACATGTCAAAAGAATCTGTTCACAATACTAGCACCTGCCTTCATTTACCTTGGCTCTGTCCTCTAGCAGAGTCCCATCAGAAGGTCCTGGTGAAGGCGACCAACCTGACAGCATCCTTCGAGGTTCGAGGCGGGAACATGAAAGCTATCTTTAGTTGGGATTTGTTCACAGCTCTTACCCACCAGCATCTGACTGGTTACCAGGTGACTTGGGCGGAGGTCATCCGATCCAACCGCCACAACAGCTACAAGCTGCCTCACAGCCTCATCTCCCAATCCCAGATCCTACCTCCGGTCAGCGCTTTTATAAATTACAGTAGCATAACTATTAATAATAAGTTTGGTGAAGGTTCTTTCACTCAGAACATGTTAAGCATAATAAACTCTCCAGGCAACCACATCAATTAGAAGGTTTCCAGTCATCAATTAACATTTATTTAGATTTAAATCATGATTTTGTTTCAAATACATTCCTATTTCTTATTCCCCTATATTTAGTACACGACACAGTTTTTACCAGGAATTTAGAACTGTAAAATGCAGTCGTACAAAATTAAGTTTTTCAACTAAACAATTGCACAGTAAGAGTCCAATGCATTTACATTTGACTTGTTCTAGGTCAAATGTACACTTGGTCAAATGTAGACTTGTTCTACATTTGACTTGCTCCAACAACATAAATAACAAAGTATCACTATTTCCCTGAGTCTGAACTGTACTCCTCACTTTATAAAGGATGACTTTGAACACAATTTAGAGTTTTATGTTATTTTTTCATGTATTCATGATTTAACATGTTTTGGTTGTGGGTACTTAAAAAAGTCTATTCAGTGTCTGTTTCACATGTCTGTTTGTTTCAGTAGAGTAGGGTAGTGGAAGGAAAATATTGGGTTCTTAAAAATATGCGTTTTTAAAGTTGCTAAGTATATTTGCCTTTTTACAATTTGATGACAAGTCCAAATATGCCATTTTCTCTTTTATGGTCCTTTTTTGTGAGTTCCTCTGGGTAACAGTTCTGTGGGTTGTAATGCATATCCAAGTTAGATATTGACCCAGACACTGAGGCTGACAACAAACACTTTCAAAACCTTTAGATCAGCAGTTTCCCCACAATTTCACACACTGAACATTTTAAACTTTGCTTTCTCCTTCATCCTCTCACTGCTTGTCCATCCTCCTCTCTTTTAGGATGCTAATGTTCTGGTGGTGTCAGGCCTGCACCCAGCCAGTCTGTACAGGCTGGAGGTCCAGGTCATCACAGCAGAGGGTGAAGGTCCTGCAACCACTCGAAACTTCCAGACTCCCGGACAGCAAAGTTCTCTGAAGCCCAGTAAGGAAGGACAGAAATTAGAGATACAAAAAAATGAAACAGAGAAAGAGGATACTTGGGGTGCATGAATACTTTTTCAATACCACATGTCTGAAACAACACAATATACATATTTGAATGTATAGAATGAACCAAATCTCCAACCAGATTTTCAACCCAAGGCTGCACAGACATTAGCCTTATTACAAATGTGTTGGTATTTGTTTTGTGACTTTTTCCATTTCAGCACTATGGACAGCTTGTTAATTCAAAAAAGAAAAGAAATCCTATGTTATGTGCTAAGGACTTGGCACTGGTATCAAAAGATCTTTTAAGTATCATTTTATATGTTTTTTTTATATAAGTCTACAAGTATTATATTAAAGTTTACAATTATAATATTGTGACAAGTGCATCCATTTTACATCTCAAGTTTTCCTTATCTCACAACTTGGACTTAAACAACTACATTCATCATGTATATATATAGTTTGATGACATTGAGGTCCAATCAGCCAGAATGTCGTAAACTTTTCATAAACTGAAATGAAAATAAGTTGAAAATATGAAACTAAGCACTCTGCTTTGCTGAGTTAATTAATTTTACAACTAACGTCTTATCTCCCCTGAATAGTATATATATATATAGTATATATAGTATATATAGTATATATACTATATATACTATATATATATAGTATATATATATATAGTACTATATACTATATATATATATATATATATATATATATATATATATATATATATATATATATATATATATATATATATATATATATAGTAAAATACAATAGTCTCACTGTTAATATGAAACTCAGGTGTAATAAATCAACAAAATAGAAGATCTGCCACAACTCTCTTTAAGACCGAAGTGCATTTGCTACTCACATACTGAGGGAGCTGGACATGAAAATTAGGTGAAGACTGCGCTCGTCGGAAACTAGCAATGACACCTGTGCTGCACTTTACATCCCTTTCTGCTGGGGATAACATAGAGCTCTGAATGTTGGATCAGGCCTTCACAAAATCAGCCGAACAATACACTGTCCTTGACCCTTATCTTCTTTGTGGGTTATGAACTTAAAGAGCTTTTTAGAAGTGTCAGAAAATTACCAAAAATCTCTATTTGGTGTCTCAGAGACATCATTTGTGATTAGTGTTATCAGCACATTCCATTAAGAAGTGTTTGCATCAAAGAGAGCAGAAAACCTGAAACTGATTAAGGCTACAATGACACCAAAGGTAGGGTAGACATCTTGGATATACAATAAGTCACAAATAGCCTCCCCCAGCAGAGCCACTGATTATAGTGTTTAGAATACCTTTACCATTTGGAGCTCAATCAACACTGGCAGCAAAATGAATTGGAGGACAACATTTTACAGAAGTGAGGTCTCCTGCACCGCAAATACATCATAAACAAAAAAGGGGGTCAGTAAAATATAGTATGAATGAATAAAGTTACAAAGTCAAACAGATCATTACAATAAAGTAAAGCTGTAAATGTGGTAATGCAGCTGGTGTTTGA
Organism: Chaunax sp. Z400; assembly: GCA_037577475.1. Classification (NCBI taxonomy): domain Eukaryota; kingdom Metazoa; phylum Chordata; class Actinopteri; order Lophiiformes; family Chaunacidae; genus Chaunax; species Chaunax sp. Z400. The sequence continues at coordinate 732,963 of CM075205.1, read as the reverse complement.
TTTTCTGCTTTGCTGACAGAATTTCAGCCCTGTGACCCTGCTGAACCATTACAGTCCTTTACATACATGAAAATACACAGAGGTTGTCAAGTGGAACCTTCAATATATTTTAAAACCTGAAAAATGCTTTCCTGCAACTGATTCACTGATTAGATGTGTAGTTTGGTAAATGACATTCAGCTCCCCTACACTCTGTAAATGCTGTATAAAGTGTTTGTCTCTATTTATTATTTGTGTCTCTAGAGTAAACATAATACATCCATGTGCTCAGCCATTTGTAAACATCTAGGGAACCTTTAAAAGGCTCATTAAAAATAAATAAATAAATTTCTCGTCAATATGTGTACAGCTGCATGTTTAATTTCTCATCTTTTTTCGCTTTGTTCCTTCATCTGCATTTGTTTCCAGTATTCAGAGCTGACTTTTGTCTGTTGAGAGAATTTATAATGATTGTGTAACTGAAGCTTTATTCCTGTGAGGAGACGCAAAACCATGAAGAAATAAATATCTGATTTTAATTCTACCTCCATTACTCTAATGTTGTTTGAAGAAGCCCATGGGGATACAGTATGTGGTATAAGGATGTGTGCCCTTGTACACGCACGCACGCACACACACATGCGCACACACACACACAAGAAACTCAGAACTCATTATCGTGAATCATTCTTCTTATTCACACACATTTGGTCTTTTTCATGGTGTGTGTGTGTGTGTATCACAGGTAGAGGGAGAACACTTAATGTTCCTCACAGACTTTCTACACAGACATACATGATATAGTCATTGCTGGTACTCAGTTCCACACGCATCTATGTTTAGTATCCATGTGATAATGGAGCTCAAAAGTAGTAGTATCATCTGAAACACATGACAGAGGGTGGAGGTGCTGCTGGAGGTGGCTGCTAACATGCACTCAGTGCAGGCAGTCCATTTGAATAAGGAAGAGTGGAGTGTAAGAAAACATTCTTACCCAGGATCTCTGCCTCTCTCTATGGGGCAGTGACTGTAGATACTGACATGGAAAATAAAATTTGGAATATAGAAAACATGAACTGAATAAAGGAAGACTGATGTTGAAACACCTCTTACCTCCACTAAGGAGCTAATGTTTGTCTGTTTTTTTCCTGTTTTGTTAGCAGAATATCTCATAGTTACAGATTCCTCTTCTTGCAGAGAGGTGGCTCTTAGAATGGGTAAGATCCAGATTAAGGTGCAGATCCAGAAACATTTTTTGCAGCCTTGGCAGAGGCATGCAGGTCTCCTAGTATTGAAACAGATTTATAAGCAAAACATGTATGAACACTGCAAAAAGTTCCACTGAGGAGTTAAAATTTATTTCATTTTAAGTTGATATTTTGGTAACCTCTGCTAAGGTGGTTATGTTTTCACATGTCCAATGGTTTGTTTGTTTGTACAATTATGTAAAACCACAGAAGAGATTTCCACAAAACTTGGTGGAGCAATGGGACACGGGCCAGGAAAAAATCCATTCTTCTTCTCCTGATAAAGAGGTAGAGCCAGGATTTTTTCCTCACTATCTTTAACATTGCTACATTGGGTGCTTTTCAACATTTTCCCAAATTATGCAAAAACTACTCATTCTAGACTCTGTAGAAGGGTGGAGCATGCATCAGGCAAACTCAACAGATAGTATGTGGAGGATGGCTTGACCTTGGAGGTGGTATGCGCTCGACTACCATTCTTGTATTTTAATACGATTTTCAATCTCCTGAGAAGTTCACAAAAGAATCAATTTACTTTTATGCATGTAAAAACTTAACACAAATAGCATTTCATTAAGAGCTTTGTTAGGTCTAAGAGGTACCAAAGATTATGTAATAGTGATGTCATATCAAACAAACCTGCCATTTCCAGCCCTTTAAAGTTCTTAAACCTTCAGTCTAAACTTGATAATTCTTGCATTATTTCTCACAAGCTGCATACAGCTACAACAAACTGGAGTGTAGGTTGTATGATGACTGGTAAAACAGGCAAAATCCAGAACACTAACAAATAACTATTTCATCAATACCTTTGTTCAGATGGACATTGATGTATTTTTATTTTTTTAGTGAATGAATTAAACTAAAACTATAAGGGTTTTAAAAAGTGTGTTTGCTTTTTTAAAGACTTGTTTAAGACCATACATTGCATTTAATTGTTTAGCCATAGCAACTTAAGTGCATTCAACCGTGGTCATACAGCCCCAAAATGACAAGAATCACACAAGTATAGACTCATATCAAACATGTGCCACTCCCCATGCCACTGGCATAGGTTAATCAGAATTCACTGCATTGTACTTGTTGGATAACAAGAGGAAAACATGAGTACCACCAGTATGACAACTGCAGAGTTAGTGATACTTCATGGTGGGTTCATCTGAGTGACACCTCTCTCATCAGGGTTAGTCAGCTGATCTGTTGTCCGTTTAGAAATGTTTATTTGTGCAGTTTTAAGTGACTTTCCTTTGCAGTTCATATTAATTTATTTTGCACATTAAAGAGGGAGCAGATCTGTGAAATCCAGTTAGATATCAGAAATGAAATGACAAATTCAGAATGTTCCATTCTGTTGTGAAATACGCATAGATGATGATGATTAACTCAGCTGTCAGCTGTCCTCCTAGAGCATACACCACATTAATAATTAGGCCAACACTAATATTTAATAGAAAGAGGCACATTGTTTGGACACACTGAATGAATGTTGACTTCTGTCAGTCTGCATTCACCTCACATCAATACATCACTGCAGTGGGAAAAGCACTGAAAGCTGATTGGCTACAGAGACAAACTTCACCTCATCTTGCATGTCCTGTGGGAAAATTACTTAAAATATTAAAATGTTACCATACAAATGTGTATTAAAAGCAAGAATACTCTAAAAGGGAAAACCTAAATGGGCTGAGACCAATAAAGGGGGTGGCAAACTACACAGGGGTGTGTCTAGGGGAGTGTGTGCATACATACCATATACTCACCATGTGTGACCACAGCAACCTAAACACTCATTTGGGCGAACCACTCATGCCATTAAACCAAATTATACTAAAACTAAACGGGCAAAGCAGCAGCAGTAGTTCTCACACTGCAGGAAGACCCTCAGGTGGCACTAATGAGGAAGCCAAACAAAGGTCAAAGTTAGAATATAACAATACATATTAATTAAACATTTGTCTACATACCTTTGACCAACGTATGTAACAGCAAAAAGACAAAACAACCTCATGTCTCCATGCCTGTGGGTAGGATGACTGGCAGGTGCTCTAAGAAGGAAGCTAAAACCACAGTCAAAGTTATCCTCATAATAATGCAGATTATGGCAAAGTGGCAAACAAGCAGCTTACCTTCCTCTGACCAGGGCACATGGCAAAGCAAGAGGAATAAGAAAGAAACCAAAGTGTCCTATATAACCTTGCCCTGATTGGAGGAGGGGCTGGAGGAGGAGCCACGCCTGGTGCTGCATTCACTACCACTACCTGATGACAAATTTAGTTACCGTAGGGGAGCATTACCCACCACATTCACATATATGCAGAGCAGTGTTGTTCATTAGATGAAGGTAATTGATTACACTGCATCACGCAGCATACTCCAGAGTTACAGGTAAAAAAGTCATTTTTTTGTCAACCATGAATTTATAGAAATGATATGAAATAATAAATACTAAATTTGCCATTTTATCCAATTCAATTCAATTGATGACAGTAGAACATATTTACGTACTAGTTGGCTCTCCAGTCAGAAGGAGGCTGTAGAGAAGCTTAGCTCTCATCCTAGTGTCAGTTGAGAAAAAAAATTATCCATCTGTCAATCATTAAAGGGTGGATTTAATGCTAAAAATCCACCTTTTAATCTATATAAATTGGATTTACCTGGCAGATGTGGTTGCCCTGGAAAAGCTTCATGCCCGAAAACTCCTGTTCTGCACAAAAAGCATAGACTACGTGGAATGCATGGGTTGCAAATCCGAGGGCATGGGTTCATAATCCATGCGCACGGATTGCTAAACTGTGGGTACAGATTTTGAGATGGATTTTTTTTTCTCAACTGACACTAGGGGGGCTTCACAGCTTCCTCCACACTCTTTGAGGTGTTAAGTAGATGGACTGTGAGAAATAGCTTGGAGTGTTCTGGAGCACATACAAAGGGGAGTGGGGAATGCATAAACACACACACATCAAAATGACATGACATGCGTTGATGTTTCTGTCAGGAGAGGAGAGGAGAACAGCTGCCTAATTACAAAGGCAAGGTTTGAACCAGGCACTTCCCGACTAGTGCACTTTTCCCACCATGACACCTGTCCCTTCACACTGAGACCTTTTCTCTGGGTGCATTTATCTTCGTACTTTGGATGATGGACTTGAAAATTAACCGGGACTCGTAAGATTCAGTGGGATTTGAACCCACGTCATCAGAACTTCTACTCTGTATCCTAAGACGCTGAGCTATCTGACTTGACATGTGACATCTTTGTCTTCTAGTGGACTAAATATCACCAAGCAGCTATCTACAATTCTGAGCTATTTGAACTGAAACATAACAACACTTGAGACATTACACTTTTTCCTCATGGAGGCTTGATTTAAAAATCTACAAATTCAACTGGAGATTGAACCCATATCCCATGGCATGGGAAGCAGGCCTCTTACATGATGAGCTCCTTAACCTTCAGGACCTCCAGATGAGTCTTGAGCTTCATTTTATTTAGTAGTTTTATTAATAGTTCTATATTAAAAATGTGTTGACATGACTGGTGTTGAGGGGCGCAATAGTTAGTATTCTTCATAACTGTGAGTGAAATCTCTTGACCGGATGGAGCATGGGCCCCATGTATCAAGGCTGAGTCTTGGACTGGACTCCGGGTTGGTTGGAGATGACTACCACGATCTCTACAGAGCTGGATGGATGCTTGGCTTGGTCTATGAGTGCCTGGCGCTTGGTCCGTGGAACAGACATAACGGAGAATTTTATGACTGGCATGTTTGTGCATCAGGCTAGTTCTTTGGCTGGAAAGCCAGTTTGCACATTTTCCAAAAATGTGGAACTATCCCTTCAATAAGGACAATGAAGAACACACCTGTGCCTGAGATAAGAACATCTACTCTGGTCCTTTTTTTCATTTTTGATAGGATTATGCTTTTGACTTCTGGCCTACTGTAGTTTACTTCCATATTTATATCTATTTTTTGTTGCATCTTTTGCATATTTGTCTGCTAATTCCTTCCCCTCTATCCCCATGTGTGCTGGTATCCATATAAATGTAACTGTGACTCCTGACTGGTTTTTCCCTCTCTCTCTTCCTGCTTGTACCTGAGCTGCATACGGCACGTAGGCTTACACTATAAAAACTTAGCTGCAACTTCAGGTCACTTTGCACTATAAAGCTAGAACAGGGCATTCAATGCGAATGAAGCTCATCTTAACAAATTAGGCTACAACTTGGCTGGGAAAGCTGATAAAATAAACTGTTATGCTTATTTCCATGTAAAACTAAATAACTTTGATGCAAACAAGGTCTTTTCTGAATTTCTGGTCACATTCATTAACAGTAGTGTACATGTTCATCCTGGCCTTTTCCCTGTAGAAGAAGCTCTTTTTTACAAATGAGACTACAACTTGGGTGCAAAAGCTTGTAAAATCAAGTTTTATTCTTAGTTTAATTTCAGGTCACATTTAGTAACAGTGTACATGTTCATATTGGTCTATTCAATGTGAATGAAGCTGATCTTAACAAATTAGGCTACAACTTGACTGGGAAAGCTGGTAAAATAAAGTTTTATGCTTATTTTCATGTAAAACTAAGTAACTTTGATGCAAACAAGGTCTTTTCTGAATTTCTGGTCACATTCATTAACAGTAGTGTACATGTTCATCCTGGCCTTTTCCCTGTAAAAGAAGCTCGTTTTTACAAATGAGACTACAACTTGGGTGCAAAAGCTTGTAAAATCAAGTTTTATTCTTAGTTTAATTTCAGGTCACATTTAGTAACAGTGTACATGTTCATATTGGTCTATTCAATGCGAATGAAGCTCATCTTAACAAATTAGGCTACATCTTGGCTGGGAAAGGTGGTAAAATAAAGTTTCATGCTTATTTTCATGTATAACTAAGTAACTTTGATGGCAATTTTCTGAATTTCTGGTCACATTCATTAACAGTAGTGTACATGTTCATCCTGGCCTTTTCCCTGTAAAAGAAGCTCGTTTTAAAAATGAGACTACAACTTGGGTGGAAAAGCTTGTAAAATCAAGTTTTATTCTTAGTTTAATTTAAAACTGAGTCAATTTGATGGCAAACAAGCTTTTCTCTAAATTTCAGGTCACATTTAGTAACAGTGTACATGTTCATATTGGTCTACTCAATGCGAATGAAGCTCATCTTAACAAATTAGGCTACAACTTGGCTGGGAAAGCTGATAAAATAAAGTTTAATGCTTATTTTCATGTAAAACTAAGTAACTTTGATGCAAACAAGGTCTTTTCTGAATTTCTGGTCACATTCATTAACAGTAGTGTACATGTTCATCCTGGCCTTTTCCCTGTAAAAGAAGCTCGTTTTTCCAAATGAGACTACAACTTGGGTGGAAAAGCTTGTAAAATCAAGTTTTATTTTTAGTTTAATTTAAAACTGAGTCAATTTGATGGCAAACAAGCTTTTCTCCAAATTTCAGGTCACATTTAGTAACAGTGTACATGTTCATATTGGTCTATTCAATGCGAATGAAGCTCATCTTAACCCATAAGAACCCACGGTGACACAGGTGTCTCACGTCCTTTAAACGTTCTGGGAACTTCCTTATACAGCTTTATACTTGACTTTAACTCATGAAGTCCCTAAGTGACACCTACTGAACATCTTGGTGGGTCATGTGACAGATCATGTGACTTTGTGCTCCCATAACAACATTTCCAAGATGTCTGTCTGCCAGGGTATCACATGTGACAGGTCTAGCTAAATTTTAAAAGCTTGTTTTTGTCGCTGAAGGTAATATTCAAGCCATTTAACAATCCTAATGATTACATAAAATGTCCTTTATTACATTTAACCTGTTGTAACCACATTTCTTGCATAAATTGATATAAAACAAATCAGATAAATATCGTGGTGACATATATGTCACATCGGGTCTTTTGCCTTAAAATTGTCACGGAAAAAACCTAGTGACATATATGTCACAATCTGAAAAATGATAGTGATCTGCTCTGTTAATTTAGCTGATTCAATAATATTTAGTTAATATATTTTTATTCTTAGTTTAATTTAAAACTGAGTCAATTTGATGGCAAACAAGCTTTTCTCTAAATTTCAGGTCACATTTAGTAACAGTGTACATGTTCATATTGGTCTATTCAATGCGAATGAAGCTCATCTTAACAAATTAGGCTACAACTTGGCTGGGAAAGCTGGTAAAATAAAGTTTTATGCTTATTTTCATGTAAAACTAAGTAACTTTAATAGGCAAACAAGGTCTTTTCTGAATTTCAGGTCACATTCATTAACAGTAGTGTACATGTTCATCCTGGCCTTTTCCCTGTAAAAGAAGCTCGTTTTTACAAATGATACTACAACTTGGGTGCAAAAGCTTGTAAAATCAAGTTTTATTCTTAGTTTAATTTAAAACTGAGTCAATTTGATGGCAAACAAGCTTTTCTCTAAATTTCAGGTCACATTTATGTAGCCTGGTCATAAAATGAGAGTACCGGACACAGATAGAATAATTTTTGTGGGTACTTTATTCCCTCGACTGCATGAAATTGTAGTATTAATTTGTAACTTCGAGGAAATATGACAACGTCTTGTTTACCTCCAAAATAGTGAAACCAGAAAAATATACAATATGTCTCTTTAACACTTTCCCTTACAAAAGCTTAATACTGACATAACCCCCCAAGCTGTTCACTTAAGTCACTGAACCTAAGTACTGAATAAATTAAATAAAAGGAATAAATAAAATGAATACATCTGCTCTGTTCTCGAAAATAATCCAAGCCAATAAGCTCTAACCAATATCAATAGTATCAAAATAACAGCTCTCTCAAAGCAACAGTAGTATCAAAGACAACAGTAGTGGCTCAGCTCCTCTGTCCTTCCGGTGTGCAGCGAAACACACACACACCTGGAAATTAGTACGGCCCCTCTTTTCTCTCCCCTCTAGGTTGGTCAGAAACATACAAATTACACAGTGTGTTAAAAAAACACAGTCTGCTGAGATAACCAGCTTACTATATTACTTTATCCACAGTATATGTGTACATTATCAACACTCACGCTATCCCGCTGTTCAGAGTTGCTCTCAGCGTGGCAGAGATTCACACACACACCATCTGCGACCAATCTCAAAACACCCGTGATTTTCGCCGGCTCTGCACTTCCTGTATCTAAAGTCATGTGGCAGCTGCGCCCTGTGCTGAGCTACTGCTCTTAAAGCGACAGTGTCCCCTCAGCAAGATACCCAGTTTTCATCACTGCCCATAGTTCACCTGGCTACATTTAGTAACAGTGTACATGTTCATATTGGTCTATTCAATGCGAATGAAGCTCATCTTAACAAATTAGGCTACAACATGGCTGGGAAAGCTGGTAAAATAAAGTTTTATGCTTATTTTCATGTAAAACTGAGTAGCTTTGATGGCAAACAAGGTCTTTTCTGAATTTCAGGTCACATTCATTAACAGTAGTGTACATGTTCATCCTGGCCTTTTCCCTGTAAAAGAAGCTCGTTTTTACAAATGAGACTACAACTTGGGTGCAAAAGCTTGTAAAATCAAGTTTTATTCTGACTGGGTCTTGAGTGCGGGCTAGCCTGTACTGAGTGGATGGAGGTCAGCCGGCTCCAGGCCAGGCTGCAGAGGGACGGAGGTGGAGGCTCCGACTGGGGCTGTGACTGACTGGGGCTTGAGTGCGGGCTAGCCTGTACTGAGTGGATGGAGGTCAGCCGGCTCCAGGGCAGGCTGCAGAGGGATTGTGGGTGGAGGCTCCGACTGGGGCTGTGACTGACTGGGGCTTGAGTGCGGGCTAGCCTGTACTGAGTGGATGGAGGTCAACCGGCTCCAGGGCAGGCTGCAGAGGGACGGAGGTGGAGGCTCCGACTGGGGCTGTGACTGACTGGGGCTTGAGTGCGGGCTAGCCTGTACTGAGTGGATGGAGGTCAGCCGGCTCCAGGGCAAGCTGCAGAGGGACGGAGGTGGAGGCTCCGACTGGGGCTGTGACTGACTGGGGCTTGAGTGCGGGCTAGCCTGTACTGAGTGGATGGAGGTCAACCGGCTTCAGGGCAGGCTGCAGAGGGACGGAGGTGGAGGCTCCGACTGGGGCTGTGACTGACTGGGGCTTGAGTGCGGGCTAGCCTGTACTGAGTGGATGGAGGTCAGCCGGCTCCAAGGCAGGCTGCAGAGGGACGGAGGTGGAGGCTCCGACTGGGGCTTAGGTGTGTGGCTAGCCGGTATGGAGTGGCTGGAGGTGAGGGCTCCAGGGCAGGCTGCAGAGGAATGGAGGTGGAGGCTCACACTGGGGCTGTGACTGACTGGGGCTTGAGTGTGGGCTAGCCGGTGTGGAGTGGCTGGGGGTCAGCCGGCTCCAGGGCAGGCTGCAGAGGGACGGAGGTGGAGGCTCCGACTGGGGCTGTGACTGACTGGGGCTTGAGTGCGGGCTAGCCTGTACTGAGTGGATGGAGGTCAGCCGGCTCCAGGGCAGGCTGCAGAGGGACGGAGGTGGAGGCTCCGACTGGGGCTGTGACTGACTGGGGCTTGAGTGCGGGCTAGCCTGTACTGAGTGGATGGAGGTCAGCCGGCTCCAGGGCAGGCTGCAGAGGGACGGAGGTGGAGGCTCCGACTGGGGCTGTGACTGACTGGGGCTTGAGTGCGGGCTAGCCTGTACTGAGTGGATGGAGGTCAGCCGGCTCCAGGGCAGGCTGCAGAGGGACGGAGGTGGAGGCTCCGACTGGGGCTGTGACTGACTGGGGCTTGAGTGCGGGCTAGCCTGTACTGAGTGGATGGAGGTCAGCCGGCTCCAGGGCAGGCTGCAGAGTGACGGAGGTGGAGGCTCCGACTGGGGCTGTGACTGACTGGGGCTTGAGTGCGGGCTAGCCTGTACTGAGTGGATGGAGGTCAGCCGGCTCCAGGGCACTTACATATTAAGTTTATTCACCAAATAATGCTGCTGATTCCTTTAAGTGCAATGAATGCTCAGTATGTCACTTTCTATTTTTTTAGACTTCTGGTTGGTTTCCCAAAACTTAAAATAACGAGACGTGACAGTCGACATTCTGTCCCTTCAGTGATCATAAAGCTGTCTACATTTCTATTAGGTTATTTACGTCTGATACAGGTAATTAAGCTAATTATTGGAAATTGAACAACTCTCTTCTTAAACATGAGGAAGTCAAAATAAAAATTGCGCAGATAGTTACAAAGCTATGTATGGTGATATGATATAGGCTTCACCAGCATGAGAAGGTTGTAATAGGGCAGGAACATCAAGTCCCGGGTCCGAAATCACAGGTCGGGAACAACGGGTCTGATGTTGCAGGTCTGAGACTGCATCTCTTTTTCTTTTCAGTGGCCCAAAACAGATCAGTTCTTCCTCCATTTGGAGTTAAAGAGCTAAAATCACTTCATATAGCCATGATTTCCGATGACATATTATCCACTATTTGCTTTTTTGGTTTTTGAGGGGGCCGGTCCGCGGTTGCGGGTCCGAAATCCCGGGTCCAAAGTCCCGGTCCGAAATCCCGGGTCCAAAATCCCAGGTGTGAAATCCCTAGTGAACCTCACTATAGCAGAGCTTTGTCCAGACTTTGTTTCTTCCCTCTGCAGGCCTGACATTTGAATCAACTTTGTTTGTCATTACCAAAGACTGACTGTTTCATTCAAGATTTATTTGCTTTAAACGTCTCCCCTGTGTTTGAAATCCTGAGGGTGAGGGAGGAAAAATGTTCAAGTATTGAATTATTATTTTTCACTTTTGTTTCAGAATTATGGCTCTCTGTGACGGTGCTATGATTTCAATCAAAGTTCATTCGGGTAAGTGCGAGCTGCTTGTGCTTGAGTCAGGGTTTTGCTCATGTTACCACTCAAGAGTCCAACATGAGAGGGAGGGGAAAAGTGGGGGGGAGATGCAGGGAGGAAGAGGATGAGGGGGGAAAATGTTGAAGTATTGAATTATTATTTTGCACTTTTGTTTCAGAATTATGGCTCTCTGTGACGGTGCTATGATTTTCATAATTAAAACATCTGTGTACTGTGCCATGTTGAATTACATACATTTACAGACAAAATATTTTATTTAGTAGTTTTATTAATAGTTCTGTATTAAAAATATGTTGACATGACTGGTGTTGAGGGGTAAAAGTGTTTTATGAGAGCAATAGTTAGTATTCTTCATAATTGTGAGTGAAATCTCTTGACCAGATGGAGCCTGGGCCCCATGTATCAAGGCTGAGTCTTTGGCAGCAGACTAGGACCCTTTGCTGTGAGTCCTGCCCCCTCTCATTGCCACGTTTCCACGTTTTTTGCTTGAGAGAGATTCTAAGTATTGGGTACTCTTGGATTAGACTCTGAGAACAGAGCATTGTGCACACAAAGCATGCGGAGCCTTAAAAGGACAAGGGTTGAAAAACAGCAGACATTTACAAGACAATGTTACACAGGCTGAATGTCATTTATTGATCTTTAAAATGCCATGTTATCAACTTCGGAAGCTCTTGCCCCAAGTCATTAATTACACATTTGCTTTAGTCAATCTGATTGACTAAAGCAAATGCATTGACGATGATAAATATAACATTTGCGCAAAAAAAAGTTTTAGCTCAGGGAGATGGGATCCTGACCCGCAATCCTGGAAAGCAGGTTCGAATCCCAGCTGTCTCGTTCTTTCAAAATGTAGCTTCTGTTTGACACAGCTGAGCTTCCAGAGTCTGAGGTTGATGGTTCAAATCCTGATGTTCAGATGAGTCTCTGCGTTTTGTCCTCTGAAGTTTGAAATGTCAGAAGTAGAACAGGAACAATTGTTCTGTCCCGTCTAGAGGAAACCTGACCATAGCATAAAAATGTGACTCCTCTTTCCAAACTCCAAGGATGACCAGTGTCACAACAATCAAGTCCAAACAGGATTTATTTACATTTCTTTACAAAGATACAAATTTCAAATGTTTACAGCAACTTCATTTAACAAAGTGAAGGACAGAAAATACATGAAACTTCACTTCCAAACATAAAAAGGAGAGAAAAACAAAAAGGGTTTCCTTCCTGTTACAGCAATACAGAATATTTACAATATATACAAAAGAAACTTCACTACAACAATCATCTAATCACCAATTAGCACAAAGTGATGAGGCAGACAGGAAGAGGAGGAGTCACTGATGGGATCCACAGCTGTGTTAATGAGGCGCCATCAGTCTCCTGTCCAATCAGCAGCCTCCAGGTGTAACTCTGAAACAACAGAACAAAGTGTCAGCATCAGGAGAACAAAAAAAACTAAATAGCAAATACAAGTAGACCAATTTTATGTCTTTTTGTCAGACTGAGAACATCTTGCATGATTGTTTGATATTTTTTTAACATTGAGCAACACTACAAACGCAGAAAAGCTAATTATCTGAGCAGTGAGACGTTTTTCTCCACGAGGGTCTGAGATGTGTTCACAGCAACAGGGAAAAACCGTACAACACATTTTACCTAAACTATGAGCCACTCTGCAAAGACGGGATCTCTGTTGCGTCACATGAACTCATTTGGAACACTTGGCAGCGTAATGGCGCACGCAGGAGGACAGGACGAGTCGGGGCAGCAGGAGCGGCAACAGTAGGATTTTCTGTTACTTTTCATTCTGTGGAATCGGGAAACACGTTTTTTAAAGCCAAATCATTCACAAGTACAAAATCAAGACCGTCAAAAAGCAGTCGATCCCGCACAACTCCTCTAACTGTGCGCCGTATCACGCGTAAAACTCACTACACCAAGATATCAGACCCACAAAATGATTTTTCAGAGATAGAAAGGACCCACATAACGCCGAGATGAAGTGTGATTACCCCAGTCTCACACTGTCCGCTTCACTGACAGTCGGAGAAAAGAAAACTTGCGTCTCTCCCCACGTGTGTCATGGTTTAATTGGCCAGAAAATAAATCTATTAATGCAACATAAGGAGAAGATTTTATTTTTCCACGGTTTCTTTTTAATGAAGGACAGACTGCAATGAAGACGAGCAAACAAATAAAACACCTGACTTATCAACTAAGAGCTTTATGCTGATATTTCTTTGTATTTAAAAGGTAGTTGAACATCAACAGATCAGCATTGAACATATTTTTTATACACTTGTTTAGTTGATTAAAGAAAAACCAGAAATAAGAATAATCATAATAAATACTTACCCAACAAAAAAAGGTCATCATCACACAGCAGCCTGGTCAGGTTGAAAGAGGAGAAGAGGAGCCACAGGCAGCCTTTTTTTCCTTCTCCATTTAGTAGCTGTCCCTACTCTAGCAATCAGTCGGAATGAATCAATTGGAAGTTCACCAATTTAACATTTTCTGTATGTGTTTAGCTCCTTTTACAACCATTCCTTGGACATTATTCTCAAGTTACACACATTTAAAGTGTTAAAGATTTCATTTAGATTTTTGATGCTGAGTTAAAGTCTTGCAAACAAATCTTGTCTCCCCCGCAACATGACTGAAGGAGACTTGACTAATTGTATTAAAAAGTCAAACTTAAGAATCATGTAACTTCATCATTTAATATCGTCACGTTTAACAAGCTTCACTCTATATTGTAGAGCAAATAAATGGGCCTAACAAATGCATATTATTGAGGATTGTCATATTTAAAGTTGCAAGACGAGGTGAGATGCGTTCAGGTGTTTCTGCCTTGCAAGGAAAATGCAATGTTTTCACTAATACATTCAAAAAGCAGTAATGGATCCTTGTATCAACAATTAAAGTGAGCAAAAAACACAGCATGTAAAGATGAGGAAGAAAAGTTTGGACTTGGATGGATGGACACATACTATCCCTTTGGTGATACATTTTCTAGTAAGGAGCTTGAATGTTCCTGAGAGGCTCCTATGGTGTTTGTCCTTTGTATTTGTTCTTAAAATATTCCAAAACTGTATGTTTTATTAAAAAATAAATATTATTTTTACCCAACACAAACAGAAGCCTATTTATTCAACTGTTTTCTCAAACTTTAATAAGGAAGAAGGCTGTAATAATAATGTAATTATTTGCTTGAACTATGACCTTGCTCCCTGTCATTTGTGATAATTACGTGACTGCGTTGACATCTGATGTCTTTTAGCAAAAGGATGAGGTACCAGAGCCAATCACTATAATGTTATTCTATGGAACCATCCTCTAAGAACTCTAATTCATCTCAGGTTCCTTCAGTCAGAATGCTGGTTTACTTCCTAAATTCCTCAAAAGACTTTTGGTGCCCTGGGAAGCTTCCTTTGTTGGAAATGCATTGTTTTTTTTTTATTTTTCAATTGTTTTATTTCCCACTTCAGATGGTGTCACCAAGAGCAGCAGGGCCACAGCCTCAAGACGGCCAAGGAGGACAACTGATTTTTTATAAACAGTATAGGTTCATATGTTCAATGCTAATGTTATCTTTCACGTGATTCATTTCTGAGTTGAAAGAAGTAAAGTTTCATGTTCAATTTTGTGAATAAATTTCAATTTATTGTTTTCTTTTAATTTAAGAATAATTGATGTTAGTGTCTGGAACATATGCCTCTCACTTTATCACAACAAGTGCAATTATTCTGCATATGTATTAGTAATGGTTGTGTTATTCTGCAGGTACAAAGCCAAACTAATTTTGTTATTCAATAAGGACCAACACGATGTAGGCACACAGTCGGGCAACACACACACAACACACACACAACACACAACACACACACAACACACACACAACACACACACAGCCCAAAGTGTGTGGCTTGTGTGTGTGTTGCCCATGTGTGACACTGTAGACCCACAGTTTCCTCTTTGACTGGCTTTGGGGTCGTGTGAGGCCACTGTGGGCATGTGTGGGCCTAGGTGGGGCGCTACAGTGGGAAAGCCCACAAAATGCCCAAAGTGGGGGCATTTTGTGGGCAGTAATATTGACAAGGTGGAAATAATTTATAAACCCAAATCAGCTGTCCATTGTTCATGCTGGCTCATTGGAAACTAAGCTAGACCTGAACTAAATGTCTCAGGAGTTAAAGGTCTATTCCTGAACAATCACTATAATGATCACTGAAACTCTCAGCTGCTGTGAGGCGACAGTGTAAACCACCACGTCACTGTACCGCCCCCTAATGTCCCAACACACCTGAATTCACCTCATATTTCCTTGTCATTTATTTATATTGGCCTACTGTCTCTATTAAGACTTTATGAACTGACAGCGCAACAGGCCTCTCTCTCTCTCTCTCTCTCTCTCTCTCTCTCTCTCGTTAAAAGTCAAGCTATCTCACCCACCAGTCAGTCCGTCTCTCTGAACTGAATGTAAACAAACATACAAACCATATAACCCATTTAACCATATAAATTTATTAAACAATATAACATATTAAAATGTACTTTTATTGAAACAAGGGGCAGGAGCAGGACGGGGGCTTACCACGGCAGCTGGACCCAAAAAAAAAAGAAAAAAAGGAAGGGATCCAAAAACTACACGTGAACACCGCACATCAAACCAAAACTAAATCAGGGACCGTGAAGGGGACCAGCACCAAGGGCCAGGCTGCCTCTCTGCGCAGAGAGCTACAAAAATAACATTGTCTTGTCAGCTTATGGCGCAGAAAACGTAACGCAAAGGGAAGGTAAAAGCCAAAAGAAGCGGTACCAGCCCACGGCTCCGAGCAGAGCACCGGCGACGTGCAGCCCGAAGACAGCTGTTCGTGCTCAGCTCAGATGCACCGGGCACGTCAATAGAGGATGATTCCCCCCCATTCACGACAGCCTCACCCACACGCCAAACGCACACCGCCACACTGACACCAGACTCCCGCAAGAAGGAAATCACACACAGCTGTCAGCAGATGTAGCGGCTCCGCGCCGCCCCGCAGTCAGAGCCAAGGTGAAGCACCTGAAGGCCAATCAATGACGCAGAGGAGGGGGAACAAACCCATCCTGCCACAATATAATAAAACTGAGTGTTGTAAATGAATGGATGTATTTCTTTACATAACCCACAGCAAAAAAAAAAACAACAAAAAAAAAGTTGCTGGTATATGTTTTTATTTTATTTTATTTTATTTAGCACGATCTGAGCAAAATACCCACGCATGCAGTTTAAAATAAATACTAACAGTGACAGATAAATAAATAAAAAAGAAACGAATAAAAAAGACATTTCTACGCGGAGAAAAACAAAAATGGCGGCGAGTTTAACGTGACGTCGAGATCGTATATAATGTCCGGCGAAACAACGGCTCCTTTGTGAGTCTAACCGCTTACATCTGACTGATTCAGCTACTGAACTGCTAAACATTGTGTTTGCTAAGTGAAATATCTTTCTAATACACTGTTGTTACGTTCGTTTTTTGGATCATTCAACCATCTCATCGATCATTAATCAACATCTAATCAATATATCATCTTTATGGACCAACATGGCTGGAGGTGGAGGCAAGGTAAGAATACCAGGAAATACGTTTTTACTTACCGACCAGATTACTGCTGTTTGTCGCTAAAGCTACAGATTAACCAATGTATTATTTTATGATTTTCAGCGTTTTCAACTCATATATAATAAATATAGGCTTTATTTCATCGTATAAATGTGGTTTCCACTCATATATTTTCTATATAGGGACAAATACATTTCCTACAGTGTGATATTAAACAGATGGATGTTTTTGCTCATTCTGGACAGACTTTTGACAAGGACGTGAGGAGGGCCCCCAAACACCGGGAGCCCCGTCCTGGTGTCTCGCAGCAGCTGCTTCAGGACAACATCCGCCTGAAGAAGAGACAGTCGGACATGAAGGAGTCCAACACCAAGCTGCGGGCTGACCTCCGGTACGCTGATGGGGAGATCCGACAGAGAGACCATGACATCCTGTCTCTCCAGCGTCAGCTGTCCGCCCTGGAAGCCCAGATGACAGAAGAGGTCCAGGTCTTCCAGCAGGAGAACCTCAAGCTACAGGTGAGCTCATATTTTACATCCCAACTACTATTTACTAGACTTCAGATCACAGCTGCAGTTTGAAATTGAATTGGTCAGAAAAAATCAGGACGAAATTTAATGTGTATTTTGTAAACTAATGTACCCAAAAAGTGATGAGCAAATGGCTAAAAGCTGTTAGCTGCTAGCTAATGAAAGAGCTATGCTGGTAGAGCTAGGCTGGCTAATGAAAGAGCGAGGCTGGCTAATGAAAGAGCGAGGCTAGCTAATGAAAGAGCGAGGCTAGCTAATGAAAGAGCTAGGCTAGCTAATGAAAGAGCTAGGCTGGCTAATGAAAGAGCTAGGCTGGCTAATGAAAGAGCTAGGCTGGCTAATGAAAGAGCTAGGCTGGCTAATGAAAGAGCTAGGCTGGCTAATGAAAGAGCTAGGCTGGCTAATGAAAGAGCTAGGCTGGCTAATGAAAGAGCTAGGCTAGCTAATGGTTCAGCTACAGAGTTGGGTGAAAAACAATGAATCACAGACAAAAGGCCTTTCCAACTAGTTGTATTATTACAAGCTCCAATATATTTCAGAGTTTAAGTATTTCTAGTAGTTGAAAAGATCTTAATCAAATCACAATTAATATGTATTATTACAGAGCAAGGCATCACAATAAATGATTAAGATAAGATAAACTTTATTGTCCCACGAGGTGAGAAATTTGTCTTAGGCTTTTCACCCATGCTGCAGCCATAAGATACACATTACATACAGAAGATAAATAAACATAAATATGTTCAAGCAGTAAGAAATACTAAAAGTTAACATTGTCTAATGTCAAACATCATATCATACCCAGTCAGACATTTTCCCAAAAACTCAATGCCTTATCTGCTACTGTTCAAAAGTTTAAAAATTAAACAAACGATTAATTATGTGTTATTAGAAAATACAGACATTTAAATCCCTGTATACTTTCCTGGCTACAGCCACTAGGGGGCTCAGTGAACCCCTGAACCAACAGGAAAGCTTTATAAGTGAAATCAAACATGCTGTTTTTTTTCTTTTCAGACTGTCTTGAAACAAAAGCCAAAGAGGAAGACCACCCCACCTCGTGCACAGCGACGAGCCACTAGACCTTCAAGCTGGGAACCTACAGTCCACCAAAGAACCCAGCGCAAGCTTGAAGATTGGAGCTTTCACCCCAAGAAGCCCATCATTATCCTGGGGGACTCAAATCTCGCCCGGGTCCCTGGATTTTCTGATGCAAACATTCAGATAGACAGCTATCCAGGGGCCCAATTTTTCCATCTGACCGAGATGCTCAGGAGGCTTCCCCCAAACAAGTCTGTGGAGAAACTGGTGTTGTCAGCAGGCCTGAACAACTGTCTCCGAAAGCAAACGACTGAGAGCATGGTCCAACAACTCGACGATTTGTTGAACATGGCCGAGGAAAAGTTTCCCAACGCTGAACTTTATGTACCAGTCATTAACTTTTGCGAGAGACTGGACAGAAAGCAGAAGGAGCAACTGGTGAACCTGAACAAGTACATTGAGGACGACTGCATCTTTCTGTCAGGACTTGATCAGGTGCACTTCAGGACTCAGCCAAGAGACCCTGTTCACTGGACACCCAAGACAGCTGATCTCATGATCCAGCACTGGCTCGATCAGTTATAGGTCTCCTTCAGCCGCTAAATCCTCCCAAACCAGCAGGTAAGAAACATTTATTGTCTTACTATTCTCCCTCTGGGTTCTGAGAGACAGGTTCACTTTTTAACTCTATTGTCTTCTCATGTATTTTTTCTCAATTTAGTACCGAGGAGGACCTCCAGCCCCTCTTCTCACCCATCCTCTGTGAGGACCCCTGCTATGGTCTCTGTGACAACCACCAGCCCTTCTCCTACTCCATCCTCTATGTGGAGCCCTAACCCTGTTCTACACCACAGCCTGGCAGTATAGCCTCTGTAAGTACAGCAGTGTTTATTCATTGGTCTGTCTCTGTTGTAAGTCGTCTTTACTGTTGCATTTATTTATGCAGTTAACTAATTTTCGTTTGTTGTTGTCGTCTTCCAAACAGGTTGAGCCTGTAGGGGTTGAGCCAGTCACTGCTGGGGCTTCAATTTCTTTCTGGTTGTCAAGTGAGATGAGCAAGTCCATCCCTGTGCAGGACCAGAGGTGGATTTACCAACACCGTCTTTCAGTCTGGCACTGCAGCCAGACTTGAACCTTTGGTATGAGCCTCCTGTTCCAGCCCTCATCTACCACCAGACACCACATGGAACACTATCTTGGAGAGTGTGCTGACTTTGTGGATCGGCCCAGCCTCATCCCAGTGATCTGCCAGGTTCCTCCAGAGCCCACTGACATCTCCACCAATCACTGACTGCTATCTGTGTATGGCAAAGACTTCCTCTCCCGCATGGACCACATCAAGGATCGGGGTACTGAGCCAGTGATGAGCAGGTCCTCATCTCTGCTCACCTACTCTGGGATTTGACCCACAGTGTCAACACCAACAGCTTGAAGGTGATTGGCCGGGGATTTGTGACAACCTTCAGACCACCTGAAAAATACTCTGGTATGTCAAATTGATTTCTGGCTACATAAAACCTTTGCTTTGTGGCTGTTCTTAAATTCTTAAATACATTTCAATTCAACCAGGCTTTATTTTTGCTAATCCCATAGCCAAAGCTAACCAAACACTGAGCTGCTCATAAACTGATATCCATGACCTCTGCTTCTTTCCAGCCTGCTGCTTCTTTGTCCCAGCCTGGTATCTCCTCCCAGCCTGGTATCTCCTCCCAGCCTGGTATCTCCTCCCAGCCTGGTATCTCCTCCCAGCCTGGTATCTCCTCCCAGCCTGGTATCTCCTCCCAGCCTGGTATCTCCTCCATGGCTGCTGCCTCCTCCCAGCCTGGTATCTCCTCCATGGCTGATGCCTCCATGCCACAACCTAGTGTCTCCTCAGAGGTGGACTCATCATCTCCTGATGAGTCTGGTATGTAAAAACATAATTATGTGTTAAGAAACCATTCTATCTGCACTGAGCTCCACTTCTTAGATTTTGTTGCTCATCTCATCTCTGATTTTTTCAGACTAGATGATTCTGGTGTTCCAGGCATGGACAGAGTTGACAGCTTGGCAGAGTATCTGGTGGAGCTGAGAACAGAGACTGACTGTAGCTTTCACAAACCAGCAGGTTAGAAACATTTATTGTCTTACTATTCTCCTTCTGGTTTCTGTGAGACAGGTTCACTTTTTAACTCTATTGTCTTCTCATGCATCTCCTCTAAATTTAGTGGCTAAGAGGACCTCCAGCCCTTCTCCTACTGTTCTACACCCCAGCCTGGCCGTATAGCCTCTGTAAGTACAGCAGTGTTTATTCATTGGTCTGTCTCTGTTGTAAGTCGTCTTTACTGTTGCACTTATTTATGCAGTAAACTAATTTTTGTTTGTTGTTGTCTTCCAAACAGGGCGAGCCTGTAGGAGTTCAACCAGTCACTGCTGGGGCATCAACTTCAACAAGTCTCTTGGAAAATCCATGCTTCTCCATCTCCTTACAGCCTGCTGCCTCCTCCATGGCTTCTGCTTCCTTCCAGCCTGCTGCCACCTTCCGTCCTGGTATCTCCTCTATGGCTGACACCTCCTCCCATCTTGGTGTCTCCTCCATGGCTGACGCCTCCTCCCATCCTGGTGTCTTTTCCATGGCTGCTGCCACCATGCCACATCCCATCTCCTCAGAGGTGGATTCATCATCTCCTGATGAGTCTGGGGTATGTGAAAACATTTGCTGCCAGACACCAGGGCAGGCTTGACATGGGAAGGTTCAGGTCTCCCAAGAAGAAGCAGGAGTTCACTTCAGGGGTGCAGACTGTGAAGAAGCATGCATTCACCAGCACTGCCTCGCTTGCCCAATGGACAGTGTGGCAGCATGGTTGTGTTTCGTGTAGAGAGAGAGAGCTCATTATTCCAGGTATTTTGTGTTAAGAACTGATTGGAATAATGAACTCTCTCTCCCTACTCTAACACAACCAGGCTGTGGCACAGTGTCCAGATGGGATCTCATCAGTAAGGATGAGATTATTATCATCACCATTATTATTTTTACTATTATTATCATCATCATTATTAATATCATTATTATCAGCGTAGTTATGTGTAGGTATTATAGATACTGCATAATGTAATTTTCTTTTAGCTATTATTGTTGTTGTGGTTGCACATGTTGTTGTTGTCTCTCTCTCTTTCTCTCTCTCCACCTATCCTCCCTATCTCTCTCTCTCTCTCTCTCCACCTATCCTCCCTATGTCTCTCTCTCTCTCTCTCCACCTATCCTCCCTATCTCTCTCTCTCTCTCTCGCTCTCTCTCTCTCCACCTATCTTCCCTATCTCTCTCTCTCTCTTGCTCTCTCTATCTCTCTCTCTCTCGCTCTCTCTATCTCTCTCTCTCTCTCTCTCTGTCTCTCTCTCACCCCAACCGGTCAAAGCAGAGGGCCGTCCACCATGAGTCTCGGATCTGCTCGATGGTTTCTGCCTGTAAAAGGCAGTTTTTCCTCGCCACTGTCGCCAAAGTGCTTGCTCATGGTGGAGTGTTGGGTCTCACAAAGAGTCGGTTTAGACCTGCTCTTATTGAAAAGTATAAATAATGTAAACGAATAAAGAAATAAATAGATAAATAGATAAATAAATAATTAAATAAATAAATAGATAAATAAATAAACAAGTAGATGTATATATAAATAAATAGATAAATAAATAATTAAATAAATAAACAAGTGGATGTATAGATAAATGAATAGATATATAAATAATTAAATAAATAAATGAACAAATAGATAAATAAGTAAATAAATAAACAAACAAATAGATAAATAAATGAATAGATAAATAATCAAATAAATAAATACATGGCTAGATAAATAGATGGATAATTAAATAAATAATAGATGGATAAATAAATAAATAAATAATATATATATATATATATATATGTATATATATATATGTATATACATATATGTATATATGTATATGTATATATATATGTATATGTATATATATATATGTATATATATGTATATATATATTATTTTTGTATTTGTTTATTATATATATTATATTAAATTATTATATTAAATTATATAGTATACTATATATTATATATTAAATTATATAGTATATTATATATTAAATTATTATATTAAATTATATAGTATATTATATATTATATATTAAAATATATAGTATATTATATATTAAAATATATAGTATATTATATATTATATATTAAATTATATAGTATATTATATATTAAATTATATAGTATATTATATATTAAATTATATAGTATATTAAATATTAAATTATTATATCATATTATATTAAATTAGAATTATCTGTTAATCCACCCTGCCCTTTCTACATGTGGATGTCTTGATTCCACTCTGTATTGAATGTTTTTTAGAATGATTGATTGTTAGACTCTACATTCTCTCCTACTCAGCTCTAAATATAAATTGGAATCATATTCAAATTTACTATAGAAACAATTTTAAATAATTTGATACTTCTTGATGAAATAAATACTTTATACTGTATGTGTAAGATTTTGGCTGTTTTTCTCATTGATCCCTCATTGATTTCTCATTCTCATCATCCCATTGCAGATTTGAGTTTGAGTTTTTTGGTCCTTCTAGGCTGCCATCATTGGTCAGCAGTCACTATTATTATTACCTACTACTTTCCACAGAGCATAGAAAGTATGTGGTGAGTCGTTTTACATGTTTTATGTTAAATTTGTGAAGTAAAAATGGATTGTTTGAAAAGATCATCTTATCACTGTTCAGTTGATGATGTTAATTATATATAAAGTAATTTAGGAGTCAAAAATCAATTTAAAGAGAATCTCTTTCTTGTTTTTTTTTTTACTGTAGAACAAAACGGTCACCAAATTGGTTAAATTCAGTTTAGTTTAGTCCCTTAATTACAGAAACTTGTTTTTTCAGGCTGGTCCCTGTTGTCTGGCTAAAGTGGAATAATCTATATAAATGGTGAAGAACATTAAACAGTGTCTGATTCCTGAAACTAATATTATTTCTTCTGATTTTTTTCACCCTTTTTCTGGTCAAAGGACACAAGCACTTTATTTTCACTGGAGCATAGAGGTCAGTCAAAGCAGTCTGCTAAAAAGTTACTAAATATCTGGTTTCTGAGGCTAAATGTCTCCATGTTGTTGGATTAGTAGTTTCCAGGTTTGCTAATTTAGCCTCGAATTAACGTTTACAGTCACAAGCAGTAAAACACAGCTAGCACAGGCTCATATTGTAGGTTAGTGAAAGTGATGCACTCTATTGATTCAGTGATGTTATGACATAAATATGGCTCTAATAAATTACCTTCAGAGGACAGAAATTGTCAGAGTTCACAGACAGAGTTGTGAGGATCCAAATGCATACATGTGACAGAGACACTGGGAGCTTTTCAGAGATTTAGTAATCAACAAACTAGTAAACAGTCCAAGGTCAAAAAACCAGAAAGGCAGTCCACAACAGGCAACAGTATCAAAAGGGGTAAGACAGGGGCAACAATACTGTCATCTACGTACAGTATATGTGTTTGGAGTGTCTGTAAAACTATACCCTACAAAAATATAAACGCAACACTTTTGTTTTAGCTCCAATTTTTCATGTGTTAAAAGCAAAAATCTAAAATTTTCTATGCACACAAAAGGCCTGTTTCTCTCAAATTTTGTTCACAAACTTGTTTAAATCTGTGTTAGTGAGCACTTCTCCTTTGCCGAGATAATCCATCCACCTGACAGGTGTGGCATATCAAGATGCTGATTAGACAGCATGATTATTGCACAGGTGTGCCTTAGGTTGCTCACAATAAAAGGCCACTCTAAAATGTGCAGTTTCATCACACAGCACAATGCCACAGATGTCGCAAGTTTTGAGGGAGCGTGCAATTTTTCTGATAAAAAATGTTCAGAATGTTAACGGAAACACTGAAGGACCTGAGCTTCCTAAGAGAGTAAAGTCAGTTCAGGCCCTTCTTGTAAGTGTGGTGCGTTTATGGTCCAGGTACATTCCCAGGTATTTGTAGGACTGAACCATGTCGATGTCCATCCACCCCGGATTGAGACAGGAATAAGAGGTGACTTCCACTTTCTGAAGTCAACCACCAGCTCCTTTGTTTTCTCAATGTTCAGTAACAGGTGGTTATTTTCACACCAGTCTACAAAAGCTCCAAAGACACTCCCCTACTCTCCCCCTCTCAGACATCCCACTATAACCCTGTCATCAGAGTACTTCTGTAGATGGCGTGATGGCAACACTCTACCAATGCTTTAGGAACCATTTCATTTTTTACACATACTCAGACATGACAATCCTCAAGATCCTCAGATCAACAAGATCAGATCCTGATGTTCTCAAAGTGTTTCTCCTCAAAAGAGCTACAGGTAGAGCTCAGAAGGATAAGCTGCAGACACTTAGTGTTATGAGTTTATGGATTCAAAACTCAGTTCCCACATTTAGAGGTTTTTTCCAGTGCAGTGTGAATAATAAATAGAACTTCCGACCACATTCTATAGAGCTGGAGGTATAGCTCAGTGAGATGAGCTACAGGCGTTAGATGGTTGGCAGTTTAGGATCAAATCCCAGCACTTAGGTGTCTTTTAAGTGTTTTTGCCTCAGTATTGATGATGATAAATATAACATTTGCGCAAAAAAAGTTTTAGCTCAGGGAGGTGGGATCCTGACCCGCAATCCTGGAAAGCAGGTTCGAATCCCGGCTGTCTCGTTCTTTCAAAATGTAGCTTCTGTTTGACACAGCTGAGCTTCAAGAGTCTGAGGTTGATGGTTCAAATCCTGATGTTCAGATGAGTCTCTGCGTTTTGTCCTCTGAAGTTTGAAATGTCAGAAGTAGAACAGGAACAATTGTTCTGTCCAGTCTAGAGGAAACCTGACCATAGCATAAAAATGTGACTCCTCTTTCCAAACTCCAAGGATGACCAGTGTCACAACAATCAAGTCCAAACAGGATTTATTTACATTTCTTTACAAAGATACAAGTTTCAAATGTTTACAGCAACTTCATTTAACAAAGTGAAGGACAGAAAATACATGAAACTTCACTTCCAAACATAAAAAAGAGAAAATCAAAAAGGGTTTCCTTCCTGTTACAGCAATACAGAATATTTACAATATATACAAAAGAAACTTCACTACAACAATCATCTAATCACCAATTAGCACAAAGTGATGAGGCAGACAGGAAGAGGAGGAGTCACTGATGGGATCCACAGCTGTGTTAATGAGGCGCCATCAGTCTCCTGTCCAATCAGCAGCCTCCAGGTGTAACTCTGAAACAACAGAACAAAGTGTCAGCATCAGGAGAACAAAAAAAAACTAAATAGCAAATACAAGTAGACCAATTTTATCTGTCTTTTTGTCAGACTGAGAACATCTTGCATGATTTTGTTTGATATTTTTTTTAACTGTGAGCAACACTTCAAATGCAGAAAAGCTAATTATCTGAGCAGTGAGACGTTTTTCTCCACGAGGGTCTGAGATGTGTTCACAGCAACAGGGAAAAACCGACCAACAAATGTTACCTAAACTATGAGCCACTCTGCAAAAACGGGATCTCTGTTGCGTCACATGAACTCATTTGGGACACTTGGCAGCGTAATGGCGCACGCAGGAGGACAGGACGAGTCGGGGCAGCAGGAGCGACAACAGTAGGATTTTCTTTTACTTTTCATTCTG
This sequence comes from Chaunax sp. Z400, assembly GCA_037577475.1. Lineage (NCBI taxonomy): Eukaryota > Metazoa > Chordata > Actinopteri > Lophiiformes > Chaunacidae > Chaunax > Chaunax sp. Z400. The sequence goes on along the minus strand of CM075205.1, from coordinate 707,078 downwards.
TGGAATCGGGAAACACGTTTTTTAAAGCCAAATCATTCACAAGTACAAAATCAAGCCCGTCAGAAGGCAGTCGATCCCGCACAACTCCTCTAACTGTGCGCCGTGTCACGCGTAAAACTCACTACACCAAGATATCAGACCCACAGAATGATTTTTCAGAGATAGAAAGGACCCACATAACGCCGAGATGAAGGGTTGATTTGCCCGTCTCTCACCCTGTCCGCTTAACTGACAGTCGGAGAAAGGAAAACGTGCGTAATGAACGGCAAAAAGTCACCTGTCTCTCCCTGACACGTGAGTCAGATGGTTTAATTGGCGAGACAATAAATCATCGATTAATGCAACATTAGGAGATTTTATTTTTACACGGTTTCTTTCTAATGAAGGACAGACTACAGTGAAAACAAATAAAACACCTGACTCTTCAACCAAGAGCTTTATGCTGATATTTCTTTGTATTTAAAAGGTACTTGATCATCAACAGATCAGCATTGAACATATTTTTTATACACTTGTTTAGTTGATTAAAGAAAAACCAGAAATAAGAACAATCATAATAAATACTTACCCAACAAAAAAAAGTCATCATCACACAGCAGCCTGGTCAGGTTGAAAGAGGAGAAGAGGAGCTGTAACAGGGTAGATCTGTATCACCACACTAACTCACCTTCACACTGGTAGTGGTTTTGTGTGTGTGTGTGGGGACATGCACGTTTGCTGTGAGCTTAAGCTTGATTTGATGTGATTGTGCACAGGTGTGTCTCCTCCTCTAGGAGGTTATTTAAGTGCCTCATGGTCACCACTGCTGTCCTCTCATTTTGCTGTTTCTCTGTGTGCAGGCCAGGCTCCGCTGCATGTGCTGCAGCCTTAAGGCAGGTTTGGGCTTCAAAAGGCTGAAGTGAATGCCGGCCTTTATATTGCTGATGGTGTGGACAACACTGCCATCAGTGAAGAGATAGAGTGAGACTGTGGAAGCAACCAACTAGCAGTGCAGCGGCCTGGACCTCAGACTCCTCTCCCCTAAAGAGTTGGAGGAACCACTTTTCCCTCCTTTTAAATTAACTCTGAAAAGGACAGATTTTTTTTTTATAGTTATTCCCCTGAAGTCAGTCCAGTTATTTAGTGTATATTTATGTAGTATAATAAAGTGTATTTTAAATTGCTTGTCGTTGGGGTGTCTCTTGCCCTTATTGGTACTGTTTGGTCAATATCTAACCTGGCTGTTACAGAGCCACAGGTGTCATTTTAAAGGCTTTGCCATCAGTCTCCTGTCCAATCAGCAGCCTCCACCTGCAACTCCTAAAGAGCACAGAACAAAGTGACAGCACCTCCCCCATTCAGGGAGACAGAACAACACATAAAATTAGCAAATACAAATTATGACTCGGAGTCAGAATATTTGGTGATAAAATTACCACAAGTGACTTTTGGATGTATGAGTTTCAGTTTTTCTTGAGGACAGAATGCTTCAAAAATCAAAGATTTGATGTCATGTCTTTAAACTCTCCAAGCAGACCTCTGTCATGTTGAGCTATTTATTTAGCAAACTTTTGATGTTGATATTCAGAGGCTTTGAACCTTCATCTTGTTGTCAGATTTTCTGAAAGTCACTTGAAGATTGAAACCAAATCCATCCAAAAACCGGAGATATTTGATCCCAGACACTTTTTTCCCCCTTTTAGATGTCTGATTTTAAAACTTACAGATGTGCCACAAGATCAGACAAACAATGCCACACTTTCCAAGCAACACAAGATAAGAGATGGACCAGATTGTCACACTGAAACAGCTGGAGTAAAAAACACACATGCACGCACACATAGCTGGAGTAAAAAACACACACACACGCACACACAGCTGGAGTAAAAAACACACACACACACGCACACGCACACACAGCTGGAGTAAAAAACACACACACGCACAGTCACACAGCTGGAGTAAAAAACACACACGCACACACAGCTGGAGTAAAAAACACACACGCGCACACACAGCTGGAGTAAAAAACACACACACACGCACACGCACACAGCTGGAGTAAAAAACACACACGCACACAGCTGGAGTAAAAAACACACACACACGCACACACAGCTGGAGTAAAAAACACACACACATGCACACACAGCTGGAGTAAAAAACACACACGCACACAGCTGGAGTAAAAAACACACACACGCACACGCACACACAGCTGGAGTAAAAAACACACACACGCACACGCACACACAGCTGGAGTAAAAAACACACACACGCACACGCACACACAGCTGCAGTAAAAAACACACACGCACACACACACACAGCTGGAGTAACAAACACACACGCACACGCATACGCACACAGCTGGAGTAAAAAACACACACGCACACAGCTGGAGTAAAAAACACACACACGCACACAGCTGGAGTAAAAAACACACACGCGCACAGCTGGAGTAAAAATCACACACACACGCACACGCTCACAGCTGGAGTAAAAAACACAGACACGCACACGCACACACAGCTGGAGTAAAAAACACACACACACACATACACAGCTGGAGTAAAAATCACACACGCACACGCACACAGCTGGAGTAAAAATCACACACACGCACACACACAGCTGGAGTAAAAATCACACACGCACACGCACACAGCTGGAGTAAAAATCACACACATGCACACGCGCACAGCTGGAGTAAAAATCACACACACACGCACACAGCTGGAGTAAAAAACACACACACGCACACTCACACACAGCTGGAGTAAAAATCACACACGCACACGCACACAGCTGGAGTAAAAATCACACACACGCACACGCGCACAGCTGGAGTAAAAAACACACACACACGCACACACAGCTGGAGTAAAAAACACACACACGCACACGAACACAGCTGGAGTAAAAAACATACACGCACACAGCTGGAGTAAAAAACACACACACGCACACACAGCTGGAGTAAAAAACACACACACACGCACACACAGCTGGAGTAAAAAACACACACACGCACAGTCAAACAGCTGGAGTAAAAAACACACACGCACACACAGCTGGAGTAAAAAACACACACGCGCACACACAGCTGGAGTAAAAAACACACACACGCACATGCACACAGCTGGAGTAAAAAACACACACGCACACAGCTGGAGTAAAAAACACACACACACGCACACACAGCTGGAGTAAAAAACACACACACATGCACACACAGCTGGAGTAAAAAACACACACGCACACAGCTGGAGTAAAAAACACACACACGCACACGCACACACAGCTGGAGTAAAAAACACACACACGCACACGCACACACAGCTGGAGTAAAAAACACACACACGCACACGCACACACAGCTGCAGTAAAAAACACACACGCACACACACACACAGCTGGAGTAACAAACACACACGCACACGCATACGCACACAGCTGGAGTAAAAAACACACACGCACACAGCTGGAGTAAAAAACACACACACGCACACAGCTGGAGTAAAAAACACACACGCACACGCGCACAGCTGGAGTAAAAATCACACACACACGCACACGCTCACAGCTGGAGTAAAAAACACAGACACGCACACGCACACACAGCTGGAGTAAAAAACACACACACACACACACACAGCTGGAGTAAAAATCACACACGCACACGCACACAGCTGGAGTAAAAATCACACACACGCACACACACAGCTGGAGTAAAAATCACACACGCACACGCACACAGCTGGAGTAAAAATCACACACACGCACACGCGCACAGCTGGAGTAAAAATCACACACACACGCACACGCACACAGCTGGAGTAAAAATCACACACACGCACACGCACACAGCTGGAGTAAAAATCACACACACACGCACACGCACACAGCTGGAGTAAAAAACACAGACACACACACACACAGCTGGAGTAAAAATCACACGCACACGCACACACAGCTGGAGTAAAAAACACACACGCACCTACAGCTGGAGTAAAAAACACACACATACACACACACAGCTGGAGTAAAAAACACACACGCGCATACACAGCTGGAGTAAAAAACACACACGCACACAGCTGGAGTAAAAAACACACACGCACACACAGCTGGAGTAAAAAACACACACACACGCACACACAGCTGGAGTAAAAAACACACACACACACGCACACAGCTGGAGTAAAACACACACGCACACACAGCTGGAGTAAAAATCACACACACGCACACGCACACGCGCACACAGCTGGAGTAAAAAACACACACACGCACACGCACACAAAGCTGCAGTAAAAAACACACACGCACACAGCTGGAGTAAAAAACACACACACACAAAGCTGGAGTAAGAAACACACACGCACACGCATACGCACACAGCTGGAGTAAAAAACACACACGCAGACGCACACAGCTGGAGTAAAAAACACACACACGCACAAGCACACAGCTGGAGTAGAAATCACACACACACGCACACGCACACAGCTGGAGTAAAAAACACAGACATGCACACGCACACACATCTGGAGTAAAAAACACACACACACACACACAGCTGGAGTAAAAATCACACACGCACACGCACACAGCTGGAGTAAAAATCACACACACGCACACGCACACAGCTGGAGTAAAAATCACACACACGCACACAGCTGGAGTAAAAATCACACACACGCACACGCACACAGCTGGAGTAAAAATCACACACACACGCACACGCACACAGCTGGAGTAAAAAACACAGACACACACACACACACAGCTGGAGTAAAAATCACACACACACGCACACGCACACACAGCTGGAGTAAAAAACACACACACACGCACACAGCTGGAGTAAAAAACACACACACACGCACACGCACACAGCTGGAGTAAAAAACACACACACACGCACACGCACACAGCTGGAGTAAAAAACACACACGCGCACACAGCTGGAGTAAAAAACACACACACGCGCACACAGCTGGAGTAAAAAACACACACACGCACACACACAGCTGGAGTAGAAAACACACGCACGCACACGCACACACAGCTGGAGTAAAAAACACACACACGCACACGCACACACAGCTGGAGTAAAAAACACACACACACACGCACACACAGCTGGAGTAAAAAACACACACACAGCTGGAGTAAAAAACACACACACGCACACGCACACACAGCTGGAGTAAAAAACACACACACAGCTGGAGTAAAAAACACACACACCCACACGCACACACAGCTGGAGTAAAAAACACACACACACACGCACACAGCTGGAGTAAAAAAACACTCACACGCACACACAGCTGGAGTAAAACACACACACACACACACACAGCTGGAGTAAAAAACACACACACGCACACGCACACAGCTGGAGTAAAAAACACACACGCACACAGCTGGAGTAAAAAACACACACACACGCACACACAGCTGGAGTAAAAAACACACACACGCACACACAGCTGGAGTAAAAAACACACACACGCGCACACATAGCTGGAGTAAAAAACACACACGCACACAGCTGGACTAAAAAACACACACGCACACACAGCTGGAGTAAAAAACACACACGCACACGCACACTGCTGGAGTAAAAAACACACACGCACACTCACACAGCTGGAGTAAAAAACACACACGCACACACAGCTGGAGTAAAAAACACACACACGCACACACAGCTGGAGTAAAAAACACACACACGCACACACACAGCTGGAGTAGAAAACACACACACGCACACGCACACACAGCTGGAGTAAAAAACACACACACGCACACGCACACACAGCTGGAGTAAAAAACACACACACAGCTGGAGTAAAAAACACACACACCCACACGCACACACAGCTGGAGTAAAAAACACACACACAGCTGGAGTAAAAAACACACACGCACACACACGCACACAGCTGGAGTAAAAAACACAGACATGCACACGCACACACATCTGGAGTAAAAAACACACACACACACACACAGCTGGAGTAAAAATCACACACGCACACGCACACAGCTGGAGTAAAAATCACACACACGCACACGCACACAGCTGGAGTAAAAATCACACACACGCACACAGCTGGAGTAAAAATCACACACACGCACACGCACACAGCTGGAGTAAAAATCACACACACACGCACACGCACACAGCTGGAGTAAAAAACACAGACACACACACACACACAGCTGGAGTAAAAATCACACACACACGCACACGCACACACAGCTGGAGTAAAAAACACACACACACGCACACAGCTGGAGTAAAAAACACACACACACGCACACGCACACAGCTGGAGTAAAAAACACACACACACGCACACGCACACAGCTGGAGTAAAAAACACACACGCGCACACAGCTGGAGTAAAAAACACACACACGCGCACACAGCTGGAGTAAAAAACACACACACGCACACACACAGCTGGAGTAGAAAACACACGCACGCACACGCACACACAGCTGGAGTAAAAAACACACACACGCACACGCACACACAGCTGGAGTAAAAAACACACACACACACGCACACACAGCTGGAGTAAAAAACACACACACAGCTGGAGTAAAAAACACACACACGCACACGCACACACAGCTGGAGTAAAAAACACACACACAGCTGGAGTAAAAAACACACACACCCACACGCACACACAGCTGGAGTAAAAAACACACACACACACGCACACAGCTGGAGTAAAAAAACACTCACACGCACACACAGCTGGAGTAAAACACACACACACACACACACAGCTGGAGTAAAAAACACACACACGCACACGCACACAGCTGGAGTAAAAAACACACACGCACACAGCTGGAGTAAAAAACACACACACACGCACACACAGCTGGAGTAAAAAACACACACACGCACACACAGCTGGAGTAAAAAACACACACACGCGCACACATAGCTGGAGTAAAAAACACACACGCACACAGCTGGACTAAAAAACACACACGCACACACAGCTGGAGTAAAAAACACACACGCACACGCACACTGCTGGAGTAAAAAACACACACGCACACTCACACAGCTGGAGTAAAAAACACACACGCACACACAGCTGGAGTAAAAAACACACACACGCACACACAGCTGGAGTAAAAAACACACACACGCACACACACAGCTGGAGTAGAAAACACACACACGCACACGCACACACAGCTGGAGTAAAAAACACACACACGCACACGCACACACAGCTGGAGTAAAAAACACACACACAGCTGGAGTAAAAAACACACACACCCACACGCACACACAGCTGGAGTAAAAAACACACACACAGCTGGAGTAAAAAACACACACGCACACACAGCTGGAGTAAAAAACACACACACACGCACACAGCTGGAGTAAAAAACACACACACGCACACGCACATAGCTAGAGTAAAAAACACACACACACGCACACAGCTGGAGTAAAAAAACACACACACGCACACAGCTGGAGTAAAAAACACACACACGCACACGCACACAGCTAGAGTAAAAAACACACACACACGCACACAGCTGGAGTAAAAAACACACACACGCACACACAGCTGGAGTAAAAAACACACACACGCGCAAACAGCTGGAGTAAAAAACACACACACGCGCACACAGCTGGAGTAAAAAACACACACACGCACACACACAGCTGGAGTAGAAAACACACACACGCACACACAGCTGGAGTAAAAAACACACACACGCACACAGCTGGAGTAAAAAACACACACACACGCACACAGCTGGAGTAAAAACACACACACGCACACACAGCTGGAGTAAAAAACACACACACGCACACACACAGCTGGAGTAGAAAACACACACACGCACACACTGCTGGAGTAAAAAACACACACACGCACACACAGCTGGAGTAAAAAACACACACACACGCACACAGCTGGAGTAAAAACACACACACGCACACACAGCTGGAGTAAAAAACACACACGAAAACACAAACACACAAACACACAAACACAGAAACACAGAAACACACAAACACAAACACACAAACACAAACACACAAACACAAACACACAAAGACACAATGATCTGTATCTCATCATCTTTCATCTGTATTATAGGTATTTTGTCGTATTCGTCCGGTTTTGGAACAACTTGAATCTGTGGAGTTTTCCGACACCTCTACAGTTCTGATGGCTGACCGGAATGCCCCTGGCGTTACCGGAAATGAGCAGCGCGAAAAGGTTGGTGTAAATTCTATACAGGCTGTCAGTGATTTCTGTTCATGGCATCATTGTTTGATTGTGTTTTACTTTGTGTTCTCTATGGATGCAGTACTACACATTCTCCGGGGTATTTGGCAGTGGTGCCAGTCAGGAGGACGTGTTTGAGGACGTGGCCAAACCGCTGGTTCAGGACCTCATTCATCGGAAGAATGGTGAGTTTTCTGAGCCATAAAATGTACATTTTATTCTCTCTAGTGTTGGAAGCATATTAGTTGATCAGGTGATGATAGGTTTTGATAACGTTAATCTAGAGGTTGACTGATTTTTACAGGCAGATATAATAAGGATAGTTTAGAGCAGGAAAAGCCCAGAGCTTCTGCTTCAGCCACAAGCCAAAGTTTTTTTGATTGATTGATTGAGATGTTTATTTCGAATACGTAAAGATAGTGGACATAATATTTACAGACAGTGAAAAGCATAAAGCAAGAAATGTAAAACACTTGACTTGTTTACATATTCGAAAAGGAGTGAGAAGAAGTCCAAACTATTTCAATCCCACCCCTTCTCCATAACTCATTGATTGTATTACTATACTATATTATTATATTATACTATATTATATTTTATTATACTATATTATATATACTATTAAACAATACATGTATGTAATATAATATCCAGTATATATAATATTTAATATCATATAAAATATAATGAATAATATACACTATGGTGATTATACCTTATTATTCTATACATATATTATACATACACACATAAATGCACCTACAACACATATTTACACCAACTCAAATATCTTACAACTTTACATTATCATTTATATAAAAAGAGGAAGATACACTAAGAAAGAATAAATATTAAGTAACCAAATAAATAAACACCCCTGTAAACACCTGGTGATTTTCAAACCCTGCATTCATCCCTGTACCTGGTGAAAATCATGTCTTTATACCTTATTTTAAAGTGGTTGATATTTGGACATTGCTTTAACTCCACACTAAAACTGTTCCATTGTTTCACTCCACAGATTGATACACAAAAACTTTTCCTGGTTGTACGAATACTGTAAATTTTGAAATTGAATTTTCCCCTTAAATTATAACCCCCCCTCTCAATCACTGAACAGTTTTTGAATGTTTCTTGGTAGTAGGTTGTTTTTAGCCTTGAACAATATTTGTGCTGTTTGATATTCCACAATATCTGTAAATTGTAATAATTTGGACTGTAGAATAATGCAGTGGTGTGTTCCAGATAACCAACATTGTGAATGACCCGTATTGCTCTTTTTTGGAGTATTGATAGTGAATGTAATGAACTTTTGTAGTTGTTGCCCCAAATCCCTGCACAGTAATTTAAATATGGTAAAACTAGTGAACAGTATAGAATGTGGACTGACTTCTGATCCAGAACCTGCTTTGCTTTGTTTATTACTGAAATGCTTCTTGACAGTTTAGTTTGTACATGTTTAATGTGTGATTTCCAGCTGATTCCATCACCTATAGTTACCCCAAGAAATGTATTTTCATTAACTCTTTCAAGTTCAGCCCCATTTATCTGTATATGTACATGTGTATTCATAATTTTAGTTTGTATAATATATATAGTTTTATAATCATAAGTATGTTTTATTTTAGCAGCATATAATACATTACTTAAGTGTCTCTGTGAAAAGTGGATATAAAGTGGTTGTGATTGTCTGTGTTTATAGGCCTGCTGTTTGCATGTGGTGCGACAGACAGTGGTAAGACCTACACCTTGATCGGATCACCCAGTGAACCCGGAATCCTCCCACGAGCACTCGACATGTTGTTCAACAGCATCGACTCACTTCTGACTCGAAAATCGGTAAAACCTTCATTAACATTTTGTCTATTTGATCTCTTACAAATACTGTGCACTTTTGGAGTTGGGGGGGGGGCATTTACTTCAAATGTTTTCAATCTTCATCAGGCGTTCAACCCAGACGGCACACCTGGGCTGTTGTTCAAGAAGGGGAAGGACCTTCTTTTGAAGAGGCAGAAGCCCAACAATCAACGGTCAGTACAGAAATGTTTGACTTTCTTAACTATTTATGGTGATAATAGTTCATTAAGATGAGGTGAATTTATAGTTCATGGCCTGCTGTTCATAATGTCGCCTTTCTTTTGGTTTCTTAGGAACAAGGCTGACCCGGAGCCAGAACAACAATACTGTTACAGTGTGTTCCTGAGGTACTTTGAGATCTACGGTGAATATATCTACGATCTCCTGCCTCCAAATGATAAAAAGTAAGAGACAGGATTCAGAGTCAGTGTGTGCATTCTGAATCACAATGCCTGTTTGAATCCAGGTTATCTGTGGTACTGGTACCCTCAGTGTGTTTGGATTTGTTGAAATCCAACATTTTTCATCAGAGCTTTGACTGCTTGTCTTACTAAAGCCACACATTGTCTTTTCATAAACTAGTTTCAGGAAAACTCTGAGTCTCCTTGAAGATCAGCGTAAGCACAAGGGCGCACAAACACAAGTCTTTTCTGCAGAGGATGCTATTCAGGTGTTTAAGATAGGTGAGTGGTCATAATAACTATGTTGTTCTGAATACAACAGTATTATATTTTGTCATTGTGTTCCCCTTTATGCAGACTGAATCTAGTTTTGCAAAGTTTGAAACATTTTAAAATGTATTTTTATTCTTAGTTTTTTTTTGATGATGCTCTTCTCTGTCTCCAGGACAAAAGGAAAGGACAGACGCCCATACGCGTGAACCAAAATTCAAACAGTCCCACGCTGTGGTCACTCTGAAGCTGGTCTCTGCACCTATAGACGCTGATGGGAATCTCCTTCCACAGGTGACGTTCACCTCTAGTGTTACATATTAAGAGACATTGTTCATTCTTTATGGTGAAATGTTTATTCAAAGAATGAAGGTTCTTGAATTTCACAAAGGATTCCTGTGGCTTTTGAGTGATACTAACAGTGTGATATTTTATTTTTGCAGCGCGATAATAAGGTGAATGTCAGCCAGCTCTGTATGTTTGACCTGGACGGTACTGAGGCCACCTTAACAGGTCAGTGGGTTACTTTCTCTCTTAAGTAAACCATTTCTGTGATCAACTGTCAGTTTGTTCAGAAGCCAATCATCTCTACTGATGTCTCATTTACAGAGTGTATGAACACGGACCAGGAGGAACTGTTGAAATATATTACAGCCATGCGTAAGAGCCAGAGGACCGGAAACAAGACGGTTGGTATTTTACAATCTGTTCATCATATTTAGCTGTTTTATTTGTGTGTATATTAATATTGTAAATATTCTTTTCATCATTGCTAATATTCCAGTAGGCACGATTTCACAGTCTTTATTTTCTTCCAGACTTTTCCATCAAGTGAAACAACCCTAATGAAGCTGTTCGGCAGCCACTTTGATGGAGAAGGAAATGTTGGGCTGATTGCATGTGTCAGCCCAAACATTGATCAACATGCTGTAACGAAGGTAGGCCATTTATTTTGCTGTAATTTAAAGTATTGTCTCTAATCTCATTGCTTTCCCTCTGACACATCTGAGCTATCATCATAACTAATCTCTGAAAACGATGAAAGGTTGACAAGATGGTTCAGGACACTGTCACAGGTTCTGTCCACCACATATATGGATTTACTTCAGATTACTGTTGACACTTTGACAGTCAGTTAAAAAGCTGACTTTCAAATCATCAGCATTTGATTTGGATCCCTTCTGTGGCTTTAAGGTCATGAGGAAGTGTATTTCTTATAGTTCTCCTGTGTATGTGTTGCAGTGGCTGATGACGTTCGCAGAGGATACCTACGAGGTGACAGTGGTATAGCCTGCTGAAGAACCGATGGCCAACCCTGGAGAGATAGGAAAGGAGTGGTGGTCAGCTCAGAACCTTTCTTCACCCGAGTGTCCAGAACATATGGTCGTAGGTCTGATGACACAACTATAAAGTCCCACGTGAGCGTTGAAGTCCCCCAGAAGAGCTACGGAGTCCCCAGTAGGGGCACCCTGCAACACCCCATCCAAGGACTCCAAGAAGGCTGGGGGAAACCTCAACGTACAGGCACCGAGCCGGGGGCCTACGAGTAGATCCACACCTGCTCGACGCCTCTCACCATGTGCAACTCAAGCTTGGAATAGAGTACAACCCCTCTCGGGGAGCTTGGCTCCAGAACCCGTGCCATGTGTTGAGATGAGCCCGACTATATCCAGCGGCTAGTCTAGCCGGTATCTCTCAACCTCATGCACCAGCTCGGGTTCTTTCCCCGCCAGAGTGGTGATATTCCATGTTCCCAAAGCCAGTTTTGGCAGCGGGGGATCGGTGCGGCAGGGCCTCCGCGCTTGTCTGCCAACCCATCTACATCGCACCGGACCGCTTTTAGTCTGGCCTGTCACCTAGGACCAATATGCCATGGGAGACCCTATCAGGGGCAAATTGCCCACGGACAACACAGCTTCCTAGGACAATTCGGGCTCTCAAACCCATCCACCACAATAATTCTATAGACAAAAAAAAAAGAATAAAGCCATATTAAAATGTAAAACTAGAGTTCTGACAATATTCTTTATAATTCATTTCATTTAATTCATTATTTTTAGAGTAATAAAGTCAAATTAATTTTTCCAAACATTTCCATTTTCAGTTGCTATAGCTGTTCTAGCTTTATAGTGCAAAGTGACCTGAAGTTGCAGCTACGTTTATAGAGTGTAAGCCTACCCGCCGTACTGCAGCTCAGGTACAAGCAGGAAGAGTAGGTAATTAAGGTAATTAAGCTAATTATTGGAAATTGAACAACTCTCTTCTTAAACATGAGGAAGTCAAAATAAAAATTGCACAGATAGTTACAAAGCTATGGATGGTGATATGATATAGGCTTCGCCAGAATGAGAAGGTTGTAATAGGGCAGGAACATCAAGTCCTGGGTCTGAAATCACAGGTCGGGAACAACGTGTCTGATGTTGCAGGTCTGAGACTGCATCTCCTTTTCTTTTCAGTGGCCCAAAATAGATCAGTTCTTCCTCCATTTGGAGTTAAAGAGCTAAAATCACTTCATATAGCCATGATTTCTGATGACATATTATCCACTTTTTGCTTTTTTGGTTTTTGAGGGAGCCGGTCCGCGGTTGCAGGTCCGAAATCCCGGGTCCAAATTCCGAAATCCCGGGTCCAAAGTCCCAGGTGCGAAATCCCTAATGAACCTCACTATAGCAGAGCTTTGTCCAGACTTTGTTTCTTCCCTCTGCAGGCCTGACATTTGAATCAGCTTTGTTTGTCATTACCAAAGACTGACTGTTTCATTCAAGATTTATTTGCTTTAAAATATTGAATCATCACAAGGGAGTTCTCCTTGAAGCCATACGGACATCATATTGTCTTCAGTCCACACAAACATAAATGCAGTTTACCTCAGCGATATATATATATATATATATACCTTGTGCCTTTTTAATTTGTCGGTTATTGATCTATGGATCAGTTGTTTGTAAAGAACTTGCCTTACTTTTCTGTCTTTATATTTTTGTGCCACTGTTTATCAGTGTTTATCAAAATGGACTGTCTGTTTTTAGTGTGAATGAATTGTTCAGGATTTTATTTGAATGGCGTATCAGTAATAAATCTTTTTTTAAAAATCAAACAATACTTGCTGTTATTATTTAGATGGTGGAAAGTACATTTACTGAAATACTTGTGGTAGTTTTACTTGAGTATTTGTTTTATACTTATTCTCTACTATTATTATTTGTTCATATGTTACATAAGGTTGTTTTTTGAATATGAAGCACTAAAATGACAATGAGTTCATCAACTCCAAACAGGAAGTTGTTAAGCTCTATGTATAGCTCAGAATGATAAACTGCAGACACTTAGTGATCTGAGTTTATTGGATCAAATCACAGTCCCCATAATTAGATGTTTTCTCAACAGCAGTGTAATAATAAATAGAACTTCCGACCACGTTGAACACAGCTAGATGTATAGCTCAGTATGATAAACTGCATCCTGATAAGCAGCAGCCCAGTAATTATCTGAGATCGTGGGATCGAATCCCAGTTCCAAAATTTAGATGTTTTCTCAACAGCAGTGTAATAATAAATAGAACTTCCGACCCATGCGGGCCGATCCGCGGTTGCGGGTCCGAAATCCCGGGTCCAAATTCCAAAATCCCAGGTGTGAAATCCCTAGTGAACCTCACTATAGCAGAGCTTTGTCCAGACTTTGTTTCTTCCCTCTGCAGGCCTGACATTTGAATCAACTTTGTTTGTCATTACCAAAGTTTCATTCAAGATTTATTTGCTTTAAAATATTGAATCATCACAAGGGAGTTCTCCTTGAAGCCATACAGACATCATATTGTCTTCAGTCCACACAAACATAAATGCAGTTTACCTCAGCGATATATATATATATATATACCTTGTGCCTTTTTAATTTGTCTGTTATTGATCTATGGATCAGTTTTTTGTAAAGAACTTGCCTTACTTTTCTGTCTTTATATTTTTGTGCCACTGTTTATCAAAATGGACTGTCTGTTTTTAGTGTCAATGAATTGTTCAGGATTTTTATTTGAATGGTGTATCAGTGTTTTCATGTTCAGTACAGCTGAGGTATAGCTCAGTACGATAAGCTGCAGACACTTTGTGATCTGAGTTTATGGGATCTAATCCCAGTTCAAGCATTTAGATGTTTTCTCCTCAGCAGTGTGAATAATAAGTAGAACTTCTGACCATGTTCTGTAGAGCTGAGGTATAGCTCAGTACGATAAGCTGCAGACACTTGGTGATCTGAGTTTATGGGATCTAATCCCAGTTCAAGCATTTAGATGTTTTCTCCTCAGCAGTGTGAATAATAAGTAGAACTTCTGACCACATTCAGGAACGCTGAGCTATAGCTCTGTAAGATAAGCTGCAGACACTTGGTGATCTGAGTTTATGGGATCAAATCCCAGTTCAAGCATTTCATTTAGATGTTTTCTCCACAGCAGTGTGAATAATAAGTAGAACTTCTGACCATGTTCAGTAGAGCTGAGGTATAGCTCAGTACGATAAGCTGCAGACACTTGGTGATCTGAGTTTATGGGATCTAATCCCAGTTCAAGCATTTAGATGTTTTCTCCTCAGCAGTGTGAATAATAAGTAGAATTTCTGACCACATTCAGGAGAGCTGAGCTATAGCTCTGTAAGATAAGCTGCAGACACTTGGTGATCCGAGTTTATGGGATCAAATCCCAGTTCAAGCATTTCATTTAGATGTTTTCTCCACAGCAGTGTGAATAATAAGTAGAACTTCTGACCATGTTCAGTAGAGCTGAGGTATAGCTCAGTACGATAAGCTGCAGACACTTTGTGATCTGAGTTTATGGGATCAAATCCCAGTTCAAGCATTTCATTTAGATGTTTTCTCCACAGCAGTGTGAATAATAGGTAGAACTTCTGCCCATATTCAATAGAGCTGAGATATAGCTCAGTGAGATAAGTTACATGCATTGAATGACGTGAAATCATAGAATCAACAGGATGGGAATTTAAACCCGGCATTTCGGACCCAGGATTTCGGACCCACAACCGCAGGCTGGCCCGCTCAAAAAGCAAGAAGTGGATAATAAATCATCAACTGATTTTTAGCTCTTTAACTCCAACTGGAGGAAGAACCTATCTAATTTGGGCCACTGAAAAGAAAAAGATGCAGTCTCAGACACCACCCTCAGACCTGCAACGTCGGACCCGCGGACCGGCCCCTCAAAAACCAACTGAGCTATACCTCAGCTCCTTGGACACACTTGACACACTTGTTTTTGGGTGGGTCTTTCTGCAGCTGCAGGTCCACAATCCCAGGTCAGGAATCGCAGGTCACACTTCCATAATCTCAGCTCAGATCATTACTGGTCTGCAGCTTATCATACTGAGCTATACATCCAGCTGTATTTGACATGGTTACAAGTTCTATTTATTATTACACTGCAGTGGAGAAAACATCTAAATTTTGGAAATGGGATTCAAACCCACAATCTCAGATCATTACTGGGCTGCTGCTGATCAGGCTGCAGCTGATCATGCTGAGCTATACCTCAGCTCTGCTGAATGTGGTCACAAGTTCTACTTATTATACACACTACTGTGGAGAAAACATCTAAATGAAATGCTTCAAGTGGGATGTGATCCCATAAACTTAGATCATCAAGTGTCTGCAGCTTATCATGCTGAGCTATACCTCAGCTCTGCTGAATGTGGTCACAAGTTCTACTTATTATTCACACTGCTGTGGAGAAAACATCTAAATGAAATGCTGGAACAGGGATTTGATCCTATAAACTCAGATCAACAAGTGGCTGCAGCTTATCATACTGAGCTATACCTCAGCTCTGTTGAACAAGGTCAGATACCTACTATAGGTAGGTATACCTACAACTCTATGACTTCATGTTTGGAACTTGTATTTATTGTATTCACAGTATTGAGGAGAAAACTGAGAGAACATCATTGATCTTGCTGATCAATCAGTATTTGAAGTATTTTTTGTTTGTTTGGTTTTACTTCCTTAAAATCGTCTTTTTTTTTTTATAGGGCACTGTTCTCATTCGTAAGAAAAACCGGACCATATAGGAAAATGTAGTATAGGTAGTATCGATCCAGACTCCAGATCAGAAGGTGGCGGTAATGCACACCAAACGTTGCTCGCCAACTGCCATAAAACAACAGAAGAAGAACCTTAGCTAACCTTGAGCAATATTCTGATGAGACAAGAGAAATGCAGGATTTAGGTGTTACTGCTTATAGTGTTTGTCAGGATTACTGTGTTGACTGAAGTTACAAAATGAGTTTGTGTTTACAAAAATAAGCATTGCTTCACCTTAACTTAAAAAAGGGAATGGTTTACATGTTAAAATGTTAATGTGTAAGATGTGTATATTTTATGGCTAATGCAGAAGTTTTATATTGAATTAAAATTCAATATAGTTGACAGCTGGAAATTGCAATTGCTATCTATATTTTTTTTAAATATTCTTCATCATAATATAATTTATATTATATTTACTGTAATAGTTGTATAACTTTTTTGCTTAATGTATACAAAAGAAAGGGACCGAGGAGCAGAGCAGCTTCCAGGTGGAACCTTTGCCAACGGAGCAGTTTTTACTTCCGGGTTGCCTTAAGGTAAGAACGTAAACATCCGGGAGAGGCGCCAAGATGGCTACCGAGTAGGGTCGAAAAGTCGAGTCCTGCAAAAAAAAGAAGTTTTGAATGGTGAAAAACAGATAGATTCCGTGTTTAAACAACTTTTGGGACAACTAGATTCGTTCCACTGAAGATTGACAGCAACTTGATGTCGAGTCGAGAAAAAAAGGACGTAAACACGAGCGAGTACGTTAAATATGTTGATCTTCATCATTTGGTTTACGTTCAGAGGGACGGAGGTGGAGGCTCCGACTGGGGCTGTGACTGACTGGGGCTTGAGTGCGGGCTAGCCTGTACTGAGTGGATGGAGGTCAGCCGGCTCCAGGGCAGGCTGCAGAGGGACGGAGGTGGAGGCTCCGACTGGGGCTGTGACTGACTGGGGCTTGAGTGCGGGCTAGCCTGTACTGAGTGGATGGAGGTCAGCCGGCTCCAGGGCAGGCTGCAGAGGGACGGAGGTGGAGGCTCCGACTGGGGCTGTGACTGACTGGGGCTTGAGTGCGGGCTAGCCTGTACTGAGTGGATGGAGGTCAGCCAGCTCCAGGGCAGGCTGCAGAGGGACGGAGGTGGAGGCTCCGACTGGGGCTGTGACTGACTGGGGCTTGAGTGCGGGCTAGCCTGTACTGAGTGGATGGAGGTCAACCGGCTCCAGGGCAGGCTGCAGAGGGACGGAGGTGGAGGCTCCGACTGGGGCTGTGACTGACTGGGACTTGAGTGCGGGCTAGCCGGTATGGAGTGGCTGGGGGTCAGCCGGCTCCAGGGCAGGCTGCAGAGGGACGGAAGAAGTGAAAGAAGAAAGAGGAAAAAAAGAGGAATGGAGGTGGAGGCTCCGACTGAGGCTTAGGTGTGTGGCTAGCCGGTATGGAGTGGCTGGAGGTGAGGGCTCCAGGGCAGGCTGCAGAGGAATGGAGGTGGAGGCTCCGACTGGGGCTGTGACTGACTGGGGCTTGAGTGCGGGCTAGCCTGTACTGAGTGGATGGAGGTCAGCCGGCTCCAGGGCAGGCTGCAGAGGGACGGAGGTGGAGGCTCCGACTGGGGCTGTGACTGACTGGGGCTTGAGTGCGGGGCTAGCCTGTACTGAGTGGATGGAGGTCAGCCGGCTCCAGGGCAGATGGCAGAGGGACGGAAGAAGTGAAAGAAGAAAGAGGAAAAAAAGAGGAATGGAGGTGGAGGCTCCGACTGAGGCTTAGGTGTGTGGCTAGCCGGTATGGAGTGGCTGGAGGTGAGGGCTCCAGGGCAGGCTGCAGAGGAATGGAGGTGGAGGCTCCGACTGGGGCTGTGACTGACTGGGGCTTGAGTGCGGGCTAGCCTGTACTGAGTGGATGGAGGTCAGCCGGCTCCAGGGCAGGCTGCAGAGGGACGGAAGAAGTGAAAGAGAAAGAGGAAAAAAAGAGGAATGGAGGTGGAGGCTCCGACTGGGGCTTAGGTGTGTGGCTAGCCGGTATGGAGTGGCTGGAGGTGAGCCGGCTCCAGGGCAGGCCGCAGAGGAATGGAGGTGGAGGCTCCGACTGGGGCTGTGACTGACTGGGGCTTGAGTGTGGGCTAGCCGGTATGGAGTGGCTGGGGGTGAGGGCTCCAGGGCAGGCTGCAGAGGGACGGAGGTGGAGGCTCCGACAGGGGCTGTGACTGACTGGGGCTTGAGTGCGGGCTAGCCTGTACTGAGTGGATGGAGGTCAGCCGGCTCCAGGGCAGGCTGCAGAGGGACGGAGGTGGAGGCTCCGACTGGGGCTGTGACTGACTGGGGCTTGAGTGCGGGCTAGCCTGTACTGAGTGGATGGAGGTCAGCCGGCTCCAGGGCAGGCTGCAGAGGGACGGAGGTGGAGGCTCCGACTGGGGCTGTGACTGACTGGGGCTTGAGTGCGGGCTAGCCTGTACTGAGTGGATGGAGGTCAGCCGGCTCCAGGGCACTTACATATTAAGTTTATTCACCAAATAATGCTGCTGATTCCTTTAAGTGCAATGAATGCTCAGTATGTCACTTTCTATTTTTTTAGACTTCTGGTTGGTTTCCCAAAACTTAAAATAACGAGACGTGACAGTCGACATTCTGTCCCTTCAGTGATCATAAAGCTGTCTACATTTCTATTAGGTTATTTACGTCTGATACAGGTAATTAAGCTAATTATTGGAAATTGAACAACTCTCTTCTTAAACATGAGGAAGTCAAAATAAAAATTGCGCAGATAGTTACAAAGCTATGTATGGTGATATGATATAGGCTTCAGCAGCATGAGAAGGTTGTAATAGGGCAGGAACATCAAGTCCCGGGTCCGAAATCACAGGTCGGGAACAACGGGTCTGATGTTGCAGGTCTGAGACTGCATCTCTTTTTCTTTTCAGTGGCCCAAAACAGATCAGTTCTTCCTCCATTTGGAGTTAAAGAGCTAAAATCACTTCATATAGCCATGATTTCCGATGACATATTATCCACTATTTGCTTTTTTGGTTTTTGAGGGGGCCGGTCCGCGGTTGCGGGTCCGAAATCCCGGGTCCAAAGTCCCGGTCCGAAATCCCGGGTCCAAAATCCCAGGTGTGAAATCCCTAGTGAACCTCACTATAGCAGAGCTTTGTCCAGACTTTGTTTCTTCCCTCTGCAGGCCTGACATTTGAATCAACTTTGTTTGTCATTACCAAAGACTGACTGTTTCATTCAAGATTTATTTGCTTTAAACGTCTCCCCTGTGTTTGAAATCCTGAGGGTGAGGGAGGAAAAATGTTCAAGTATTGAATTATTATTTTTCACTTTTGTTTCAGAATTATGGCTCTCTGTGACGGTGCTATGATTTCAATCAAAGTTCATTCGGGTAAGTGCGAGCTGCTTGTGCTTGAGTCAGCGTTTTGCTCCTGTTACCACTCAAGAGTCCAACATGAGAGGGAGGGGAAAAGTGGGGGGGAGATGCAGGGAGGAAGAGGATGAGGGGGGAAAATGTTGAAGTATTGAATTATTATTTTGCACTTTTGTTTCAGAATTATGGCTCTCTGTGACGGTTCTATGATTTTCATAATTAAAACATCTGTCTACTGTGCCATGTTGAATTACATACATTTACAGACAAAATATTTTATTTAGTAGTTTTATTAATAGTTCTGTATTAAAAATATGTTGACATGACTGGTGTTGAGGGGTAAAAGTGTTTTATGAGAGCAATAGTTAGTATTCTTCATAATTGTGAGTGAAATCTCTTGACCAGATGGAGCCTGGGCCCCATGTATCAAGGCTGAGTCTTTGGCAGCAGACTAGGACCCTTTGCTGTGAGTCCTGCCCCCTCTCATTGCCACGTTTCCACGTTTTTTGCTTGAGAGAGATTCTAAGTATTGGGTACTCTTGGATTAGACTCTGAGAACAGAGCATTGTGCACACAAAGCATGCGGAGCCTTAAAAGGACAAGGGTTGAAAAACAGCAGACATTTACAAGACAATGTTACACAGGCTGAATGTCATTTATTGATCTTTAAAATGCCATGTTATCAACTTCGGAAGCTCTTGCCCCAAGTCATTAATTACACATTTGCTTTAGTCAATCTGATTGACTAAAGCAAATGCATTGACGATGATAAATATAACATTTGCGCAAAAAAAAGTTTTAGCTCAGGGAGATGGGATCCTGACCCGCAATCCTGGAAAGCAGGTTCGAATCCCAGCTGTCTCGTTCTTTCAAAATGTAGCTTCTGTTTGACACAGCTGAGCTTCCAGAGTCTGAGGTTGATGGTTCAAATCCTGATGTTCAGATGAGTCTCTGCGTTTTGTCCTCTGAAGTTTGAAATGTCAGAAGTAGAACAGGAACAATTGTTCTGTCCCGTCTAGAGGAAACCTGACCATAGCATAAAAATGTGACTCCTCTTTCCAAACTCCAAGGATGACCAGTGTTACAACAATCAAGTCCAAACAGGATTTATTTACATTTCTTTACAAAGATACAAATTTCAAATGTTTACAGCAACTTCATTTAACAAAGTGAAGGACAGAAAATACATGAAACTTCACTTCCAAACATAAAAACGAGAGAAAAACAAAAAGGGTTTCCTTCCTGTTACAGCAATACAGAATATTTACAATATATACAAAAGAAACTTCACTACAACAATCATCTAATCACCAATTAGCACAAAGTGATGAGGCAGACAGGAAGAGGAGGAGTCACTGATGGGATCCACAGCTGTGTTAATGAGGCGCCATCAGTCTCCTGTCCAATCAGCAGCCTCCAGGTGTAACTCTGAAAGAACAGAACAAAGTGTCAGCATCAGGAGAACAAAAAAAACTAAATAGCAAATAGAAGTAGACCAATTTTATGTCTTTTTGTCAGACTGAGAAGATCTTGCATGATTGTTTGATATTTTTTGAACATTGAGCAACACTACAAACGCAGAAAAGCTAATTATCTGAGCAGTGAGACGTTTTTCTCCACGAGGGTCTGAGATGTGTTCACAGCAACAGGGAAAAACCGAACAACACATTTTACCTAAACTATGAGCCACTCTGCAAAAACGGGATCTCTGTTGCGTCACATGAACTCATTTGGAACACTTGGCAGCGTAATGGCGCACGCAGGAGGACAGGACGAGTCGGGGCAGCAGGAGCGGCAACAGTAGGATTTTCTGTTACTTTTCATTCTGTGGAATCGGGAAACACGTTTTTTAAAGCCAAATCATTCACAAGTACAAAATCAAGACCGTCAAAAAGCAGTCGATCCCGCACAACTCCTCTAACTGTGCGCCGTATCATGCGTAAAACTCACTACACCAAGATATCAGACCCACAAAATGATTTTTCAGAGATAGAAAGGACCCACATAACGCCGAGATGAAGTGTGATTACCCCAGTCTCACACTGTCCGCTTCACTGACAGTCGGAGAAAAGAAAACTTGCGTCTCTCCCCACGTGTGTCATGGTTTAATTGGCCAGAAAATAAATCTATTAATGCAACATAAGGAGAAGATTTTATTTTTCCACGGTTTCTTAGACTGCAATGAAGACGAGCAAACAAATAAAACACCTGACTTATCAACTAAGAGCTTTATGCTGATATTTCTTTGTATTTAAAAGGTAGTTGAACATCAACAGATCAGCATTGAACATATTTTTTATACACTTGTTTAGTTGATTAAAGAAAAAACAGAAATAAGAATAATCATAATAAATACTTACCCAACAAAAAAAGGTCATCATCACACAGCAGCCTGGTCAGGTTGAAAGAGGAGAAGAGGAGCCACAGGCAGCCTTTTTTTCCTTCTCCATTTAGTAGCTGTCCCTACTCTAGCAATCAGTCGGAATGAATCAATTGGAAGTTCACCAATTTAACATTTTCTGTATGTGTTTAGCTCCTTTTACAACCATTCCTTGGACATTATTCTCAAGTTACACACATTTAAAGTGTTAAAGATTTCATTTAGATTTTTGATGCTGAGTTAAAGTCTTGCAAACAAATCTTGTCTCCCCCGCAACATGACTGAAGGAGACTTGACTAATTGTATTAAAAAGTCAAACTTAAGAATCATGTAACACACGAATCATGTAACACACGTGTGAGTGACACACGTGACACACGCGCGTGTGACACACGTGACACACGTGACACACTTGACACACGTGACACACTTGACACACTTGGGATCTAATCCCAGTTCAAGCATTTAGATGTTTTCTCCTCAGCAGTGTGAATAATAAGTAGAACTTCTGACCACATTCAGGAGAGCTGAGCTATAGCTCTGTAAGATAAGCTGCAGACACTTGGTGATCTGAGTTTATGGGATCAAATCCCAGTTCAAGCATTTCATTTAGATGTTTTCTCCACAGCAGTGTGAATAATAGTAGAACTTCTGACCACATTCAGGAGAGCTGAGCTATAGCTCTGTGAGATAACCTGTATACACTTGGTGATCTGAGTTTATGGGATCAAATCCCAGTTCAAGTATTTCATTTAGATGTTTTCTCCACAGCAGTGTGAATAATAAGTAGAACTTCTGACCATGTTCAGTAGAGCTGAGGTATAGCTCAGTACGATAAGCTGCAGACACTTTGTGATCTGAGTTTATGGGATCTAATCCCAGTTCAAGCATTTAGATGTTTTCTCCTCAGCAGTGTGAATAATAAGTAGAACTTCTGACCACATTCAGGAGAGCTGAGCTATAGCTCTGTAAGATAAGCCGTATACACTTGGTGATCTGAGTTTATGGGATCAAATCCCAGTTCAAGCATTTCATTTAGATGTTTTCTCCACAGCAGTGTGAATAATAAGTAGAACTTCTGACCATGTTCAGTAGAGCTGAGGTATAGCTCAGTACGATAAGCTGCAGACACTTTGTGATCTGAGTTTATGGGATCTAATCCCAGTTCAAGCATTTCATTTAGATGTTTTCTCCACAGCAGTGTGAATAATAAGTAGAACTTCTGACCATGTTCAGTAGAGCTGAGGTATAGCTCAGTACGATAAGCTGCAGACACTTTGTGATCTGAGTTTATGGGATCTAATCCCAGTTCAAGCATTTAGATGTTTTCGCCTCAGCAGTGTGAATAATAAGTAGAACTTCTGACCACATTCAGGAGAGCTGAGCTATAGCTCTGTAAGATAAGCCGTATACACTTGGTGATCTGAGTTTATGGGATCAAATCCCAGTTCAAGCATTTCATTTAGATGTTTTCTCCACAGCAGTGTGAATAATAAGTAGAACTTCTGACCACATTCAGGAGAGCTGAGCTATAGCTCTGTAAGATAGGCTGCAGACACTTGGTGATCTGAGTTTATGGGATCAAATCCCAGTTCAAGCATTTCATTTAGATGTTTTCTCCACAGCAGTGTGAATAATAAGTAGAACTTCTGACCATGTTCAGTAGAGCTGAGGTATAGCTCAGTACGATAAGCTGCAGACACTTTGTGATCTTAGTTTATGGGATCTAATCCCAGTTCAAGCATTTAGATGTTTTCGCCTCAGCAGTGTGAATAATAAGTAGAACTTCTGACCACATTCAGGAGAGCTGAGCTATAGCTCTGTAAGATAAGCTGTATACACTTGGTGATCTGAGTTTATGGGATCAAATCCCAGTTCAAGCATTTCATTTAGATGTTTTCTCCACAGCAGTGTGAATAATAAGTAGAACTTGTGACCACATTCAGCAGAGCTGAGGTATAGCTCAGCACGATCAGCTGCAGACCAGTAATGATCTGAGCTGAGATTATGGAAGTGTGACCTGCGATTCCTGACCCGGGATTGTGGACCTGCAGCTGCAGAAAGACCCACCCAAAAACAAGTCAAGTGTGTCAAGTGTGTCAAGTGTGTCAAGTGTGTCAAGTGTGTCAAGTGTGTCAAGTGTGTCAAGTGTGTCAAGTGTGTCAAGTGTGTCAAGTGTGTCAAGTGTGTCAAGTGTGTCAAGTGTGTCAAGTGTGTCAAGTGTGTCAAGTGTGTCAAGTGTGTCAAGTGTGTCAAGTGTGTCAAGTGTGTCAAGTGTGTCAAGTGTGTCAAGTGTGTCAAGTGTGTCAAGTGTGTCAAGTGTGTCAAGTGTGTCAAGTGTGTCAAGTGTGTCAAGTGTGTCAAGTGTGTCAAGTGTGTCAAGTGTGTCAAAGGAGCTGAGGTATAGCTCAGTTGGTTTTTGACGGGCCGGTCCGCGGGTCCGACGTTGCAGGTCTGAGACTGCATCTTTTTCTTTTCAGTGGCCCAAAATAGATAGGTTCTTCCTCCAGTTGGAGTTAATATCGCGTCATATAGCCATAATTTCTGATGACATATTATCCACCTCCTGCTTTTTGGGTTTTTGAGGGTCCGCGGTCGCGGGTCCGAAGTCGTGGGTCCGAAGTCGTGGGTCCGAAAACCCGGGTCCGAATTCCCGGGTCCGAAATTGCGGGTCTGAGGGTGGTGTCTGAGACTGCATCTTTTTCTTTTCAGTGGCCCAAATTAGATAGGTTCTTCCTCCAGTTGGAGTTAAAGAGCTAAAAATCAGTTGATGATTTCTGATTATCCACTTCTTGCTTTTTTGAGCAGGCCAGTCTGCGGTTGTGGGTCTGAAATCCTGGATCTGAAATGCCAGGTTTAAAGTCCCATCCTGTTGATTCTATGATTTCATGTCATTCAATGCATGTAACTTATCTCACTGAGCTATATCGAATATGGGCAGAAGTTCTACCTATTATTCACACTGCTGTGGAGAAAACATCTTAATGCTTGAACTGGGATTTGATCCCATAACTCAGATCACCAAGTGTCTGCAGCTTATCTTACTGAGCTATACCTCAGCTCTACTGAACATGGTCAGAAGTTCTACTTATTATTCACACTGCTGTGGAGAAAACATCTAAATGAAATGCTTGAACTGGGATTTGATCCCATAAACTCAGATCACCAAGTGTCTGCAGCCTATCTTACAGAGCTATAGCTCAGCTCTCCTGAATGTGGTCAGAAGTTCTACTTATTATTCACACTGCTGAGGCGAAAACATCTAAATGCTTGAACTGGGATTAGATCCCATAAACTCAGATCACAAAGTGTCTGCAGCTTATCGTACTGAGCTATACCTCAGCTCTACTGAACATGGTCAGAAGTTCTACTTATTATTCACACTGCTGTGGAGAAAACATCTAAATGAAATGCTTGAACTGGGATTTGATCCCATAAAATCAGATCACCAAGTGTATACAGCTTATCTTACAGAGCTATAGCTCAGCTCTCCTGAATGTGGTCAGAAGTTCTACTTATTATTCACACTGGTGAGGAGAAAACATCTAAATTCTTGAACTGGGCTTTGATCCCATAAACTCAGATCACCGAGTGTCTGCAGCTTATCTTACAGAGCTATAGCTCAGCTCTCCTGAATGTGGTCAGAAGTTCTACTTATTATTCACACTGCTGAGGAGAAAACATCTAAATGCCTGAACTGGGATTAGATCCCAAGTGTGTCAAGTGTGTCAAGTGTGTCACGCACGTGTGTCACGCACGTGTGTCACGCACGTGTGTCACGCACGTGTGTCACGCACGTGTGTCACGCACGTGTGTCACGCACGTGTGTCACGCACGTGTGTCACGCACGTGTGTCACGCACGTGTGTCACGCACGTGTGTCACGCACGTGTGTCACGCACGTGTGTCACGCACGTGTGTCACGCACGTGTGTCACGTGTGTCACGCACGTGTGTCACGTGTGTCACGCACGTGTGTCACGTGTGTCACGCACGTGTGTCACGTGTGTCACGCACGTGTGTCACGTGTGTCACGCACGTGTGTCACGTGTGTCACGCACGTGTGTCACGTGTGTCACGCACGTGTGTCACGTGTGTGTCGAGTGTGTCGAGTGTGTCGAGTGTGTCGAGTCGAGTGTGTCGAGTGTGTCGAGTGTGTCGAGTGTGTCGAGTGTGTCGAGTCGAGTGTGTCGAGTCGAGTGTGTCGAGTCGAGTGTGTCGAGTCGAGTGTGTCGAGTGTGTCGAGTCGAGTGTGTCGAGTCGAGCGTGTCGAGTCGAGTGTGTCGAGTCGAGTGGGTCGAGTGTGTCGAGTCGAGTGTGTCGAGTCGAGTGTGTCGTGTGTGTCGAGTGTGTCGAGTCGAGTGTGTCGAGTCGAGTGTGTCGAGTCGAGTGTGTCGAGTCGAGTGTGTCGAGTCGAGTGTGTCGAGTCGAGTGTGTCGAGTCGAGTGTGTCGAGTCGAGTGTGTCGAGTCGAGTGTGTCGAGTCGAGTGTGTCGAGTCGAGTCGAGTGTGTCGAGTCGAGTGGAGTGTGTCGAGTCGAGTCGAGTGTGTCGAGTCGAGTCGAGTGTGTCGAGTCGAGTCGAGTGTGTCGAGTCGAGTCGAGTGTGTCGAGTCGAGTCGAGTGTGTCGAGTCGAGTGTGTCGAGTCGAGTCGAGTGTGTCGAGTCGAGTGTGTCGAGTCGAGTCGAGTGTGTCGAGTCGAGTCGAGTGTGTCGAGTCGAGTCGAGTGTGTCGAGTCGAGTGTGTCGAGTCGAGTCGAGTGTGTCGAGTCGAGTGTGTCGAGTCGAGTCGAGTGTGTCGAGTCGAGTCGAGTGTGTCGAGTCGAGTGTGTCGAGTCGAGTCGAGTGTGTCGAGTCGAGTGTGTCGAGTCGAGTCGAGTGTGTCGAGTCGAGTGTGTCGAGTCGAGTGTGTCGAGTCGAGTGTGTCGAGTCGAGTGTGTCGAGTCGAGTGTGTCGAGTCGAGTGTGTCGAGTCGAGTGTGTCGAGTCAAGTCAAGTGTGTCAAGTGTGTCGAGTCAAGTCGAGTCAAGTCAAGTGTGTCAAGTGTGTCGAGTCAAGTCAAGTGTGTCAAGTGTGTCGAGTCAAGTCAAGTGTGTCAAGTGTGTCGAGTCAAGTCAAGTGTGTCAAGTGTGTCGAGTCAAGTCAAGTGTGTCAAGTGTGTCGAGTCAAGTCAAGTGTGTCAAGTGTGTTGAGTCAAGTCAAGTGTGTCGAGTGCGTCGAGTGTGTCGAGTGTGTCGAGTGTGTCGAGTGTGTCGAGTCGAGTGTGTCGAGTCGAGTGTGTCGAGTCGAGTGTGTCGAGTCGAGTGTGTCGAGTGTGTCGAGTCGAGTGTGTCGAGTCGAGCGTGTCGAGTCGAGTGTGTCGAGTCGAGTGTGTCGAGTGTGTCGAGTCGAGTGTGTCGAGTCGAGTGTGTCGTGTGTGTCGAGTGTGTCGAGTCGAGTGTGTCGAGTCGAGTGTGTCGAGTCGAGTGTGTCGAGTCGAGTGTGTCGAGTCGAGTGTGTCGAGTCGAGTGTGTCGAGTCGAGTGTGTCGAGTCGAGTGTGTCGAGTCGAGTCGAGTGTGTCGAGTCGAGTGGAGTGTGTCGAGTCGAGTCGAGTGTGTCGAGTCGAGTCGAGTGTGTCGAGTCGAGTCGAGTGTGTCGAGTCGAGTCGAGTGTGTCGAGTCGAGTCGAGTGTGTCGAGTCGAGTGTGTCGAGTCGAGTCGAGTGTGTCGAGTCGAGTGTGTCGAGTCGAGTCGAGTGTGTCGAGTCGAGTCGAGTGTGTCGAGTCGAGTCGAGTGTGTCGAGTCGAGTGTGTCGAGTCGAGTCGAGTGTGTCGAGTCGAGTGTGTCGAGTCGAGTCGAGTGTGTCGAGTCGAGTCGAGTGTGTCGAGTCGAGTGTGTCGAGTCGAGTCGAGTGTGTCGAGTCGAGTGTGTCGAGTCGAGTCGAGTGTGTCGAGTCGAGTGTGTCGAGTCGAGTGTGTCGAGTCGAGTGTGTCGAGTCGAGTGTGTCGAGTCGAGTGTGTCGAGTCGAGTGTGTCGAGTCGAGTGTGTCGAGTCGAGTGTGTCGAGTCAAGTCAAGTGTGTCAAGTGTGTCGAGTCAAGTCGAGTCAAGTCAAGTGTGTCAAGTGTGTCGAGTCAAGTCAAGTGTGTCAAGTGTGTCGAGTCAAGTCAAGTGTGTCAAGTGTGTCGAGTCAAGTCAAGTGTGTCAAGTGTGTCGAGTCAAGTCAAGTGTGTCAAGTGTGTCGAGTCAAGTCAAGTGTGTCAAGTGTGTTGAGTCAAGTCAAGTGTGTCAAGTGTGTCGAGTCAAGTCAAGTGTGTCAAGTGTGTCGAGTCAAGTCAAGTGTGTCAAGTGTGTCGAGTCAAGTCAAGTGTGTCAAGTGTGTCGAGTCAAGTCAAGTGTGTCAAGTGTGTCGAGTCAAGTCAAGTGTGTCAAGTGTGTTGAGTCAAGTCAAGTGTGTCAAGTGTGTCGAGTCAAGTCAAGTGTGTCAAGTGTGTCAAGTCAAGTCAAGTGTGTCAAGTGTGTCAAGTCAAGTCAAGTGTGTCAAGTGTGTCAAGTCAAGTCAAGTGTGTCAAGTGTGTCAAGTCAAGTGTGTCAAGTCAAGTGTGTCAAGTGTGTCAAGTCAAGTGTGTCAAGTGTGTCAAGTCAAGTGTGTCAAGTGTGTCAAGTCGTGTGTCAAGTCAAGTGTGTCAAGTGTGTCAAGTCAAGTGTGTCAAGTCGTGTGTCAAGTCAAGTGTGTCAAGTCAAGTGTGTCATGTCAAGTCAAGTGTGTCAAGTCAAGTGTGTCAAGTCAAGTGTGTCAAGTGTGTCAAGTCAAGTGTGTCAAGTGTGTCAAGTCAAGTGTGTCAAGTCAAGTGTGTCAAGTGTGTCAAGTCAAGTCAAGTGTGTCAAGTCAAGTCAAGTGTGTCAAGTCAAGTCAAGTGTGTCAAGTCAAGTGTGTCAAGTGTGTCAAGTCAAGTCAAGTGTGTCAAGTCAAGTGTGTCAAGTCAAGTGTGTCAAGTCAAGTGTGTCAAGTCAAGTGTGTCAAGTGTGTCAAGTCAAGTCAAGTGTGTCAAGTCAAGTGTGTCAAGTCAAGTGTGTCAAGTCAAGTGTGTCAAGTCAAGTGTGTCAAGTCAAGTGTGTCAAGTCAAGTGTGTCAAGTCAAGTGTGTCAAGTCAAGTGTGTCAAGTGTGTCAAGTCAAGTGTGTCAAGTCAAGTGTGTCAAGTGTGTCAAGTCAAGTGTGTCAAGTCAAGTGTGTCAAGTCAAGTGTGTCAAGTCAAGTGTGTCAAGTCAAGTGTGTCAAGTCAAGTGTGTCAAGTGTGTCAAGTCAAGTGTGTCAAGTGTGTCAATTCAAGTGTGTCAAGTCAAGTGTGTCAAGTCAAGTGTGTCAAGTCAAGTGTGTCAAGTCAAGTGTGTCAAGTCAAGTGTGTCAAGTCAAGTGTGTCAAGTGTGTCAAGTCAAGTGTGTCAAGTCAAGTGTGTCAAGTCAAGTGTGTCAAGTCAAGTGTGTCAAGTCAAGTGTGTCAAGTGTGTCAAGTCAAGTGTGTCAAGTCAAGTGTGTCAAGTCAAGTGTGTCAAGTCAAGTGTGTCAAGTGTGTCAAGTCAAGTGTGTCAAGTCAAGTGTGTCAAGTGTGTCAAGTCAAGTGTGTCAAGTCAAGTGTGTCAAGTGTGTCAAGTCAAGTGTGTCAAGTCAAGTGTGTCAAGTGTGTCAAGTGTGTCAAGTCTGTCAAGTCAAGTGTGTCAAGTGTGTCAATTCAAGTGTGTCAAGTCAAGTGTGTCAAGTCAAGTGTGTCAAGTCAAGTGTGTCAAGTCAAGTGTGTCAAGTCAAGTGTGTCAAGTCAAGTGTGTCAAGTGTGTCAAGTCAAGTGTGTCAAGTCAAG
This sequence comes from Chaunax sp. Z400, assembly GCA_037577475.1. Taxonomy (NCBI): domain Eukaryota; kingdom Metazoa; phylum Chordata; class Actinopteri; order Lophiiformes; family Chaunacidae; genus Chaunax; species Chaunax sp. Z400. Next base: position 676,649 of record CM075205.1, on the reverse strand, counting down.
TGTGTCAAGTCAAGTGTGTCAAGTCAAGTGTGTCAAGTCAAGTGTGTCAAGTCAAGTGTGTCAAGTGTGTCAAGTCAAGTGTGTCAAGTCAAGTGTGTCAAGTGTGTCAAGTGTGTCAAGTGTGTCAAGTCAAGTGTGTCAAGTGTGTCAAGTCAAGTGTGTCAAGTCAAGTGTGTCAAGTCAAGTGTGTCAAGTGTGTCAAGTCAAGTGTGTCAAGTCAAGTGTGTCAAGTGTGTCAAGTGTGTCAAGTGTGTCAAGTCAAGTGTGTCAAGTCAAGTGTGTCAAGTCAAGTGTGTCAAGTCAAGTGTGTCAAGTGTGTCAAGTGTGTCAAGTGTGTCAAGTGTGTCAAGTGTGTCAAGTCAAGTGTGTCAAGTCAAGTGTGTCAAGTCAAGTGTGTCAAGTCAAGTGTGTCAAGTGTGTCAAGTGTGTCAAGTCAAGTGTGTCAAGTCAAGTGTGTCAAGTCAAGTGTGTCAAGTGTGTCAAGTCAAGTGTGTCAAGTCAAGTGTGTCAAGTGTGTCAAGTGTGTCAAGTCAAGTGTGTCAAGTCAAGTGTGTCAAGTGTGTCAAGTGTGTCAGGTGTGTCAAGTCAAGTGTGTCAAGTCAAGTGTGTCAAGTGTGTCAAGTGTGTCAAGTGTGTCAAGTCAAGTGTGTCAAGTCAAGTGTGTCAAGTGTGTCAAGTGTGTCAAGTCAAGTGTGTCAAGTCAAGTGTGTCAAGTCAAGTGTGTCAAGTGTGTCAAGTCAAGTGTGTCAAGTCAAGTGTGTCAAGTCAAGTGTGTCAAGTGTGTCAAGTGTGTCAAGTGTGTCGTGTCAAGTCAAGTGTGTCAAGTGTGTCGTGTCAAGTCAAGTCAAGTCAAGTGTGTCAAGTGTGTCGTGTCAAGTCAAGTCAAGTCAAGTCAAGTGTGTCGTGTCAAGTGTGTCGTGTCAAGTGTGTCGTGTCAAGTCAAGTCAAGTGTGTCGTGTCAAGTGTGTCAAGTGTGTCGTGTCAAGTGTGTCAAGTGTGTCGTGTCAAGTGTGTCGTGTCAAGTCAAGTCAAGTCAAGTGTGTCGTGTCAAGTCAAGTCAAGTGTGTCGTGTCAAGTGTGTCAAGTGCGTCGTGTCAAGTCAAGTCAAGTCAAGTGTGTCGTGTCAAGTGTGTCAAGTGTGTCGTGTCAAGTGTGTCGTGTCAAGTGTGTCGTGTCAAGTGTGTCAAGTGTGTCGTGTCAAGTGTGTCGTGTCAAGTGTGTCAAGTGTGTCGTGTCAAGTGTGTCGTGTCAAGTGTGTCAAGTGTGTCGTGTCAAGTGTGTCGTGTCAAGTGTGTCAAGTGTGTCGTGTCAAGTGTGTCGTGTCAAGTGTGTCAAGTGTGTCGTGTCAAGTGTGTCGTGTCAAGTGTGTCAAGTGTGTCGTGTCAAGTGTGTCGTGTCAAGTGTGTCAAGTGTGTCGTGTCAAGTCAAGTCAAGTCAAGTGTGTCGTGTCAAGTCAAGTCAAGTCAAGTGTGTCGTGTCAAGTCAAGTCAAGTCAAGTGTGTCGTGTCAAGTCAAGTCAAGTCAAGTGTGTCGTGTCAAGTCAAGTCAAGTGTGTCGTGTCAAGTCAAGTCAAGTCAAGTGTGTCGTGTCAAGTCAAGTCAAGTCAAGTGTGTCGTGTCAAGTCAAGTCAAGTCAAGTGTGTCGTGTCAAGTCAAGTCAAGTCAAGTGTGTCGTGTCAAGTCAAGTGTGTCGTGTCAAGTGTGTCGTGTCAAGTCAAGTCAAGTCAAGTGTGTCGTGTCAAGTGTGTCGTGTCAAGTCAAGTCAAGTCAAGTCAAGTGTGTCGTGTCAAGTGTGTCGTGTCAAGTCAAGTCAAGTCAAGTCAAGTGTGTCGTGTCAAGTGTGTCGTGTCAAGTCAAGTCAAGTCAAGTCAAGTGTGTCGTGTCAAGTGTGTCGTGTCAAGTCAAGTCAAGTCAAGTCAAGTGTGTCGTGTCAAGTGTGTCGTGTCAAGTCAAGTCAAGTCAAGTCAAGTGTGTCGTGTCAAGTGTGTCGTGTCAAGTCAAGTCAAGTCAAGTCAAGTGTGTCGTGTCAAGTGTGTCGTGTCAAGTCAAGTCAAGTCAAGTCAAGTGTGTCGTGTCAAGTGTGTCGTGTCAAGTCAAGTCAAGTCAAGTCAAGTGTGTCGTGTCAAGTGTGTCGTGTCAAGTCAAGTCAAGTCAAGTCAAGTGTGTCGTGTCAAGTGTGTCGTGTCAAGTCAAGTCAAGTCAAGTGTGTCGTGTCAAGTGTGTCGTGTCAAGTCAAGTCAAGTCAAGTCAAGTGTGTCGTGTCAAGTCAAGTCAAGTCAAGTCAAGTGTGTCGTGTCAAGTCAAGTCAAGTCAAGTCAAGTGTGTCGTGTCAAGTCAAGTCAAGTCAAGTCAAGTGTGTCGTGTCAAGTCAAGTCAAGTCAAGTCAAGTGTGTCGTGTCAAGTCAAGTCAAGTCAAGTCAAGTGTGTCGTGTCAAGTCAAGTCAAGTCAAGTGTGTCGTGTCAAGTGTGTCGTGTCAAGTCAAGTCAAGTCAAGTGTGTCGTGTCAAGTGTGTCGTGTCAAGTCAAGTCAAGTCAAGTCAAGTGTGTCGTGTCAAGTCAAGTCAAGTCAAGTCAAGTGTGTCGTGTCAAGTGTGTCGTGTCAAGTCAAGTCAAGTCAAGTCAAGTGTGTCGTGTCAAGTCAAGTCAAGTCAAGTCAAGTGTGTCGTGTCAAGTCAAGTCAAGTCAAGTCAAGTGTGTCGTGTCAAGTCAAGTCAAGTCAAGTCAAGTGTGTCGTGTCAAGTCAAGTCAAGTCAAGTCAAGTGTGTCGTGTCAAGTCAAGTCAAGTCAAGTCAAGTCAAGTCAAGTCAAGTCAAGTGTGTCGTGTCAAGTCAAGTCAAGTCAAGTCAAGTGTGTCGTGTCAAGTCAAGTCAAGTGTGTCAAGTCAAGTCAAGTCAAGTCAAGTGTGTCAAGTCAAGTGTGTCAAGTCAAGTGTGTCAAGTCAAGTGTGTCAAGTCAAGTGTGTCAAGTCAAGTGTGTCAAGTGTGTCAAGTCAAGTGTGTCAAGTCAAGTGTGTCAAGTCAAGTGTGTCAAGTCAAGTGTGTCAAGTCAAGTGTGTCAAGTCAAGTGTGTCAAGTGTGTCAAGTCAAGTGTGTCAAGTGTGTCAATTCAAGTGTGTCAAGTCAAGTGTGTCAAGTCAAGTGTGTCAAGTCAAGTGTGTCAAGTCAAGTGTGTCAAGTCAAGTGTGTCAAGTCAAGTGTGTCAAGTCAAGTGTGTCAAGTGTGTCAAGTCAAGTGTGTCAAGTCAAGTGTGTCAAGTCAAGTGTGTCAAGTCAAGTGTGTCAAGTGTGTCAAGTCAAGTGTGTCAAGTCAAGTGTGTCAAGTGTGTCAAGTCAAGTGTGTCAAGTCAAGTGTGTCAAGTGTGTCAAGTCAAGTGTGTCACGTCAAGTGTGTCAAGTGTGTCAAGTGTGTCAAGTGTGTCAAGTCAAGTGTGTCAAGTGTGTCAAGTCAAGTGTGTCAAGTCAAGTGTGTCAAGTCAAGTGTGTCAAGTGTGTCAAGTCAAGTGTGTCAAGTCAAGTGTGTCAAGTGTGTCAAGTGTGTCAAGTGTGTCAAGTCAAGTGTGTCAAGTCAAGTGTGTCAAGTGTGTCAAGTCAAGTGTGTCAAGTCAAGTGTGTCAAGTGTGTCAAGTGTCTCAAGTCAAGTGTGTCAAGTCAAGTGTGTCAAGTCAAGTGTGTCAAGTGTGTCAAGTGTGTCAAGTGTGTCAAGTCAAGTGTGTCAAGTCAAGTGTGTGAAGTCAAGTGTGTCAAGTGTGTCAAGTGTGTCAAGTGTGTCAAGTCAAGTGTGTCAAGTCAAGTGTGTCAAGTCAAGTGTGTCAAGTGTGTCAAGTCAAGTGTGTCAAGTCAAGTGTGTCAAGTCAAGTGTGTCAAGTCAAGTGTGTCAAGTGTGTCAAGTCAAGTGTGTCAAGTCAAGTGTGTCAAGTGTGTCAAGTCAAGTGTGTCAAGTCAAGTGTGTCAAGTGTGTCAAGTCAAGTGTGTCAAGTCAAGTGTGTCAAGTGTGTCAAGTGTGTCAAGTGTGTCAAGTCAAGTGTGTCAAGTGTGTCAAGTCAAGTGTGTCAAGTCAAGTGTGTCAAGTCAAGTGTGTCAAGTCTGTCAAGTCAAGTGTGTCAAGTCAAGTGTGTCAAGTGTGTCAAGTGTGTCAAGTGTGTCAAGTCAAGTGTGTCAAGTGTGTCAAGTGTCTCAAGTCAAGTGTGTCAAGTCAAGTGTGTCAAGTCAAGTGTGTCAAGTGTGTCAAGTGTGTCAAGTGTGTCAAGTCAAGTGTGTCAAGTCAAGTGTGTGAAGTCAAGTGTGTCAAGTGTGTCAAGTGTGTCAAGTGTGTCAAGTCAAGTGTGTCAAGTCAAGTGTGTCAAGTCAAGTGTGTCAAGTGTGTCAAGTCAAGTGTGTCAAGTCAAGTGTGTCAAGTCAAGTGTGTCAAGTCAAGTGTGTCAAGTGTGTCAAGTCAAGTGTGTCAAGTCAAGTGTGTCAAGTGTGTCAAGTCAAGTGTGTCAAGTCAAGTGTGTCAAGTGTGTCAAGTCAAGTGTGTCAAGTCAAGTGTGTCAAGTGTGTCAAGTGTGTCAAGTGTGTCAAGTCAAGTGTGTCAAGTGTGTCAAGTCAAGTGTGTCAAGTCAAGTGTGTCAAGTCAAGTGTGTCAAGTCTGTCAAGTCAAGTGTGTCAAGTCAAGTGTGTCAAGTGTGTCAAGTGTGTCAAGTGTGTCAAGTCAAGTGTGTCAAGTCAAGTGTGTCAAGTGTGTCAAGTCAAGTGTGTCAAGTCAAGTGTGTCAAGTGTGTCAAGTGTGTCAAGTCAAGTGTGTCAAGTCAAGTGTGTCAAGTCAAGTGTGTCAAGTGTGTCAAGTGTGTCAAGTGTGTCAAGTCAAGTGTGTCAAGTCAAGTGTGTCAAGTCAAGTGTGTCAAGTGTGTCAAGTGTGTCAAGTCAAGTGTGTCAAGTCAAGTGTGTCAAGTCAAGTGTGTCAAGTCAAGTGTGTCAAGTGTGTCAAGTCAAGTGTGTCAAGTCAAGTGTGTCAAGTCAAGTCAAGTGTGTCAAGTGTGTCAAGTGTGTCAAGTGTGTCGTGTCAAGTCAAGTGTGTCAAGTGTGTCGTGTCAAGTCAAGTCAAGTCAAGTGTGTCAAGTGTGTCGTGTCAAGTCAAGTCAAGTCAAGTCAAGTGTGTCGTGTCAAGTGTGTCGTGTCAAGTGTGTCGTGTCAAGTCAAGTCAAGTGTGTCGTGTCAAGTCAAGTGTGTCGTGTCAAGTCAAGTCAAGTCAAGTCAAGTCAAGTGTGTCGTGTCAAGTGTGTCAAGTCAAGTCAAGTCAAGTCAAGTCAAGTGTGTCGTGTCAAGTCAAGTCAAGTCAAGTCAAGTGTGTCGTGTCAAGTCAAGTCAAGTCAAGTCAAGTGTGTCGTGTCAAGTCAAGTCAAGTGTGTCGTGTCAAGTCAAGTCAAGTCAAGTCAAGTCAAGTCAAGTGTGTCGTGTCAAGTCAAGTCAAGTCAAGTCAAGTGTGTCGTGTCAAGTCAAGTCAAGTCAAGTCAAGTGTGTCGTGTCAAGTCAAGTCAAGTGTGTCGTGTCAAGTCAAGTCAAGTGTGTCGTGTCAAGTCAAGTCAAGTCAAGTCAAATGTGTCGTGTCAAGTCAAGTCAAGTCAAGTCAAGTGTGTCGTGTCAAGTCAAGTCAAGTCAAGTCAAGTGTGTCGTGTCAAGTCAAGTCAAGTCAAGTCAAGTGTGTCGTGTCAAGTCAAGTCAAGTCAAGTCAAGTGTGTCGTGTCAAGTCAAGTCAAGTGTGTCGTGTCAAGTGTGTCAAGTGTGTCGTGTCAAGTCAAGTCAAGTCAAGTGTGTCGTGTCAAGTGTGTCAAGTGTGTCGTGTCAAGTGTGTCGTGTCAAGTGTGTCGTGTCAAGTGTGTCGTGTCAAGTGTGTCGTGTCAAGTGTGTCGTGTCAAGTGTGTCAAGTGTGTCGTGTCAAGTGTGTCGTGTCAAGTGTGTCAAGTGTGTCGTGTCAAGTGTGTCGTGTCAAGTGTGTCAAGTGTGTCGTGTCAAGTGTGTCGTGTCAAGTGTGTCAAGTGTGTCGTGTCAAGTGTGTCGTGTCAAGTGTGTCAAGTGTGTCGTGTCAAGTGTGTCGTGTCAAGTGTGTCAAGTGTGTCGTGTCAAGTCAAGTCAAGTCAAGTGTGTCGTGTCAAGTCAAGTCAAGTCAAGTGTGTCGTGTCAAGTCAAGTCAAGTCAAGTGTGTCGTGTCAAGTCAAGTCAAGTGTGTCGTGTCAAGTCAAGTCAAGTCAAGTGTGTCGTGTCAAGTCAAGTCAAGTCAAGTGTGTCGTGTCAAGTCAAGTCAAGTCAAGTGTGTCGTGTCAAGTCAAGTCAAATCAAGTGTGTCGTGTCAAGTCAAGTCAAGTCAAGTGTGTCGTGTCAAGTCAAGTCAAGTGTGTCGTGTCAAGTCAAGTCAAGTCAAGTGTGTCGTGTCAAGTCAAGTCAAGTCAAGTGTGTCGTGTCAAGTCAAGTCAAGTCAAGTGTGTCGTGTCAAGTCAAGTGTGTCGTGTCAAGTCAAGTCAAGTCAAGTGTGTCGTGTCAAGTGTGTCGTGTCAAGTCAAGTCAAGTCAAGTCAAGTGTGTCGTGTCAAGTGTGTCGTGTCAAGTCAAGTCAAGTCAAGTCAAGTGTGTCGTGTCAAGTGTGTCGTGTCAAGTCAAGTCAAGTCAAGTCAAGTGTGTCGTGTCAAGTGTGTCGTGTCAAGTCAAGTCAAGTCAAGTCAAGTGTGTCGTGTCAAGTGTGTCGTGTCAAGTCAAGTCAAGTCAAGTCAAGTGTGTCGTGTCAAGTGTGTCGTGTCAAGTCAAGTCAAGTCAAGTGTGTCGTGTCAAGTGTGTCGTGTCAAGTCAAGTCAAGTCAAGTCAAGTGTGTCGTGTCAAGTCAAGTCAAGTCAAGTCAAGTGTGTCGTGTCAAGTCAAGTCAAGTCAAGTCAAGTGTGTCGTGTCAAGTCAAGTCAAGTCAAGTCAAGTGTGTCGTGTCAAGTCAAGTCAAGTCAAGTCAAGTGTGTCGTGTCAAGTCAAGTCAAGTCAAGTGTGTCGTGTCAAGTGTGTCGTGTCAAGTCAAGTCAAGTCAAGTGTGTCGTGTCAAGTGTGTCGTGTCAAGTCAAGTCAAGTCAAGTGTGTCGTGTCAAGTGTGTCGTGTCAAGTCAAGTCAAGTCAAGTCAAGTGTGTCGTGTCAAGTCAAGTCAAGTCAAGTCAAGTGTGTCGTGTCAAGTCAAGTCAAGTCAAGTCAAGTGTGTCGTGTCAAGTCAAGTCAAGTCAAGTGTGTCGTGTCAAGTCAAGTCAAGTCAAGTCAAGTCAAGTCAAGTGTGTCGTGTTAAGTCAAGTCAAGTCAAGTCAAGTCAAGTCAAGTCAAGTGTGTCGTGTCAAGTCAAGTCAAGTCAAGTCAAGTGTGTCGTGTCAAGTCAAGTCAAGTGTGTCAAGTCAAGTCAAGTCAAGTCAAGTGTGTCAAGTCAAGTCAAGTCAAGTCAAGTGTGTCGTGTCAAGTCAAGTCAAGTCAAGTCAAGTCAAGTGTGTCGTGTCAAGTCAAGTCAAGTGTGTCGTGTCAAGTCAAGTCAAGTGTGTCGTGTCAAGTCAAGTCAAGTGTGTCGTGTCAAGTCAAGTCAAGTGTGTCGTGTCAAGTCAAGTGTGTCGTGTCAAGTCAAGTCAAGTCAAGTCAAGTGTGTCGTGTCAAGTGTGTCAAGTCAAGTCAAGTCAAGTCAAGTCAAGTGTGTCGTGTCAAGTCAAGTCAAGTCAAGTCAAGTGTGTCGTGTCAAGTCAAGTCAAGTCAAGTCAAGTGTGTCGTGTCAAGTCAAGTCAAGTGTGTCGTGTCAAGTCAAGTCAAGTCAAGTCAAGTGTGTCGTGTCAAGTCAAGTCAAGTCAAGTCAAGTGTGTCGTGTCAAGTCAAGTCAAGTCAAGTCAAGTGTGTCGTGTCAAGTCAAGTCAAGTCAAGTCAAGTGTGTCGTGTCAAGTCAAGTCAAGTCAAGTCAAGTGTGTCGTGTCAAGTCAAGTCAAGTCAAGTCAAGTGTGTCGTGTCAAGTCAAGTCAAGTGTGTCGTGTCAAGTCAAGTCAAGTGTGTCGTGTCAAGTCAAGTCTGTCGTGTCAAGTCAAGTCAAGTGTGTCGTGTCAAGTCAAGTGTGTCGTGTCAAGTCAAGTGTGTCGTGTCAAGTCAAGTGTGTCGTGTCAAGTCAAGTGTGTCGTGTCAAGTCAAGTCAAGTCAAGTCAAGTGTGTCGTGTCAAGTCAAGTGTGTCGTGTCAAGTCAAGTGTGTCGTGTCAAGTCAAGTGTGTCGTGTCAAGTCAAGTGTGTCGTGTCAAGTCAAGTCAAGTCAAGTCAAGTCAAGTCAAGTCAAGTCAAGTCAAGTCAAGTGTGTCGTGTCAAGTGTGTCAAGTCAAGTCAAGTCAAGTCAAGTCAAGTCAAGTCAAGTGTGTCGTGTCAAGTCAAGTCAAGTCAAGTCAAGTCAAGTGTGTCGTGTCAAGTCAAGTCAAGTCAAGTGTGTCGTGTCAAGTCAAGTGTGTTGTGTCAAGTCAAGTGTGTCGTGTCAAGTCAAGTGTGTCGTGTCAAGTCAAGTCAAGTCAAGTCAAGTGTGTCGTGTCAAGTCAAGTCAAGTCAAGTCAAGTGTGTCGTGTCAAGTCAAGTCAAGTCAAGTGTGTCGTGTCAAGTCAAGTCAAGTCAACTCAAGTCAAGTCAAGTGTGTCGTGTCAAGTCAAGTCAAGTCAAGTCAAGTCAAGTCAAGTGGGTCGTGTCAAGTCAAGTCAAGTCAAGTGTGTCGTGTCAAGTCAAGTCAAGTCAAGTCAAGTCAAGTGTGTCGTGTCAAGTCAAGTCAAGTCAAGTCAAGTCAAGTCAAGTGTGTCGTGTCAAGTCAAGTCAAGTCAAGTCAAGTGTGTCGTGTCAAGTCAAGTGTGTCGTGTCAAGTCAAGTGTGTCGTGTCAAGTCAAGTGTGTCGTGTCAAGTCAAGTCAAGTCAAGTCAAGTCAAGTCAAGTCAAGTGTGTCGTGTCAAGTGTGTCAAGTCAAGTCAAGTCAAGTCAAGTCAAGTCAAGTCAAGTGTGTCGTGTCAAGTCAAGTCAAGTCAAGTCAAGTCAAGTCAAGTGTGTCGTGTCAAGTCAAGTCAAGTCAAGTGTGTCGTGTCAAGTCAAGTATGTCGTGTCAAGTCAAGTGTGTCGTGTCAAGTCAAGTGTGTCGTGTCAAGTCAAGTCAAGTCAAGTCAAGTGTGTCGTGTCAAGTCAAGTCAAGTCAAGTCAAGTGTGTCGTGTCAAGTCAAGTCAAGTCAAGTCAAGTCAAGTCAAGTGTGTCGTGTCAAGTCAAGTCAAGTCAAGTGTGTCGTGTCAAGTCAAGTCAAGTCAAGTCAAGTCAAGTGTGTCGTGTCAAGTCAAGTCAAGTCAAGTCAAGTCAAGTCAAGTGTGTCGTGTCAAGTCAAGTCAAGTCAAGTCAAGTCAAGTGTGTCGTGTCAAGTCAAGTCAAGTCAAGTCAAGTGTGTCGTGTCAAGTCAAGTGTGTCGTGTCAAGTCAAGTCAAGTCAAGTCAAGTCAAGTGTGTCGTGTCAAGTCAAGTGTGTCGTGTCAAGTCAAGTCAAGTCAAGTGTGTCGTGTCAAGTCAAGTCAAGTCAAGTGTGTCGTGTCAAGTCAAGTCAAGTCAAGTGTGTCGTGTCAAGTCAAGTCACGTCAAGTGTGTCGTGTCAAGTCAAGTCAAGTCAAGTGTGTCGTGTCAAGTCAAGTCAAGTCAATTGTGTCGTGTCAAGTCAAGTCAAGTCAAGTGTGTCGTGTCAAGTCAAGTCAAGTCAAGTGTGTCGTGTCAAGTCAAGTCAAGTCAAGTGTGTCGTGTCAAGTCAAGTCAAGTCAAGTGTGTCGTGTCAAGTCAAGTCAAGTCAAGTGTGTCGTGTCAAGTCAAGTCAAGTCAAGTGTGTCGTGTCAAGTCAAGTCAAGTCAAGTGTGTCGTGTCAAGTCAAGTGTGTCGTGTCAAGTCAAGTGTGTCGTGTCAAGTGTGTCGTGTCAAGTGTGTCGTGTCAAGTGTGTCGTGTCAAGTGTGTCGTGTCAAGTGTGTCGTGTCAAGTGTGTCGTGTCAAGTGTGTCGTGTCAAGTGTGTCATGTCAAGTGTGTCGTGTCAAGTCAAGTCAAGTGTGTCGTGTCAAGTGTGTCGTGTCAAGTGTGTCGTGTCAAGTGTGTCGTGTCAAGTGTGTCGTGTCAAGTCAAGTCAAGTGTGTCGTGTCAAGTGTGTCGTGTCAAGTCAAGTCAAGTGTGTCGTGTCAAGTGTGTCGTGTCAAGTCAAGTGTGTCGTGTCAAGTGTGTCGTGTCAAGTGTGTCGTGTCAAGTCAAGTCAAGTGTGTCGTGTCAAGTCAAGTCAAGTGTGTCGTGTCAAGTGTGTCGTGTCAAGTCAAGTCAAGTGTGTCGTGTCAAGTCAAGTCAAGTGTGTCGTGTCAAGTCAAGTCAAGTCAAGTCAAGTGTGTCGTGTCAAGTGTGTCGTGTCAAGTCAAGTCAAGTCAAGTGTGTCGTGTCAAGTGTGTCGTGTCAAGTCAAGTCAAGTCAAGTCAAGTGTGTCGTGTCAAGTGTGTCGTGTCAAGTCAAGTCAAGTCAAGTCAAGTCAAGTCAAGTCAAGTGTGTCGTGTCAAGTCAAGTCAAGTCAAGTCAAGTCAAGTCAAGTCAAGTGTGTCGTGTCAAGTCAAGTCAAGTCAAGTCAAGTGTGTCGTGTCAAGTCAAGTCAAGTCAAGTCAAGTCAAGTCAAGTCAAGTGTGTCGTGTCAAGTCAAGTCAAGTCAAGTCAAGTCAAGTCAAGTCAAGTGTGTCGTGTCAAGTCAAGTCAAGTCAAGTCAAGTGTGTCGTGTCAAGTGTGTCAAGTGTGTCAAGTCAAGTGTGTCAAGTCAAGTGTGTCAAGTCAAGTGTGTCAAGTGTGTCAAGTGTGTCAAGTGTGTCAAGTGTGTCAAGTGTGTCAAGTCAAGTGTGTCAAGTCAAGTGTGTCAAGTCAAGTGTGTCAAGTGTGTCAAGTGTGTCAAGTCAAGTGTGTCAAGTCAAGTGTGTCAAGTCAAGTGTGTCAAGTGTGTCAAGTCAAGTGTGTCAAGTCAAGTGTGTCAAGTGTGTCAAGTCAAGTGTGTCAAGTCAAGTGTGTCAAGTCAAGTGTGTCAAGTGTGTCAAGTGTGTCAAGTGTGTCAAGTCAAGTGTGTCAAGTGTGTCAAGTGTGTCAAGTGTGTCAAGTCAAGTGTGTCAAGTCAAGTGTGTCAAGTGTGTCAAGTGTGTCAAGTCAAGTGTGTCAAGTCAAGTGTGTCAAGTCAAGTGTGTCAAGTCAAGTGTGTCAAGTGTGTCAAGTCAAGTGTGTCAAGTCAAGTGTGTCAAGTCAAGTCAAGTGTGTCAAGTGTGTCAAGTGTGTCGTGTCAAGTCAAGTGTGTCAAGTGTGTCGTGTCAAGTCAAGTCAAGTCAAGTGTGTCAAGTGTGTCGTGTCAAGTCAAGTCAAGTCAAGTCAAGTGTGTCGGGTCAAGTGTGTCGTGTCAAGTGTGTCGTGTCAAGTCAAGTCAAGTGTGTCGTGTCAAGTGTGTCAAGTGTGTCGTGTCAAGTGTGTCAAGTGTGTCGTGTCAAGTGTGTCGTGTCAAGTGTGTCGTGTCAAGTGTGTCGTGTCAAGTCAAGTCAAGTCAAGTGTGTCGTGTCAAGTCAAGTCAAGTGTGTCGTGTCAAGTGTGTCAAGTGTGTCGTGTCAAGTCAAGTCAAGTCAAGTGTGTCGTGTCAAGTGTGTCAAGTGTGTCGTGTCAAGTGTGTCGTGTCAAGTGTGTCGTGTCAAGTGTGTCAAGTGTGTCGTGTCAAGTGTGTCGTGTCAAGTGTGTCAAGTGTGTCGTGTCAAGTGTGTCGTGTCAAGTGTGTCAAGTGTGTCGTGTCAAGTGTGTCGTGTCAAGTGTGTCAAGTGTGTCGTGTCAAGTGTGTCGTGTCAAGTGTGTCAAGTGTGTCGTGTCAAGTGTGTCGTGTCAAGTGTGTCAAGTGTGTCGTGTCAAGTGTGTCGTGTCAAGTGTGTCAAGTGTGTCGTGTCAAGTCAAGTCAAGTCAAGTGTGTCGTGTCAAGTCAAGTCAAGTCAAGTGTGTCGTGTCAAGTCAAGTCAAGTCAAGTGTGTCGTGTCAAGTCAAGTCAAGTGTGTCGTGTCAAGTCAAGTCAAGTCAAGTGTGTCGTGTCAAGTCAAGTCAAGTCAAGTGTGTCGTGTCAAGTCAAGTCAAGTCAAGTGTGTCGTGTCAAGTCAAGTGTGTCGTGTCAAGTCAAGTGTGTCGTGTCAAGTCAAGTCAAGTCAAGTCAAGTCAAGTCAAGTCAAGTCAAGTGTGTCGTGTCAAGTGTGTCAAGTCAAGTCAAGTCAAGTCAAGTCAAGTCAAGTCAAGTGTGTCGTGTCAAGTCAAGTCAAGTCAAGTCAAGTCAAGTCAAGTCAAGTGTGTCGTGTCAAGTCAAGTCAAGTCAAGTGTGTCGTGTCAAGTCAAGTGTGTCGTGTCAAGTCAAGTGTGTCGTGTCAAGTCAAGTGTGTCGTGTCAAGTCAAGTCAAGTCAAGTCAAGTGTGTCGTGTCAAGTCAAGTCAAGTCAAGTCAAGTGTGTCGTGTCAAGTCAAGTCAAGTCAAGTCAAGTCAAGTCAAGTCAAGTGTGTCGTGTCAAGTCAAGTCAAGTCAAGTCAAGTCAAGTCAAGTGTGTCGTGTCAAGTCAAGTGTGTCGTGTCAAGTCAAGTGTGTCGTGTCAAGTCAAGTCAAGTCAAGTCAAGTGTGTCGTGTCAAGTCAAGTGTGTCGTGTCAAGTCAAGTGTGTCGTGTCAAGTCAAGTGTGTCGTGTCAAGTCAAGTCAAGTCAAGTCAAGTCAAGTCAAGTCAAGTCAAGTCAAGTCAAGTGTGTCGTGTCAAGTGTGTCAAGTCAAGTCAAGTCAAGTCAAGTCAAGTCAAGTCAAGTGTGTCGTGTCAAGTCAAGTCAAGTCAAGTCAAGTCAAGTGTGTCGTGTCAAGTCAAGTCAAGTCAAGTGTGTCGTGTCAAGTCAAGTGTGTTGTGTCAAGTCAAGTGTGTCGTGTCAAGTCAAGTGTGTCGTGTCAAGTCAAGTCAAGTCAAGTCAAGTGTGTCGTGTCAAGTCAAGTCAAGTCAAGTCAAGTGTGTCGTGTCAAGTCAAGTCAAGTCAAGTGTGTCGTGTCAAGTCAAGTCAAGTCAACTCAAGTCAAGTCAAGTGTGTCGTGTCAAGTCAAGTCAAGTCAAGTCAAGTCAAGTCAAGTGTGTCGTGTCAAGTCAAGTCAAGTCAAGTGTGTCGTGTCAAGTCAAGTCAAGTCAAGTCAAGTCAAGTGTGTCGTGTCAAGTCAAGTCAAGTCAAGTCAAGTCAAGTCAAGTGTGTCGTGTCAAGTCAAGTCAAGTCAAGTCAAGTGTGTCGTGTCAAGTCAAGTGTGTCGTGTCAAGTCAAGTGTGTCGTGTCAAGTCAAGTGTGTCGTGTCAAGTCAAGTCAAGTCAAGTCAAGTCAAGTCAAGTCAAGTCAAGTGTGTCGTGTCAAGTGTGTCAAGTCAAGTCAAGTCAAGTCAAGTCAAGTCAAGTCAAGTGTGTCGTGTCAAGTCAAGTCAAGTCAAGTCAAGTCAAGTCAAGTGTGTCGTGTCAAGTCAAGTCAAGTCAAGTGTGTCGTGTCAAGTCAAGTATGTCGTGTCAAGTCAAGTGTGTCGTGTCAAGTCAAGTGTGTCGTGTCAAGTCAAGTCAAGTCAAGTCAAGTGTGTCGTGTCAAGTCAAGTCAAGTCAAGTCAAGTGTGTCGTGTCAAGTCAAGTCAAGTCAAGTCAAGTCAAGTCAAGTGTGTCGTGTCAAGTCAAGTCAAGTCAAGTGTGTCGTGTCAAGTCAAGTCAAGTCAAGTCAAGTCAAGTGTGTCGTGTCAAGTCAAGTCAAGTCAAGTCAAGTCAAGTCAAGTGTGTCGTGTCAAGTCAAGTCAAGTCAAGTCAAGTCAAGTGTGTCGTGTCAAGTCAAGTCAAGTCAAGTCAAGTGTGTCGTGTCAAGTCAAGTGTGTCGTGTCAAGTCAAGTCAAGTCAAGTCAAGTCAAGTGTGTCGTGTCAAGTCAAGTGTGTCGTGTCAAGTCAAGTCAAGTCAAGTGTGTCGTGTCAAGTCAAGTCAAGTCAAGTGTGTCGTCTCAAGTCAAGTCAAGTCAAGTGTGTCGTGTCAAGTCAAGTCACGTCAAGTGTGTCGTGTCAAGTCAAGTCAAGTCAAGTGTGTCGTGTCAAGTCAAGTCAAGTCAATTGTGTCGTGTCAAGTCAAGTCAAGTCAAGTGTGTCGTGTCAAGTCAAGTCAAGTCAAGTGTGTCGTGTCAAGTCAAGTCAAGTCAAGTGTGTCGTGTCAAGTCAAGTCAAGTCAAGTGTGTCGTGTCAAGTCAAGTCAAGTCAAGTGTGTCGTGTCAAGTCAAGTCAAGTCAAGTGTGTCGTGTCAAGTCAAGTCAAGTCAAGTGTGTCGTGTCAAGTCAAGTGTGTCGTGTCAAGTCAAGTGTGTCGTGTCAAGTGTGTCGTGTCAAGTGTGTCGTGTCAAGTGTGTCGTGTCAAGTGTGTCGTGTCAAGTGTGTCGTGTCAAGTGTGTCGTGTCAAGTGTGTCGTGTCAAGTGTGTCATGTCAAGTGTGTCGTGTCAAGTCAAGTCAAGTGTGTCGTGTCAAGTGTGTCGTGTCAAGTGTGTCGTGTCAAGTGTGTCGTGTCAAGTGTGTCGTGTCAAGTCAAGTCAAGTGTGTCGTGTCAAGTGTGTCGTGTCAAGTCAAGTCAAGTGTGTCGTGTCAAGTGTGTCGTGTCAAGTCAAGTGTGTCGTGTCAAGTGTGTCGTGTCAAGTGTGTCGTGTCAAGTCAAGTCAAGTGTGTCGTGTCAAGTCAAGTCAAGTGTGTCGTGTCAAGTGTGTCGTGTCAAGTCAAGTCAAGTGTGTCGTGTCAAGTCAAGTCAAGTGTGTCGTGTCAAGTCAAGTCAAGTCAAGTCAAGTGTGTCGTGTCAAGTGTGTCGTGTCAAGTCAAGTCAAGTCAAGTGTGTCGTGTCAAGTGTGTCGTGTCAAGTCAAGTCAAGTCAAGTCAAGTGTGTCGTGTCAAGTGTGTCGTGTCAAGTCAAGTCAAGTCAAGTCAAGTCAAGTCAAGTCAAGTGTGTCGTGTCAAGTCAAGTCAAGTCAAGTCAAGTCAAGTCAAGTCAAGTGTGTCGTGTCAAGTCAAGTCAAGTCAAGTCAAGTGTGTCGTGTCAAGTCAAGTCAAGTCAAGTCAAGTCAAGTCAAGTCAAGTGTGTCGTGTCAAGTCAAGTCAAGTCAAGTCAAGTCAAGTCAAGTCAAGTGTGTCGTGTCAAGTCAAGTCAAGTCAAGTCAAGTGTGTCGTGTCAAGTGTGTCAAGTGTGTCAAGTCAAGTGTGTCAAGTCAAGTGTGTCAAGTCAAGTGTGTCAAGTGTGTCAAGTGTGTCAAGTGTGTCAAGTGTGTCAAGTGTGTCAAGTCAAGTGTGTCAAGTCAAGTGTGTCAAGTCAAGTGTGTCAAGTGTGTCAAGTGTGTCAAGTCAAGTGTGTCAAGTCAAGTGTGTCAAGTCAAGTGTGTCAAGTGTGTCAAGTCAAGTGTGTCAAGTCAAGTGTGTCAAGTGTGTCAAGTGTGTCAAGTCAAGTGTGTCAAGTCAAGTGTGTCAAGTCAAGTGTGTCAAGTGTGTCAAGTGTGTCAAGTGTGTCAAGTCAAGTGTGTCAAGTGTGTCAAGTGTGTCAAGTGTGTCAAGTCAAGTGTGTCAAGTCAAGTGTGTCAAGTGTGTCAAGTGTGTCAAGTCAAGTGTGTCAAGTCAAGTGTGTCAAGTCAAGTGTGTCAAGTCAAGTGTGTCAAGTGTGTCAAGTCAAGTGTGTCAAGTCAAGTGTGTCAAGTCAAGTCAAGTGTGTCAAGTGTGTCAAGTGTGTCGTGTCAAGTCAAGTGTGTCAAGTGTGTCGTGTCAAGTCAAGTCAAGTCAAGTGTGTCAAGTGTGTCGTGTCAAGTCAAGTCAAGTCAAGTCAAGTGTGTCGTGTCAAGTGTGTCGTGTCAAGTGTGTCGTGTCAAGTCAAGTCAAGTGTGTCGTGTCAAGTGTGTCAAGTGTGTCGTGTCAAGTGTGTCAAGTGTGTCGTGTCAAGTGTGTCGTGTCAAGTGTGTCGTGTCAAGTGTGTCGTGTCAAGTCAAGTCAAGTCAAGTGTGTCGTGTCAAGTCAAGTCAAGTGTGTCGTGTCAAGTGTGTCAAGTGTGTCGTGTCAAGTCAAGTCAAGTCAAGTGTGTCGTGTCAAGTGTGTCAAGTGTGTCGTGTCAAGTGTGTCGTGTCAAGTGTGTCAAGTGTGTCGTGTCAAGTGTGTCGTGTCAAGTGTGTCAAGTGTGTCGTGTCAAGTGTGTCGTGTCAAGTGTGTCAAGTGTGTCGTGTCAAGTGTGTCGTGTCAAGTGTGTCAAGTGTGTCGTGTCAAGTGTGTCGTGTCAAGTGTGTCAAGTGTGTCGTGTCAAGTGTGTCGTGTCAAGTGTGTCAAGTGTGTCGTGTCAAGTGTGTCGTGTCAAGTGTGTCAAGTGTGTCGTGTCAAGTCAAGTCAAGTCAAGTGTGTCGTGTCAAGTCAAGTCAAGTCAAGTGTGTCGTGTCAAGTCAAGTCAAGTCAAGTGTGTCGTGTCAAGTCAAGTCAAGTCAAGTGTGTCGTGTCAAGTCAAGTCAAGTCAAGTGTGTCGTGTCAAGTCAAGTCAAGTGTGTCGTGTCAAGTCAAGTCAAGTCAAGTGTGTCGTGTCAAGTCAAGTCAAGTCAAGTGTGTCGTGTCAAGTCAAGTCAAGTCAAGTGTGTCGTGTCAAGTCAAGTCAAGTCAAGTGTGTCGTGTCAAGTCAAGTGTGTCGTGTCAAGTCAAGTGTGTCGTGTCAAGTGTGTCGTGTCAAGTGTGTCGTGTCAAGTGTGTCGTGTCAAGTGTGTCGTGTCAAGTGTGTCGTGTCAAGTGTGTCGTGTCAAGTGTGTCGTGTCAAGTCAAGTCAAGTGTGTCGTGTCAAGTGTGTCATGTCAAGTGTGTCGTGTCAAGTGTGTCGTGTCAAGTGTGTCGTGTCAAGTCAAGTCAAGTGTGTCGTGTCAAGTGTGTCGTGTCAAGTCAAGTCAAGTGTGTCATGTCAAGTGTGTCGTGTCAAGTCAAGTGTGTCGTGTCAAGTGTGTCGTGTCAAGTGTGTCGTGTCAAGTCAAGTCAAGTGTGTCGTGTCAAGTCAAGTCAAGTGTGTCGTGTCAAGTGTGTCGTGTCAAGTCAAGTCAAGTGTGTCGTGTCAAGTCAAGTCAAGTGTGTCGTGTCAAGTCAAGTCAAGTCAAGTCAAGTGTGTCGTGTCAAGTGTGTCGTGTCAAGTCAATCAAGTCAAGTGTGTCGTGTCAAGTGTGTCGTGTCAAGTCAAGTCAAGTCAAGTCAAGTGTGTCGTGTCAAGTGTGTCGTGTCAAGTCAAGTCAAGTCAAGTCAAGTCAAGTCAAGTCAAGTCAAGTGTGTCGTGTCAAGTCAAGTCAAGTCAAGTCAAGTCAAGTCAAGTGTGTCGTGTCAAGTCAAGTCAAGTCAAGTCAAGTGTGTCGTGTCAAGTCAAGTCAAGTCAAGTCAAGTCAAGTCAAGTCAAGTGTGTCGTGTCAAGTCAAGTCAAGTCAAGTCAAGTCAAGTCAAGTCAAGTGTGTCGTGTCAAGTCAAGTCAAGTCAAGTCAAGTGTGTCGTGTCAAGTGTGTCAAGTGTGTCAAGTGTGTCAAGTCAAGTGTGTCAAGTCAAGTGTGTCAAGTCAAGTGTGTCAAGTGTGTCAAGTGTGTCAAGTGTGTCAAGTGTGTCAAGTGTGTCAAGTCAAGTGTGTCAAGTCAAGTGTGTCAAGTCAAGTGTGTCAAGTGTGTCAAGTGTGTCAAGTCAAGTGTGTCAAGTCAAGTGTGTCAAGTCAAGTGTGTCAAGTGTGTCAAGTCAAGTGTGTCAAGTCAAGTGTGTCAAGTGTGTCAAGTGTGTCAAGTCAAGTGTGTCAAGTCAAGTGTGTCAAGTGTGTCAAGTGTGTCAAGTCAAGTGTGTCAAGTGTGTCAAGTGTGTCAAGTGTGTCAAGTCAAGTGTGTCAAGTCAAGTGTGTCAAGTGTGTCAAGTCAAGTGTGTCAAGTGTGTCAAGTGTGTCAAGTCAAGTGTGTCAAGTCAAGTGTGTCAAGTCAAGTGTGTCAAGTGTGTCAAGTCAAGTGTGTCAAGTCAAGTGTGTCAAGTCAAGTCCAGTGTGTCAAGTGTGTCAAGTGTGTCGTGTCAAGTCAAGTGTGTCAAGTGTGTCGTGTCAAGTCAAGTCAAGTCAAGTGTGTCAAGTGTGTCGTGTCAAGTCAAGTCAAGTCAAGTCAAGTGTGTCGTGTCAAGTGTGTCGTGTCAAGTGTGTCGTGTCAAGTCAAGTCAAGTGTGTCGTGTCAAGTGTGTCAAGTGTGTCGTGTCAAGTGTGTCAAGTGTGTCGTGTCAAGTGTGTCGTGTCAAGTGTGTCGTGTCAAGTCAAGTCAAGTCAAGTGTGTCGTGTCAAGTCAAGTCAAGTGTGTCGTGTCAAGTGTGTCAAGTGTGTCGTGTCAAGTCAAGTCAAGTCAAGTGTGTCGTGTCAAGTGTGTCAAGTGTGTCGTGTCAAGTGTGTCGTGTCAAGTGTGTCAAGTGTGTCGTGTCAAGGGTGTCGTGTCAAGTGTGTCAAGTGTGTCGTGTCAAGTGTGTCGTGTCAAGTGTGTCAAGTGTGTCGTGTCAAGTGTGTCGTGTCAAGTGTGTCAAGTGTGTCGTGTCAAGTGTGTCGTGTCAAGTGTGTCAAGTGTGTCGTGTCAAGTGTGTCGTGTCAAGTGTGTCAAGTGTGTCGTGTCAAGTGTGTCGTGTCAAGTGTGTCAAGTGTGTCGTGTCAAGTCAAGTCAAGTCAAGTGTGTCGTGTCAAGTCAAGTGTGTCGTGTCAAGTCAAGTCAAGTCAAGTGTGTCGTGTCAAGTCAAGTCAAGTGTGTCGTGTCAAGTCAAGTCAAGTCAAGTGTGTCGTGTCAAGTCAAGTCAAGTCAAGTGTGTCGTGTCAAGTCAAGTCAAGTCAAGTGTGTCGTGTCAAGTCAAGTCAAGTCAAGTGTGTCGTGTCAAGTCAAGTCAAGTGTGTCGTGTCAAGTCAAGTCAAGTCAAGTGTGTCGTGTCAAGTCAAGTCAAGTCAAGTGTGTCGTGTCAAGTCAAGTCAAGTCAAGTGTGTCGTGTCAAGTCAAGTCAAGTCAAGTGTGTCGTGTCAAGTCAAGTGTGTCGTGTCAAGTGTGTCGTGTCAAGTCAAGTCAAGTCAAGTGTGTCGTGTCAAGTGTGTCGTGTCAAGTCAAGTCAAGTCAAGTCAAGTGTGTCGTGTCAAGTGTGTCGTGTCAAGTCAAGTCAAGTCAAGTCAAGTGTGTCGTGTCAAGTGTGTCGTGTCAAGTCAAGTCAAGTCAAGTCAAGTGTGTCGTGTCAAGTGTGTCGTGTCAAGTCAAGTCAAGTCAAGTCAAGTGTGTCGTGTCAAGTGTGTCGTGTCAAGTCAAGTCAAGTCAAGTCAAGTGTGTCGTGTCAAGTCAAGTCAAGTCAAGTGTGTCGTGTCAAGTGTGTCGTGTCAAGTCAAGTCAAGTCAAGTCAAGTGTGTCGTGTCAAGTCAAGTCAAGTCAAGTCAAGTGTGTCGTGTCAAGTCAAGTCAAGTCAAGTCAAGTGTGTCGTGTCAAGTCAAGTCAAGTCAAGTCAAGTGTGTCGTGTCAAGTCAAGTCAAGTCAAGTCAAGTGTGTCGTGTCAAGTCAAGTCAAGTCAAGTCAAGTGTGTCGTGTCAAGTCAAGTCAAGTCAAGTGTGTCGTGTCAAGTGTGTCGTGTCAAGTCAAGTCAAGTCAAGTGTGTCGTGTCAAGTGTGTCGTGTCAAGTCAAGTCAAGTCAAGTGTGTCGTGTCAAGTGTGTCGTGTCAAGTCAAGTCAAGTCAAGTCAAGTGTGTCGTGTCAAGTCAAGTCAAGTCAAGTCAAGTGTGTCGTGTCAAGTCAAGTCAAGTCAAGTCAAGTGTGTCGTGTCAAGTCAAGTCAAGTCAAGTCAAGTCAAGTCAAGTGTGTCGTGTCAAGTCAAGTCAAGTCAAGTCAAGTCAAGTCAAGTCAAGTCAAGTGTGTCGTGTCAAGTCAAGTCAAGTCAAGTCAAGTGTGTCGTGTCAAGTCAAGTCAAGTGTGTCAAGTCAAGTCAAGTCAAGTCAAGTGTGTCAAGTCAAGTCAAGTCAAGTCAAGTGTGTCGTGTCAAGTCAAGTCAAGTCAAGTCAAGTCAAGTGTGTCGTGTCAAGTCAAGTCAAGTGTGTCGTGTCAAGTCAAGTCAAGTGTGTCGTGTCAAGTCAAGTCAAGTGTGTCGTGTCAAGTCAAGTCAAGTGTGTCGTGTCAAGTCAAGTGTGTCGTGTCAAGTCAAGTCAAGTCAAGTCAAGTGTGTCGTGTCAAGTGTGTCAAGTCAAGTCAAGTCAAGTCAAGTCAAGTGTGTCGTGTCAAGTCAAGTCAAGTCAAGTCAAGTGTGTCGTGTCAAGTCAAGTGAAGTCAAGTCAAGTGTGTCGTGTCAAGTCAAGTCAAGTCAAGTCAAGTCAAGTCAAGTCAAGTCAAGTCAAGTCAAGTGTGTCGTGTCAAGTCAAGTCAAGTCAAGTCAAGTGTGTCGTGTCAAGTCAAGTCAAGTCAAGTCAAGTGTGTCGTGTCAAGTCAAGTCAAGTGTGTCGTGTCAAGTCAAGTCAAGTGTGTCGTGTCAAGTCAAGTCAAGTCAAGTCAAGTCAAGTGTGTCGTGTCAAGTCAAGTCAAGTCAAGTCAAGTGTGTCGTGTCAAGTCAAGTCAAGTGTGTCGTGTCAAGTCAAGTCAAGTCAAGTCAAGTGTGTCGTGTCAAGTCAAGTCAAGTCAAGTCAAGTCAAGTGTGTCGTGTCAAGTCAAGTCAAGTCAAGTCAAGTGTGTCGTGTCAAGTCAAGTCAAGTGTGTCGTGTCAAGTCAAGTCAAGTGTGTCGTGTCAAGTCAAGTGTGTCGTGTCAAGTCAAGTGTGTCGTGTCAAGTCAAGTGTGTCGTGTCAAGTCAAGTGTGTCGTGTCAAGTCAAGTGTGTCGTGTCAAGTCAAGTGTGTCGTGTCAAGTCAAGTGTGTCGTGTCAAGTCAAGTGTGTCGTGTCAAGTCAAGTGTGTCGTGTCAAGTCAAGTCAAGTGTGTCGTGTCAAGTCAAGTGTGTCGTGTCAAGTCAAGTGTGTCGTGTCAAGTCAAGTGTGTCGTGTCAAGTCAAGTGTGTCGTGTCAAGTCAAGTGTGTCGTGTCAAGTCAAGTCAAGTGTGTCGTGTCAAGTCAAGTGTGTCGTGTCAAGTCAAGTGTGTCGTGTCAAGTCAAGTGTGTCGTGTCAAGTCAAGTCAAGTCAAGTCAAGTCAAGTCAAGTCAAGTCAAGTCAAGTGTGTCGTGTCAAGTGTGTCAAGTCAAGTCAAGTCAAGTCAAGTCAAGTCAAGTGTGTCGTGTCAAGTCAAGTCAAGTCAAGTCAAGTCAAGTCAAGTCAAGTCAAGTGTGTCGTGTCAAGTCAAGTCAAGTCAAGTTTGTCGTGTCAAGTCAAGTGTGTCGTGTCAAGTCAAGTGTGTCGTGTCAAGTCAAGTGTGTCGTGTCAAGTAAAGTCAAGTCAAGTCAAGTGTGTCGTGTCAAGTCAAGTCAAGTCAAGTCAAGTCAAGTGTGTCGTGTCAAGTCAAGTCAAGTCAAGTCAAGTCAAGTCAAGTCAAGTGTGTCGTGTCAAGTCAAGTCAAGTCAAGTCAAGTCAAGTCAAGTGTGTCGTGTCAAGTCAAGTCAAGTCAAGTGTGTCGTGTCAAGTCAAGTCAAGTCAAGTCAAGTCAAGTGTGTCGTGTCAAGTCAAGTCAAGTCAAGTCAAGTCAAGTCAAGTGTGTCGTGTCAAGTCAAGTCAAGTCAAGTCAAGTGTGTCGTGTCAAGTCAAGTGTGTCGTGTCAAGTCAAGTGTGTCGTGTCAAGTCAAGTGTGTCGTGTCAAGTCAAGTCAAGTCAAGTCAAGTCAAGTCAAGTCAAGTGTGTCGTGTCAAGTGTGTCAAGTCAAGTCAAGTCAAGTCAAGTCAAGTCAAGTCAAGTGTGTCGTGTCAAGTCAAGTCAAGTCAAGTCAAGTCAAGTCAAGTCAAGTCAAGTCAAGTCAAGTGTGTCGTGTCAAGTCAAGTCAAGTCAAGTGTGTCGTGTCAAGTCAAGTGTGTCGTGTCAAGTCAAGTGTGTCGTGTCAAGTCAAGTGTGTCGTGTCAAGTCAAGTCAAGTCAAGTCAAGTGTGTCGTGTCAAGTCAAGTCAAGTCAAGTCAAGTCAAGTGTGTCGTGTCAAGTCAAGTCAAGTCAAGTCAAGTCAAGTCAAGTGTGTCGTGTCAAGTCAAGTCAAGTCAAGTCAAGTCAAGTCAAGTGTGTCGTGTCAAGTCAAGTCAAGTCAATTGTGTCGTGTCAAGTCAAGTCAAGTCAAGTGTGTCGTGTCAAGTCAAGTCAAGTCAAGTGTGTCGTGTCAAGTCAAGTCAAGTGTGTCATGTCAAGTCAAGTCAAGTCAAGTGTGTCGTGTCAAGTCAAGTCAAGTCAAGTGTGTCGTGTCAAGTCAAGTCAAGTCAAGTGTGTCGTGTCAAGTCAAGTGTGTCGTGTCAAGTCAAGTGTGTCGTGTCAAGTGTGTCGTGTCAAGTGTGTCGTGTCAAGTGTGTCGTGTCAAGTGTGTCGTGTCAAGTGTGTCGTGTCAAGTCAAGTCAAGTGTGTCGTGTCAAGTGTGTCGTGTCAAGTGTGTCGTGTCAAGTGTGTCGTGTCAAGTGTGTCGTGTCAAGTCAAGTCAAGTGTGTCGTGTCAAGTGTGTCGTGTCAAGTCAAGTCAAGTGTGTCGTGTCAAGTGTGTCGTGTCAAGTCAAGTCAAGTGTGTCGTGTCAAGTGTGTCGTGTCAAGTGTGTCGTGTCAAGTCAAGTCAAGTGTGTCGTGTCAAGTCAAGTCAAGTGTGTCGTGTCAAGTGTGTCGTGTCAAGTCAAGTCAAGTGTGTCGTGTCAAGTCAAGTCAAGTGTGTCGTGTCAAGTCAAGTCAAGTCAAGTCAAGTGTGTCGTGTCAAGTGTGTCGTGTCAAGTCAAGTCAAGTGTGTCGTGTCAAGTGTGTCGTGTCAAGTCAAGTCAAGTCAAGTCAAGTGTGTCGTGTCAAGTGTGTCGTGTCAAGTCAAGTCAAGTCAAGTCAAGTCAAGTCAAGTCAAGTGTGTCGTGTCAAGTGTGTCGTGTCAAGTCAAGTCAAGTCAAGTCAAGTCAAGTCAAGTCAAGTGTGTCGTGTCAAGTCAAGTCAAGTCAAGTCAAGTCAAGTCAAGTCAAGTGTGTCGTGTCAAGTCAAGTCAAGTCAAGTCAAGTGTGTCGTGTCAAGTCAAGTCAAGTCAAGTCAAGTCAAGTCAGGTCAAGTGTGTCGTGTCAAGTCAAGTCAAGTCAAGTCAAGTCAAGTCAAGTCAAGTCAAGTGTGTCGTGTCAAGTCAAGTCAAGTCAAGTCAAGTGTGTCATGTCAAGTCAAGTCAAGTCAAGTCAAGTCAAGTCAAGTCAAGTGTGTCGTGTCAAGTCAAGTCAAGTGTGTCGTGTCAAGTCAAGTCAAGTCAAGTCAAGTGTGTCAAGTCAAGTCAAGTCAAGTGTGTCGTGTCAAGTCAAGTCAAGTCAAGTCAAGTGTGTCGTGTCAAGTCAAGTCAAGTCAAGTCAAGTGTGTCGTGTCAAGTCAAGTCAAGTCAAGTCAAGTGTGTCGTGTCAAGTCAAGTCAAGTCAAGTCAAGTGTGTCGTGTCAAGTGTGTCGTGTCAAGTGTGTCGTGTCAAGTGTGTCGTGTCAAGTCAAGTCAAGTGTGTCGTGTCAAGTGTGTCGTGTCAAGTGTGTCGTGTCAAGTGTGTTGTGTCAAGTGTGTCGTGTCAAGTCAAGTCAAGTGTGTCGTGTCAAGTGTGTCGTGTCAAGTCAAGTCAAGTGTGTCGTGTCAAGTGTGTCGTGTCAAGTCAAGTCAAGTGTGTCGTGTCAAGTGTGTCGTGTCAAGTGTGTCGTGTCAAGTCAAGTCAAGTGTGTCGTGTCAAGTCAAGTCAAGTGTGTCGTGTCAAGTGTGTCGTGTCAAGTCAAGTCAAGTGTGTCGTGTCAAGTCAAGTCAAGTGTGTCGTGTCAATTGTGTCGTGTCAAGTCAAGTCAAGTGTGTCGTGTCAAGTCAAGTCAAGTGTGTCGTGTCAAGTGTGTCGTGTCAAGTCAAGTCAAGTGTGTCGTGTCAAGTCAAGTCAAGTGTGTCGTGTCAAGTGTGTCGTGTCAAGTCAAGTCAAGTGTGTCGTGTCAAGTCAAGTCAAGTGTGTCGTGTCAAATGTGTCGTGTCAAGTCAAGTCAAGTGTGTCGTGTCAAGTCAAGTCAAGTGTGTCGTGTCAAGTGTGTCGTGTCAAGTCAAGTCAAGTGTGTCGTGTCAAGTCAAGTCAAGTGTGTCGTGTCAAGTGTGTCGTGTCAAGTCAAGTCAAGTGTGTCGTGTCAAGTCAAGTCAAGTGTGTCGTGTCAAGTCAAGTCAAGTGTGTCGTGTCAAGTGTGTCGTGTCAAGTGTGTCGTGTCAAGTGTGTCGTGTCAAGTGTGTCGTGTCAAGTCAAGTCAAGTGTGTCGTGTCAAGTGTGTCGTGTCAAGTGTGTCGTGTCAAGTGTGTCGTGTCAAGTGTGTCGTGTCAAGTCAAGTCAAGTGTGTCGTGTCAAGTGTGTCGTGTCAAGTCAAGTCAAGTGTGTCGTGTCAAGTGTGTCGTGTCAAGTCAAGTCAAGTGTGTCGTGTCAAGTGTGTCGTGTCAAGTGTGTCGTGTCAAGTCAAGTCAAGTGTGTCGTGTCAAGTCAAGTCAAGTGTGTCGTGTCAAGTGTGTCGTGTCAAGTCAAGTCAAGTGTGTCGTGTCAAGTCAAGTCAAGTGTGTCGTGTCAAGTCAAGTCAAGTCAAGTCAAGTGTGTCGTGTCAAGTGTGTCGTGTCAAGTCAAGTCAAGTGTGTCGTGTCAAGTGTGTCGTGTCAAGTCAAGTCAAGTCAAGTCAAGTGTGTCGTGTCAAGTGTGTCGTGTCAAGTCAAGTCAAGTCAAGTCAAGTCAAGTCAAGTCAAGTGTGTCGTGTCAAGTGTGTCGTGTCAAGTCAAGTCAAGTCAAGTCAAGTCAAGTCAAGTCAAGTGTGTCGTGTCAAGTCAAGTCAAGTCAAGTCAAGTCAAGTCAAGTCAAGTGTGTCGTGTCAAGTCAAGTCAAGTCAAGTCAAGTGTGTCGTGTCAAGTCAAGTCAAGTCAAGTCAAGTCAAGTCAGGTCAAGTGTGTCGTGTCAAGTCAAGTCAAGTCAAGTCAAGTCAAGTCAAGTCAAGTCAAGTGTGTCGTGTCAAGTCAAGTCAAGTCAAGTCAAGTGTGTCATGTCAAGTCAAGTCAAGTCAAGTCAAGTCAAGTCAAGTCAAGTGTGTCGTGTCAAGTCAAGTCAAGTGTGTCGTGTCAAGTCAAGTCAAGTCAAGTCAAGTGTGTCAAGTCAAGTCAAGTCAAGTGTGTCGTGTCAAGTCAAGTCAAGTCAAGTCAAGTGTGTCGTGTCAAGTCAAGTCAAGTCAAGTCAAGTGTGTCGTGTCAAGTCAAGTCAAGTCAAGTCAAGTGTGTCGTGTCAAGTCAAGTCAAGTCAAGTCAAGTGTGTCGTGTCAAGTGTGTCGTGTCAAGTGTGTCGTGTCAAGTGTGTCGTGTCAAGTCAAGTCAAGTGTGTCGTGTCAAGTGTGTCGTGTCAAGTGTGTCGTGTCAAGTGTGTTGTGTCAAGTGTGTCGTGTCAAGTCAAGTCAAGTGTGTCGTGTCAAGTGTGTCGTGTCAAGTCAAGTCAAGTGTGTCGTGTCAAGTGTGTCGTGTCAAGTCAAGTCAAGTGTGTCGTGTCAAGTGTGTCGTGTCAAGTGTGTCGTGTCAAGTCAAGTCAAGTGTGTCGTGTCAAGTCAAGTCAAGTGTGTCGTGTCAAGTGTGTCGTGTCAAGTCAAGTCAAGTGTGTCGTGTCAAGTCAAGTCAAGTGTGTCGTGTCAATTGTGTCGTGTCAAGTCAAGTCAAGTGTGTCGTGTCAAGTCAAGTCAAGTGTGTCGTGTCAAGTGTGTCGTGTCAAGTCAAGTCAAGTGTGTCGTGTCAAGTCAAGTCAAGTGTGTCGTGTCAAGTGTGTCGTGTCAAGTCAAGTCAAGTGTGTCGTGTCAAGTCAAGTCAAGTGTGTCGTGTCAAATGTGTCGTGTCAAGTCAAGTCAAGTGTGTCGTGTCAAGTCAAGTCAAGTGTGTCGTGTCAAGTGTGTCGTGTCAAGTCAAGTCAAGTGTGTCGTGTCAAGTCAAGTCAAGTGTGTCGTGTCAAGTGTGTCGTGTCAAGTCAAGTCAAGTGTGTCGTGTCAAGTCAAGTCAAGTGTGTCGTGTCAAGTCAAGTCAAGTGTGTCGTGTCAAGTGTGTCGTGTCAAGTCAAGTCAAGTGTGTCGTGTCAAGTCAAGTGTGTCGTGTCAAGTGTGTCGTGTCAAGTCAAGTCAAGTGTGTCGTGTCAAGTGTGTCGTGTCAAGTCAAGTCAAGTGTGTCGTGTCAAGTGTGTCGTGTCAAGTCAAGTCAAGTGTGTCGTGTCAAGTGTGTCGTGTCAAGTCAAGTCAAGTGTGTCGTGTCAAGTGTGTCGTGTCAAGTCAAGTCAAGTGTGTCGTGTCAAGTGTGTCGTGTCAAGTCAAGTCAAGTGTGTCGTGTCAAGTGTGTCGTGTCAAGTCAAGTCAAGTGTGTCGTGCCAAGTGTGTCGTGTCAAGTCAAGTCAAGTGTGTCGTGTCAAGTGTGTCGTGTCAAGTCAAGTCAAGTCAAGTCAAGTCAAGTCAAGTCAAGTCAAGTGTGTCGTGTCAAGTCAAGTCAAGTCAAGTGTGTCGTGTCAAGTGTGTCGTGTCAAGTCAAGTCAAGTGTGTCGTGTCAAGTGTGTCGTGTCAAGTCAAGTC
Organism: Chaunax sp. Z400; assembly: GCA_037577475.1. Taxonomy (NCBI): domain Eukaryota; kingdom Metazoa; phylum Chordata; class Actinopteri; order Lophiiformes; family Chaunacidae; genus Chaunax; species Chaunax sp. Z400. Next base: position 649,953 of record CM075205.1, on the reverse strand, counting down.
AAGTGTGTCGTGTCAAGTGTGTCGTGTCAAGTCAAGTCAAGTGTGTCGTGTCAAGTGTGTCGTGTCAAGTCAAGTCAAGTGTGTCGTGTCAAGTGTGTCGTGTCAAGTCAAGTCAAGTTTGTCGTGTCAAGTGTGTCGTGTCAAGTCAAGTCAAGTGTGTCGTGTCAAGTCAAGTCAAGTGTGTCGTGTCAAGTGTGTCGTGTCAAGTGTGTCGTGTCAAGTCAAGTCAAGTGTGTTGTGTCAAGTGTGTCGTGTCAAGTCAAGTCAAGTCAAGTCAAGTGTGTCGTGTCAAGTGTGTCGTGTCAAGTCAAGTCAAGTCAAGTCAAGTGTGTCGTGTCAAGTGTGTCGTGTCAAGTCAAGTCAAGTGACGTGTGTGTCGTGTCAAGTGTGTCGTGTCAAGTCAAGTCAAGTCAAGTCAAGTGTGTCGTGTCAAGTGTGTCGTGTCAAGTCAAGTCAAGTCAAGTCAAGTCAAGTCAAGTCAAGTGTGTCGTGTCAAGTCAAGTCAAGTCAAGTCAAGTGTGTCGTGTCAAGTCAAGTCAAGTCAAGTCAAGTCAAGTCAAGTGTGTCGTGTCAAGTCAAGTCAAGTCAAGTCAAGTCAAGTGTGTCGTGTCAAGTCAAGTCAAGTCAAGTCAAGTGTGTCGTGTCAAGTCAAGTCAAGTCAAGTCAAGTCAAGTCAAGTGTGTCGTGTCAAGTCAAGTCAAGTGTGTCGTGTCAAGTCAAGTCAAGTCAAGTGTGTCGTGTCAAGTCAAGTCAAGTCAAGTGTGTCGTGTCAAGTCAAGTCAAGTCAAGTGTGTCGTGTCAAGTCAAGTCAAGTCAAGTGTGTCGTGTCAAGTGTGTCGTGTCAAGTGTGTCGTGTCAAGTGTGTCGTGTCAAGTGTGTCGTGTCAAGTGTGTCGTGTCAAGTGTGATCAAGGAGCTGAGGTATAGCTCAGTTGGTTTTTGAGGGTCCGAAGTCCCGGGTCCGAAGTCCCGGGTCCGAAAACCCGGGTCCGAATTCCCGGGTCCGAAATTGCGGGTCTGAGGGTGGTGTCTGAGACTGCATCTTTTTCTTTTCAGTGGCCCAAATTAGATAGGTTCTTCCTCCAGTTGGAGTTAAAGAGCTAAAAATCAGTTGATGATTTCTGATTATCCACTTCTTGCGTTTTTGAGCAGGCCGGTCTGCGGTTGTGGGTCTGAAATCCTGGAATCCGAAATGCCAGGTTTAAAGTCCCATCCTGTTGATTCTATGATTTCATGTCATTCAATGCATGTAACTTATCTCACTGAGCTATATCTCAGCTCTATTGAATATGGGCAGAAGTTCTACCTATTATTCACACTGCTGTGGAGAAAACATCTTAATGCTTGAACTGGGATTTGATCCCATAAACTCAGATCACCAAGTGTCTGCAGCTTATCGTACTGAGCTATACCTCAGCTCTACTGAACATGGTCAGAAGTTCTACTTATTATTCACACTGCTGTGGAGAAAACATCTAAATGAAATGCTTGAACTGGGATTTGATCCCATAAACTCAGATCACCAAGTGTCTGCAGCCTATCTTACAGAGCTATAGCTCAGCTGTCCTGAATGTGGTCAGAAGTTCTACTTATTATTCACACTGCTGAGGCGAAAACATCTAAATGCTTGAACTGGGATTAGATCCCATAAACTCAGATCACAAAGTGTCTGCAGCTTATCGTACTGAGCTATACCTCAGCTCTACTGAACATGGTCAGAAGTTCTACTTATTATTCACACTGCTGTGGAGAAAACATCTAAATGAAATGCTTGAACTGGGATTTGATCCCATAAACTCAGATCACCAAGTGTCTGCAGCTTATGTTACAGAGCTATAGCTCAGCTCGCCTGAATGTGGTCAGAAGTTCTACTTATTATTCACACTGCTGAGGAGAAAACATCTAAATGCTTGAACTGGGATTAGATCCCAAGTGTGTCAAGTGTGTCAAGTGTGTCACGTGTGTCACGTGTGTCACGCACGTGTGTCACGTGTGTCACGCACGTGTGTCACGTGTGTCACGCACGTGTGTCACGTGTGTCACGCACGTGTGTCACGCACGTGTGTCACGCACGTGTGTCACGCACGTGTGTCACGCACGTGTGTCACGCACGTGTGTCACGCACGTGTGTCACGCACGTGTGTCACGCACGTGTGTCACGCACGTGTGTCACGCACGTGTGTCACGCACGTGTGTCACGCACGTGTGTCACGCACGTGTGTCACGCACGTGTGTCATACATTAAGCAAGAAAGTTATACAACTATTACAGTCAATATAATATAAATTATATTATGATGAAGAATATTTTAAAAAAATATAGATAGCAATTGCAATTTCCAGCTGTCAACTATATTGAATTTTAATATAGCCATATTATTTTTTAGCCATAAAATATACACATCTTACACATTAACATTTTAACATGTAAACCATTCCCTTTTTTAAGTTAAGGTGAAGCAATGCTTATTTTTGTAAACACGAACTCATTTTGTAACTTCAGTCAACACAGTAATCCTGACAAACACTATAAGCAGTAACACCTACATCCTGCATTTCTCTTGTCTCATCAGAATATTGCTCAAGGTTAGCTAAGGTTCTTCTTCTGTTGTTTTATGGCAGTTGGCGAGCAACGTTTGGTGTGCATTACCGCCACCTTCTGATCTGGAGTCTGGATCGATACTACCTATACTACATTTTCCTATATGGTCCGGTTTTTCTTACGAATGGAACAGTGCCCTATAAAAAAAAAAAAGACGATTTTTAGCAAGTAAAACCAAGTGTCGTGTCAAGTCAAGTGTGTTGTGTCAAGTCAAGTGTGTCGTGTCAAGTCAAGTCAAGTCAAGTCAAGTCAAGTCAAGTCAAGTCAAGTCAAGTGTGTCGTGTCAAGTGTGTCAAGTCAAGTCAAGTCAAGTCAAGTCAAGTCAAGTCAAGTGTGTCGTGTCAAGTCAAGTCAAGTCAAGTCAAGTCAAGTCAAGTGTGTCGTGTCAAGTCAAGTCAAGTCAAGTGTGTCATGTCAAGTCAAGTGTGTCGTGTCAAGTCAAGTGTGTCGTGTCAAGTCAAGTGTGTCGTGTCAAGTCAAGTCAAGTCAAGTCAAGTGTGTCGTGTCAAGTCAAGTCAAGTCAAGTCAAGTCAAGTCAAGTGTGTCGTGTCAAGTCAAGTCAAGTCAAGTCAAGTCAAGTCAAGTGTGTCGTGTCAAGTCAAGTCAAGTCAAGTCAAGTCAAGTCAAGTCAAGTGTGTCGTGTCAAGTCAAGTCAAGTCAAGTGTGTCGTGTCAAGTCAAGTCAAGTCAAGTCAAGTCAAGTGTGTCGTGTCAAGTCAAGTCAAGTCAAGTCAAGTCAAGTCAAGTGTGTCGTGTCAAGTCAAGTCAAGTCAAGTCAAGTGTGTCGTGTCAAGTCAAGTGTGTCGTGTCAAGTCAAGTGTGTCGTGTCAAGTCAAGTGTGTCGTGTCAAGTCAAGTGTGTCGTGTCAAGTCAAGTGTGTCGTGTCAAGTCAAGTCAAGTCAAGTCAAGTCAAGTGTGTCGTGTCAAGTGTGTCAAGTCAAGTCAAGTCAAGTCAAGTCAAGTGTGTCGTGTCAAGTCAAGTCAAGTCAAGTCAAGTCAAGTCAAGTGTGTCGTGTCAAGTCAAGTCAAGTCAAGTGTGTCGTGTCAAGTCAAGTGTGTCGTGTCAAGTCAAGTGTGTCGTGTCAAGTCAAGTGTGTCGTGTCAAGTCAAGTCAAGTCAAGTCAAGTGTGTCGTGTCAAGTCAAGTCAAGTCAAGTCAAGTCAAGTGTGTCGTGTCAAGTCAAGTCAAGTCAAGTCAAGTCAAGTCAAGTGTGTCGTGTCAAGTCAAGTCAAGTCAAGTCAAGTGCGTCGTGTCAAGTCAAGTCAAGTCAAGTGTGTCGTGTCAAGTCAAGTCAAGTCAAGTCAAGTCAAGTGTGTCGTGTAAAGTCAAGTCAAGTCAAGTCAAGTGTGTCGTGTCAAGTCAAGTCAAGTCAAGTCAAGTGTGTCGTGTCAAGTCAAGTCAAGTCAAGTCAAGTGTGTCGTGTCAAGTCAAGTGTGTCGTGTCAAGTCAAGTCAAGTCAAGTCAAGTCAAGTGTGTCGTGTCAAGTCAAGTGTGTCGTGTCAAGTCAAGTCAAGTCAAGTGTGTCGTGTCAAGTCAAGTCAAGTCAAGTGTGTCGTGTCAAGTCAAGTCAAGTCAAGTGTGTCGTGTCAAGTCAAGTCAAGTCAAGTGTGTCGTGTCAAGTCAAGTCACGTCAAGTGTGTCGTGTCAAGTCAAGTCAAGTCAAGTGTGTCGTGTCAAGTCAAGTCAAGTCAATTGTGTCGTGTCAAGTCAAGTCAAGTCAAGTGTGTCGTGTCAAGTCAAGTCAAGTCAAGTGTGTCGTGTCAAGTCAAGTCAAGTCAAGTGTGTCGTGTCAAGTCAAGTCAAGTCAAGTGTGTCGTGTCAAGTCAAGTCAAGTCAAGTGTGTCGTGTCAAGTCAAGTCAAGTCAAGTGTGTCGTGTCAAGTCAAGTGTGTCGTGTCAAGTCAAGTGTGTCGTGTCAAGTCAAGTGTGTCGTGTCAAGTGTGTCGTGTCAAGTGTGTCGTGTCAAGTGTGTCGTGTCAAGTGTGTCGTGTCAAGTGTGTCGTGTCAAGTGTGTCGTGTCAAGTGTGTCGTGTCAAGTGTGTCGTGTCAAGTGTGTCGTGTCAAGTCAAGTCAAGTGTGTCGTGTCAAGTGTGTCGTGTCAAGTGTGTCGTGTCAAGTGTGTCGTGTCAAGTGTGTCGTGTCAAGTCAAGTCAAGTGTGTCGTGTCAAGTGTGTCGTGTCAAGTCAAGTCAAGTGTGTCGTGTCAAGTGTGTCGTGTCAAGTCAAGTCAAGTGTGTCGTGTCAAGTGTGTCGTGTCAAGTGTGTCGTGTCAAGTCAAGTCAAGTGTGTCGTGTCAAGTCAAGTCAAGTGTGTCGTGTCAAGTGTGTCGTGTCAAGTCAAGTCAAGTGTGTCGTGTCAAGTCAAGTCAAGTGTGTCGTGTCAAGTCAAGTCAAGTCAAGTCAAGTGTGTCGTGTCAAGTGTGCCGTGTCAAGTCAAGTCAAGTGTGTCGTGTCAAGTGTGTCCTGTCAAGTCAAGTCAAGTCAAGTCAAGTGTGTCGTGTCAAGTGTGTCGTGTCAAGTCAAGTCAAGTCAAGTCAAGTCAAGTCAAGTCAAGTGTGTCGTGTCAAGTGTGTCGTGTCAAGTCAAGTCAAGTCAAGTCAAGTCAAGTCAAGTCAAGTGTGTCGTGTCAAGTCAAGTCAAGTCAAGTCAAGTCAAGTCAAGTCAAGTGTGTCGTGTCAAGTCAAGTCAAGTCAAGTCAAGTGTGTCGTGTCAAGTCAAGTCAAGTCAAGTCAAGTCAAGTCAGGTCAAGTGTGTCGTGTCAAGTCAAGTCAAGTCAAGTCAAGTCAAGTCAAGTCAAGTGTGTCGTGTCAAGTCAAGTCAAGTCAAGTCAAGTGTGTCGTGTCAAGTCAAGTCAAGTCAAGTCAAGTCAAGTCAAGTCAAGTGTGTCGTGTCAAGTCAAGTCAAGTGTGTCGTGTCAAGTCAAGTCAAGTCAAGTCAAGTGTGTCAAGTCAAGTCAAGTCAAGTGTGTCGTGTCAAGTCAAGTCAAGTCAAGTCAAGTGTGTCGTGTCAAGTCAAGTCAAGTCAAGTCAAGTGTGTCGTGTCAAGTCAAGTCAAGTCAAGTCAAGTGTGTCGTGTCAAGTCAAGTCAAGTCAAGTCAAGTGTGTCGTGTCAAGTGTGTCGTGTCAAGTGTGTCGTGTCAAGTGTGTCGTGTCAAGTCAAGTCAAGTGTGTCGTGTCAAGTGTGTCGTGTCAAGTGTGTCGTGTCAAGTGTGTCGTGTCAAGTGTGTCGTGTCAAGTCAAGTCAAGTGTGTCGTGTCAAGTGTGTCGTGTCAAGTCAAGTCAAGTGTGTCGTGTCAAGTGTGTCGTGTCAAGTCAAGTCAAGTGTGTCGTGTCAAGTGTGTCGTGTCAAGTGTGTCGTGTCAAGTCAAGTCAAGTGTGTCGTGTCAAGTCAAGTCAAGTGTGTCGTGTCAAGTGTGTCGTGTCAAGTCAAGTCAAGTGTGTCGTGTCAAGTCAAGTCAAGTGTGTCGTGTCAAGTCAAGTCAAGTCAAGTCAAGTGTGTCGTGTCAAGTGTGCCGTGTCAAGTCAAGTCAAGTGTGTCGTGTCAAGTGTGTCGTGTCAAGTCAAGTCAAGTCAAGTCAAGTGTGTCGTGTCAAGTGTGTCGTGTCAAGTCAAGTCAAGTCAAGTCAAGTCAAGTCAAGTCAAGTGTGTCGTGTCAAGTGTGTCGTGTCAAGTCAAGTCAAGTCAAGTCAAGTCAAGTCAAGTCAAGTGTGTCGTGTCAAGTCAAGTCAAGTCAAGTCAAGTCAAGTCAAGTCAAGTGTGTCGTGTCAAGTCAAGTCAAGTCAAGTCAAGTGTGTCGTGTCAAGTCAAGTCAAGTCAAGTCAAGTCAAGTCAGGTCAAGTGTGTCGTGTCAAGTCAAGTCAAGTCAAGTCAAGTCAAGTCAAGTCAAGTGTGTCGTGTCAAGTCAAGTCAAGTCAAGTCAAGTGTGTCGTGTCAAGTCAAGTCAAGTCAAGTCAAGTCAAGTCAAGTCAAGTGTGTCGTGTCAAGTCAAGTCAAGTGTGTCGTGTCAAGTCAAGTCAAGTCAAGTCAAGTGTGTCAAGTCAAGTCAAGTCAAGTGTGTCGTGTCAAGTCAAGTCAAGTCAAGTCAAGTGTGTCGTGTCAAGTCAAGTCAAGTCAAGTCAAGTGTGTCGTGTCAAGTCAAGTCAAGTCAAGTCAAGTGTGTCGTGTCAAGTCAAGTCAAGTCAAGTCAAGTGTGTCGTGTCAAGTGTGTCGTGTCAAGTGTGTCGTGTCAAGTGTGTCGTGTCAAGTCAAGTCAAGTGTGTCGTGTCAAGTGTGTCGTGTCAAGTGTGTCGTGTCAAGTGTGTCGTGTCAAGTGTGTCGTGTCAAGTCAAGTCAAGTGTGTCGTGTCAAGTGTGTCGTGTCAAGTCAAGTCAAGTGTGTCGTGTCAAGTGTGTCGTGTCAAGTCAAGTCAAGTGTGTCGTGTCAAGTGTGTCGTGTCAAGTGTGTCGTGTCAAGTCAAGTCAAGTGTGTCGTGTCAAGTCAAGTCAAGTGTGTCGTGTCAAGTGTGTCGTGTCAAGTCAAGTCAAGTGTGTCGTGTCAAGTCAAGTCAAGTGTGTCGTGTCAATTGTGTCGTGTCAAGTCAAGTCAAGTGTGTCGTGTCAAGTCAAGTCAAGTGTGTCGTGTCAAGTGTGTCGTGTCAAGTCAAGTCAAGTGTGTCGTGTCAAGTCAAGTCAAGTGTGTCGTGTCAAGTGTGTCGTGTCAAGTCAAGTCAAGTGTGTCGTGTCAAGTCAAGTCAAGTGTGTCGTGTCAAATGTGTCGTGTCAAGTCAAGTCAAGTGTGTCGTGTCAAGTCAAGTCAAGTGTGTCGTGTCAAGTGTGTCGTGTCAAGTCAAGTCAAGTGTGTCGTGTCAAGTCAAGTCAAGTGTGTCGTGTCAAGTGTGTCGTGTCAAGTCAAGTCAAGTGTGTCGTGTCAAGTCAAGTCAAGTGTGTCGTGTCAAGTCAAGTCAAGTGTGTCGTGTCAAGTGTGTCGTGTCAAGTGTGTCGTGTCAAGTCAAGTCAAGTGTGTCGTGTCAAGTCAAGTGTGTCGTGTCAAGTGTGTCGTGTCAAGTCAAGTCAAGTGTGTCGTGTCAAGTGTGTCGTGTCAAGTCAAGTCAAGTGTGTCGTGTCAAGTGTGTCGTGTCAAGTCAAGTCAAGTGTGTCGTGTCAAGTGTGTCGTGTCAAGTCAAGTCAAGTGTGTCGTGTCAAGTGTGTCGTGTCAAGTCAAGTCAAGTGTGTCGTGTCAAGTGTGTCGTGTCAAGTCAAGTCAAGTGTGTCGTGCCAAGTGTGTCGTGTCAAGTCAAGTCAAGTGTGTCGTGTCAAGTGTGTCGTGTCAAGTCAAGTCAAGTCAAGTCAAGTCAAGTCAAGTCAAGTCAAGTGTGTCGTGTCAAGTCAAGTCAAGTCAAGTGTGTCGTGTCAAGTGTGTCGTGTCAAGTCAAGTCAAGTGTGTCGTGTCAAGTGTGTCGTGTCAAGTCAAGTCAAGTGTGTCGTGTCAAGTGTGTCGTGTCAAGTCAAGTCAAGTGTGTCGTGTCAAGTGTGTCGTGTCAAGTCAAGTCAAGTGTGTCGTGTCAAGTGTGTCGTGTCAAGTCAAGTCAAGTTTGTCGTGTCAAGTGTGTCGTGTCAAGTCAAGTCAAGTGTGTCGTGTCAAGTCAAGTCAAGTGTGTCGTGTCAAGTGTGTCGTGTCAAGTGTGTCGTGTCAAGTCAAGTCAAGTGTGTTGTGTCAAGTGTGTCGTGTCAAGTCAAGTCAAGTCAAGTCAAGTGTGTCGTGTCAAGTGTGTCGTGTCAAGTCAAGTCAAGTCAAGTCAAGTGTGTCGTGTCAAGTGTGTCGTGTCAAGTCAAGTCAAGTGACGTGTGTGTCGTGTCAAGTGTGTCGTGTCAAGTCAAGTCAAGTCAAGTCAAGTGTGTCGTGTCAAGTGTGTCGTGTCAAGTCAAGTCAAGTCAAGTCAAGTCAAGTCAAGTCAAGTCAAGTGTGTCGTGTCAAGTCAAGTCAAGTCAAGTCAAGTCAAGTCAAGTCAAGTCAAGTCAAGTCAAGTGTGTCGTGTCAAGTCAAGTCAAGTCAAGTCAAGTGTGTCGTGTCAAGTCAAGTCAAGTCAAGTCAAGTCAAGTCAAGTGTGTCGTGTCAAGTCAAGTCAAGTCAAGTCAAGTCAAGTGTGTCGTGTCAAGTCAAGTCAAGTCAAGTCAAGTGTGTCGTGTCAAGTCAAGTCAAGTCAAGTCAAGTCAAGTCAAGTGTGTCGTGTCAAGTCAAGTCAAGTGTGTCGTGTCAAGTCAAGTCAAGTCAAGTGTGTCGTGTCAAGTCAAGTCAAGTCAAGTCAAGTGTGTCGTGTCAAGTCAAGTCAAGTCAAGTGTGTCGTGTCAAGTGTGTCGTGTCAAGTGTGTCGTGTCAAGTGTGTCGTGTCAAGTGTGTCGTGTCAAGTGTGTCGTGTCAAGTGTGTCGTGTCAAGTGTGATCAAGGAGCTGAGGTATAGCTCAGTTGGTTTTTGAGGGTCCGCGGTCGCGGGTCCGAAGTCCCGGGTCCGAAAACCCGGGTCCGAATTCCCGGGTCCGAAATTGCGGGTCTGAGGGTGGTGTCTGAGACTGCATCTTTTTCTTTTCAGTGGCCCAAATTAGATAGGTTCTTCCTCCAGTTGGAGTTAAAGAGCTAAAAATCAGTTGATGATTTCTGATTATCCACTTCTTGCGTTTTTGAGCAGGCCGGTCTGCGGTTGTGGGTCTGAAATCCTGGAATCCGAAATGCCAGGTTTAAAGTCCCATCCTGTTGATTCTATGATTTCATGTCATTCAATGCATGTAACTTATCTCACTGAGCTATATCTCAGCTCTATTGAATATGGGCAGAAGTTCTACCTATTATTCACACTGCTGTGGAGAAAACATCTTAATGTTTGAACTGGGATTTGATCCCATAAACTCAGATCACCAAGTGTCTGCAGCTTATCGTACTGAGCTATACCTCAGCTCTACTGAACATGGTCAGAAGTTCTACTTATTATTCACACTGCTGTGGAGAAAACATCTAAATGAAATGCTTGAACTGGGATTTGATCCCATAAACTCAGATCACCAAGTGTCTGCAGCCTATCTTACAGAGCTATAGCTCAGCTGTCCTGAATGTGGTCAGAAGTTCTACTTATTATTCACACTGCTGAGGCGAAAACATCTAAATGCTTGAACTGGGATTAGATCCCATAAACTCAGATCACAAAGTGTCTGCAGCTTATCGTACTGAGCTATACCTCAGCTCTACTGAACATGGTCAGAAGTTCTACTTATTATTCACACTGCTGTGGAGAAAACATCTAAATGAAATGCTTGAACTGGGATTTGATCCCATAAACTCAGATCACCAAGTGTCTGCAGCTTATGTTACAGAGCTATAGCTCAGCTCGCCTGAATGTGGTCAGAAGTTCTACTTATTATTCACACTGCTGAGGAGAAAACATCTAAATGCTTGAACTGGGATTAGATCCCAAGTGTGTCAAGTGTGTCAAGTGTGTCACGTGTGTCACGTGTGTCACGCACGTGTGTCACGTGTGTCACGCACGTGTGTCACGTGTGTCACGCACGTGTGTCACGTGTGTCACGCACGTGTGTCACGTGTGTCACGCACGTGTGTCACGCACGTGTGTCACGCACGTGTGTCACGCACGTGTGTCACGCACGTGTGTCACGCACGTGTGTCACGCACGTGTGTCACGCACGTGTGTCACGCACGTGTGTCACGCACGTGTGTCACGCACGTGTGTCACGCACGTGTGTCACGCACGTGTGTCATACATTAAGCAAGAAAGTTATACAACTATTACAGTCAATATAATATAAATTATATTATGATGAAGAATATTTTAAAAAAATATAGATAGCAATTGCAATTTCCAGCTGTCAACTATATTGAATTTTAATATAGCCATATTATTTTTTAGCCATAAAATATACACATCTTACACATTAACATTTTAACATGTAAACCATTCCCTTTTTTAAGTTAAGGTGAAGCAATGCTTATTTTTGTAAACACGAACTCATTTTGTAACTTCAGTCAACACAGTAATCCTGACAAACACTATAAGCAGTAACACCTACATCCTGCATTTCTCTTGTCTCATCAGAATATTGCTCAAGGTTAGCTAAGGTTCTTCTTCTGTTGTTTTATGGCAGTTGGCGAGCAACGTTTGGTGTGCATTACCGCCACCTTCTGATCTGGAGTCTGGATCGATACTACCTATACTACATTTTCCTATATGGTCCGGTTTTTCTTACGAATGGAACAGTGCCCTATAAAAAAAAAAAAGACGATTTTTAGCAAGTAAAACCAAGTGTCGTGTCAAGTCAAGTGTGTCGTGTCAAGTCAAGTGTGTCGTGTCAAGTCAAGTCAAGTCAAGTCAAGTCAAGTCAAGTCAAGTCAAGTCAAGTGTGTCGTGTCAAGTGTGTCAAGTCAAGTCAAGTCAAGTCAAGTCAAGTCAAGTCAAGTGTGTCGTGTCAAGTCAAGTCAAGTCAAGTCAAGTCAAGTCAAGTCAAGTCAAGTGTGTCGTGTCAAGTCAAGTCAAGTCAAGTGTGTCATGTCAAGTCAAGTGTGTCGTGTCAAGTCAAGTGTGTCGTGTCAAGTCAAGTGTGTCGTGTCAAGTCAAGTCAAGTCAAGTCAAGTGTGTCGTGTCAAGTCAAGTCAAGTCAAGTCAAGTCAAGTGTGTCGTGTCAAGTCAAGTCAAGTCAAGTCAAGTCAAGTCAAGTGTGTCGTGTCAAGTCAAGTCAAGTCAAGTCAAGTCAAGTCAAGTCAAGTGTGTCGTGTCAAGTCAAGTCAAGTCAAGTGTGTCGTGTCAAGTCAAGTCAAGTCAAGTCAAGTCAAGTCAAGTGTGTCGTGTCAAGTCAAGTCAAGTCAAGTCAAGTCAAGTCAAGTGTGTCGTGTCAAGTCAAGTCAAGTCAAGTCAAGTGTGTCGTGTCAAGTCAAGTGTGTCGTGTCAAGTCAAGTGTGTCGTGTCAAGTCAAGTGTGTCGTGTCAAGTCAAGTGTGTCGTGTCAAGTCAAGTGTGTCGTGTCAAGTCAAGTGTGTCGTGTCAAGTCAAGTCAAGTCAAGTCAAGTCAAGTGTGTCGTGTCAAGTGTGTCAAGTCAAGTCAAGTCAAGTCAAGTCAAGTGTGTCGTGTCAAGTCAAGTCAAGTCAAGTCAAGTCAAGTCAAGTGTGTCGTGTCAAGTCAAGTCAAGTCAAGTGTGTCGTGTCAAGTCAAGTGTGTCGTGTCAAGTCAAGTGTGTCGTGTCAAGTCAAGTGTGTCGTGTCAAGTCAAGTCAAGTCAAGTCAAGTGTGTCGTGTCAAGTCAAGTCAAGTCAAGTCAAGTCAAGTGTGTCGTGTCAAGTCAAGTCAAGTCAAGTCAAGTCAAGTCAAGTGTGTCGTGTCAAGTCAAGTCAAGTCAAGTCAAGTGCGTCGTGTCAAGTCAAGTCAAGTCAAGTGTGTCGTGTCAAGTCAAGTCAAGTCAAGTCAAGTCAAGTGTGTCGTGTAAAGTCAAGTCAAGTCAAGTCAAGTCAAGTCAAGTGTGTCGTGTCAAGTCAAGTCAAGTCAAGTCAAGTCAAGTGTGTCGTGTCAAGTCAAGTCAAGTCAAGTCAAGTGTGTCGTGTCAAGTCAAGTGTGTCGTGTCAAGTCAAGTCAAGTCAAGTCAAGTCAAGTGTGTCGTGTCAAGTCAAGTGTGTCGTGTCAAGTCAAGTCAAGTCAAGTGTGTCGTGTCAAGTCAAGTCAAGTCAAGTGTGTCGTGTCAAGTCAAGTCAAGTCAAGTGTGTCGTGTCAAGTCAAGTCAAGTCAAGTGTGTCGTGTCAAGTCAAGTCACGTCAAGTGTGTCGTGTCAAGTCAAGTCAAGTCAAGTGTGTCGTGTCAAGTCAAGTCAAGTCAATTGTGTCGTGTCAAGTCAAGTCAAGTCAAGTGTGTCGTGTCAAGTCAAGTCAAGTCAAGTGTGTCGTGTCAAGTCAAGTCAGGTCAAGTGTGTCGTGTCAAGTCAAGTCAAGTCAAGTGTGTCGTGTCAAGTCAAGTCAAGTCAAGTGTGTCGTGTCAAGTCAAGTCAAGTCAAGTGTGTCGTGTCAAGTCAAGTGTGTCGTGTCAAGTCAAGTGTGTCGTGTCAAGTCAAGTCAAGTGTGTCGTGTCAAGTGTGTCGTGTCAAGTCAAGTCAAGTGTGTCGTGTCAAGTCAAGTCAAGTGTGTCGTGTCAAGTGTGTCGTGTCAAGTCAAGTCAAGTGTGTCGTGTCAAGTCAAGTCAAGTGTGTCGTGTCAAGTGTGTCGTGTCAAGTCAAGTCAAGTGTGTCGTGTCAAGTCAAGTCAAGTGTGTCGTGTCAAGTGTGTCGTGTCAAGTCAAGTCAAGTGTGTCGTGTCAAGTCAAGTCAAGTGTGTCGTGTTAAGTGTGTCGTGTCAAGTCAAGTCAAGTGTGTCGTATCAAGTCAAGTCAAGTGTGTCGTGTCAAGTCAAGTCAAGTGTGTCGTGTCAAGTGTGTCGTGTCAAGTGTGTCGTGTCAAGTCAAGTCAAGTGTGTCGTGTCAAGTCAAGTGTGTCGTGTCAAGTGTGTCGTGTCAAGTCAAGTCAAGTGTGTCGTGTCAAGTGTGTCGTGTCAAGTCAAGTCAAGTGTGTCGTGTCAAGTGTGTCGTGTCAAGTCAAGTCAAGTGTGTCGTGTCAAGTGTGTCGTGTCAAGTCAAGTCAAGTGTGTCGTGTCAAGTGTGTCGTGTCAAGTCAAGTCAAGTGTGTCGTGTCAAGTGTGTCGTGTCAAGTCAAGTCAAGTGTGTCGTGTCAAGTGTGTCGTGTCAAGTCAAGTCAAGTGTGTCGTGTCAAGTGTGTCGTGTCAAGTCAAGTCAAGTGTGTCGTGTCAAGTGTGTCGTGTCAAGTCAAGTCAAGTCAAGTCAAGTCAAGTCAAGTGTGTCGTGTCAAGTCAAGTCAAGTGTGTCGTGTCAAGTGTGTCGTGTCAAGTCAAGTCAAGTGTGTCGTGTCAAGTGTGTCGTGTCAAGTCAAGTCAAGTGTGTCGTGTCAAGTGTGTCGTGTCAAGTCAAGTCAAGTGTGTCGTGTCAAGTGTGTCGTGTCAAGTCAAGTCAAGTGTGTCGTGTCAAGTGTGTCCTGTCAAGTCAAGTCAAGTGTGTCGTGTCAAGTGTGTCGTGTCAAGTCAAGTGTGTCGTGTCAAGTCTGTCGTGTCAAGTCAAGTCAAGTGTGTCGTGTCAAGTCAAGTCAAGTCAAGTCAAGTGTGTCGTGTCAAGTCAAGTCAAGTGTGTCGTGTCAAGTGTGTCGTGTCAAGTCAAGTCAAGTGTGTCGTGTCAAGTCAAGTCAAGTGTGTCGTGTCAAGTCAAGTCAAGTCAAGTCAAGTGTGTCGTGTCAAGTGTGTCGTGTCAAGTCAAGTCAAGTCAAGTGTGTCCTGTCAAGTGTGTCGTGTCAAGTCAAGTCAAGTCAAGTCAAGTGTGTCGTGTCAAGTGTGTCGTGTCAAGTCAAGTCAAGTCAAGTCAAGTCAAGTCAAGTCAAGTCAAGTCAAGTGTGTCGTGTCAAGTCAAGTCAAGTCAAGTCAAGTCAAGTCAAGTGTGTCGTGTCAAGTCAAGTCAAGTGTGTCGTGTCAAGTGTGTCGTGTCAAGTCAAGTCAAGTCAAGTCAAGTCAAGTCAAGTGTGTCGTGTCAAGTCAAGTCAAGTCAAGTGTGTCGTGTCAAGTGTGTCGTGTCAAGTCAAGTCAAGTGTGTCGTGTCAAGTGTGTCGTGTCAAGTCAAGTCAAGTGTGTCGTGTCAAGTGTGTCGTGTCAAGTCAAGTCAAGTGTGTCGTGTCAAGTGTGTCGTGTCAAGTCAAGTCAAGTGTGTCGTGTCAAGTGTGTCGTGTCAAGTCAAGTCAAGTGTGTCGTGTCAAGTGTGTCGTGTCAAGTCAAGTGTGTCGTGTCAAGTCTGTCGTGTCAAGTCAAGTCAAGTGTGTCGTGTCAAGTCAAGTCAAGTCAAGTCAAGTGTGTCGTGTCAAGTCAAGTCAAGTGTGTCGTGTCAAGTGTGTCGTGTCAAGTCAAGTCAAGTGTGTCGTGTCAAGTCAAGTCAAGTGTGTCGTGTCAAGTCAAGTCAAGTCAAGTCAAGTGTGTCGTGTCAAGTGTGTCGTGTCAAGTCAAGTCAAGTCAAGTGTGTCCTGTCAAGTGTGTCGTGTCAAGTCAAGTCAAGTCAAGTCAAGTGTGTCGTGTCAAGTGTGTCGTGTCAAGTCAAGTCAAGTCAAGTCAAGTCAAGTCAAGTCAAGTGTGTCGTGTCAAGTCAAGTCAAGTCAAGTCAAGTCAAGTCAAGTAAAGTGTGTCGTGTCAAGTCAAGTCAAGTCAAGTCAAGTGTGTCGTGTCAAGTCAAGTCAAGTCAAGTCAAGTCAAGTCAAGTCAAGTGTGTCGTGTCAAGTCAAGTCAAGTCAAGTCAAGTCAAGTCAAGTCAAGTGTGTCGTGTCAAGTCAAGTCAAGTCAAGTCAAGTGTGTCGTGTCAAGTCAAGTCAAGTCAAGTCAAGTCAAGTCAAGTCAAGTGTGTCGTGTCAAGTCAAGTCAAGTGTGTCGTGTCAAGTCAAGTCAAGTCAAGTCAAGTGTGTCAAGTCAAGTCAAGTCAAGTGTGTCGTGTCAAGTCAAGTCAAGTCAAGTCAAGTGTGTCGTGTCAAGTCAAGTCAAGTCAAGTCAAGTGTGTCGTGTCAAGTCAAGTCAAGTCAAGTCAAGTGTGTCGTGTCAAGTCAAGTCAAGTCAAGTCAAGTGTGTCGTGTCAAGTGTGTCGTGTCAAGTGTGTCGTGTCAAGTGTGTCGTGTCAAGTGTGTCGTGTCAAGTCAAGTCAAGTGTGTCGTGTCAAGTGTGTCGTGTCAAGTCAAGTCAAGTGTGTCGTGTCAAGTGTGTCGTGTCAAGTCAAGTCAAGTGTGTCGTGTCAAGTGTGTCGTGTCAAGTGTGTCGTGTCAAGTCAAGTCAAGTGTGTCGTGTCAAGTCAAGTCAAGTGTGTCAAGTCAAGTGTGTCGTGTCAAGTGTGTCGTGTCAAGTCAAGTCAAGTGTGTCGTGTCAAGTCAAGTCAAGTGTGTCGTGTCAAGTGTGTCGTGTCAAGTCAAGTCAAGTGTGTCGTGTCAAGTCAAGTCAAGTGTGTCGTGTCAAGTGTGTCGTGTCAAGTCAAGTCAAGTGTGTCGTGTCAAGTCAAGTCAAGTGTGTCGTGTCAAGTGTGTCGTGTCAAGTCAAGTCAAGTGTGTCGTGTCAAGTCAAGTCAAGTGTGTCGTGTCAAGTGTGTCGTGTCAAGTCAAGTCAAGTGTGTCGTGTCAAGTCAAGTCAAGTGTGTCGTGTCAAGTGTGTCGTGTCAAGTCAAGTCAAGTGTGTCGTGTCAAGTCAAGTCAAGTGTGTCGTGTCAAGTGTGTCGTGTCAAGTCAAGTCAAGTGTGTCGTATCAAGTCAAGTCAAGTGTGTCGTGTCAAGTCAAGTCAAGTGTGTCGTGTCAAGTGTGTCGTGTCAAGTGTGTCGTGTCAAGTCAAGTCAAGTGTGTCGTGTCAAGTCAAGTGTGTCGTGTCAAGTGTGTCGTGTCAAGTCAAGTCAAGTGTGTCGTGTCAAGTGTGTCGTGTCAAGTCAAATCAAGTGTGTCGTGTCAAGTGTGTCGTGTCAAGTCAAGTCAAGTGTGTCGTGTCAAGTGTGTCGTGTCAAGTCAAGTCAAGTGTGTCGTGTCAAGTGTGTCGTGTCAAGTCAAGTCAAGTGTGTCGTGTCAAGTGTGTCGTGTCAAGTCAAGTCAAGTGTGTCGTGTCAAGTGTGTCGTGTCAAGTCAAGTCAAGTGTGTCGTGTCAAGTGTGTCGTGTCAAGTCAAGTCAAGTGTGTCGTGTCAAGTGTGTCGTGTCAAGTCAAGTCAAGTCAAGTCAAGTCAAGTCAAGTGTGTCGTGTCAAGTCAAGTCAAGTCAAGTGTGTCGTGTCAAGTGTGTCGTGTCAAGTCAAGTCAAGTGTGTCGTGTCAAGTGTGTCGTGTCAAGTCAAGTCAAGTGTGTCGTGTCAAGTGTGTCGTGTCAAGTCAAGTCAAGTGTGTCGTGTCAAGTGTGTCGTGTCAAGTCAAGTCAAGTCAAGTCAAGTCAAGTCAAGTCAAGTGTGTCGTGTCAAGTCAAGTCAAGTCAAGTCAAGTCAAGTCAAGTCAAGTGTGTCGTGTCAAGTCAAGTCAAGTCAAGTCAAGTGTGTCGTGTCAAGTCAAGTCAAGTCAAGTCAAGTCAAGTCAAGTCAAGTGTGTCGTGTCAAGTCAAGTCAAGTCAAGTCAAGTCAAGTCAAGTCAAGTCAAGTGTGTCGTGTCAAGTCAAGTCAAGTCAAGTCAAGTGTGTCGTGTCAAGTCAAGTCAAGTCAAGTCAAGTCAAGTCAAGTGTGTCGTGTCAAGTCAAGTCAAGTGTGTCGTGTCAAGTCAAGTCAAGTCAAGTCAAGTGTGTCAAGTCAAGTCAAGTCAAGTGTGTCGTGTCAAGTCAAGTCAAGTCAAGTCAAGTGTGTCGTGTCAAGTCAAGTCAAGTCAAGTCAAGTGTGTCGTGTCAAGTCAAGTCAAGTCAAGTGAAGTGTGTCGTGTCAAGTCAAGTCAAGTCAAGTCAAGTGTGTCGTGTCAAGTGTGTCGTGTCAAGTGTGTCCTGTCAAGTGTGTCGTGTCAAGTGTGTCGTGTCAAGTCAAGTCAAGTGTGTCGTGTCAAGTGTGTCGTGTCAAGTCAAGTCAAGTGTGTCGTGTCAAGTGTGTCGTGTCAAGTCAAGTCAAGTGTGTCGTGTCAAGTGTGTCGTGTCAAGTGTGTCGTGTCAAGTCAAGTCAAGTGTGTCGTGTCAAGTCAAGTCAAGTGTGTCAAGTCAAGTGTGTCGTGTCAAGTGTGTCGTGTCAATTCAAGTCAAGTGTGTCGTGTCAAGTCAAGTCAAGTGTGTCGTGTCAAGTGTGTCGTGTCAAGTCAAGTCAAGTGTGTCGTGTCAAGTCAAGTCAAGTGTGTCGTGTCAAGTGTGTCGTGTCAAGTCAAGTCAAGTGTGTCGTGTCAAGTCAAGTCAAGTGTGTCGTGTCAAGTGTGTCGTGTCAAGTCAAGTCAAGTGTGTCGTGTCAAGTCAAGTCAAGTATGTCGTGTCAAGTGTGTCGTGTCAAGTCAAGTCAAGTGTGTCGTGTCAAGTCAAGTCAAGTGTGTCGTGTCAAGTGTGTCGTGTCAAGTCAAGTCAAGTGTGTCGTGTCAAGTCAAGTCAAGTGTGTCGTGTCAAGTGTGTCGTGTCAAGTCAAGTCAAGTGTGTCGTATCAAGTCAAGTCAAGTGTGTCGTGTCAAGTCAAGTCAAGTGTGTCGTGTCAAGTGTGTCGTGTCAAGTGTGTCGTGTCAAGTCAAGTCAAGTGTGTCGTGTCAAGTCAAGTGTGTCGTGTCAAGTGTGTCGTGTCAAGTCAAGTCAAGTGTGTCGTGTCAAGTGTGTCGTGTCAAGTCAAGTCAAGTGTGTCGTGTCAAGTGTGTCGTGTCAAGTCAAGTCAAGTGTGTCGTGTCAAGTGTGTCATGTCAAGTCAAGTCAAGTGTGTCGTGTCAAGTGTGTCGTGTCAAGTCAAGTCAAGTGTGTCGTGTCAAGTGTGTCGTGTCAAGTCAAGTCAAGTGTGTCGTGTCAAGTGTGTCGTGTCAAGTCAAGTCAAGTGGGTCGTGTCAAGTGTGTCGTGTCAAGTCAAGTCAAGTGTGTCGTGTCAAGTGTGTCGTGTCAAGTCAAGTCAAGTCAAGTCAAGTGTGTCGTGTCAAGTCAAGTCAAGTCAAGTGTGTCTTGTCAAGTGTGTCGTGTCAAGTCAAGTCAAGTGTGTCGTGTCAAGTGTGTCGTGTCAAGTCAAGTCAAGTGTGTCGTGTCAAGTGTGTCGTGTCAAGTCAAGTCAAGTGTGTCGTGTCAAGTGTGTCGTGTCAAGTCAAGTCAAGTGTGTCGTGTCAAGTGTGTCGTGTCAAGTCAAGTCAAGTGTGTCGTGTCAAGTGTGTCGTGTCAAGTCAAGTGTGTCGTGTCAAGTCTGTCGTGTCAAGTCAAGTCAAGTGTGTCGTGTCAAGTCAAGTCAAGTGTGTCGTGTCAAGTGTGTCGTGTCAAGTCAAGTCAAGTGTGTCGTGTCAAGTGTGTCGTGTCAAGTCAAGTCAAGTGTGTCGTGTCAAGTGTGTCGTGTCAAGTCAAGTCAAGTGTGTCGTGTCAAGTGTGTCGTGTCAAGTCAAGTCAAGTGTGTCGTGTCAAGTGTGTCGTGTCAAGTCAAGTCAAGTCAAGTCAAGTGTGTCGTGTCAAGTCAAGTCAAGTCAAGTGTGTCGTGTCAAGTGTGTCGTGTCAAGTCAAGTCAAGTGTGTCGTGTCAAGTGTGTCGTGTCAAGTCAAGTCAAGTGTGTCGTGTCAAGTGTGTCGTGTCAAGTCAAGTCAAGTGTGTCGTGTCAAGTGTGTCGTGTCAAGTCAAGTCAAGTGTGTCGTGTCAAGTGTGTCGTGTCAAGTCAAGTCAAGTGTGTCGTGTCAAGTGTGTCGTGTCAAGTCAAGTGTGTCGTGTCAAGTCTGTCGTGTCAAGTCAAGTCAAGTGTGTCGTGTCAAGTCAAGTCAAGTGTGTCGTGTCAAGTGTGTCGTGTCAAGTGTGTCGTGTCAAGTCAAGTCAAGTGTGTCGTGTCAAGTGTGTCGTGTCAAGTCAAGTCAAGTCAAGTCAAGTGTGGCGTGTCAAGTGTGTCGTGTCAAGTCAAGTCACGTCAAGTGTGTCGTGTCAAGTCAAGTCAAGTCAAGTGTGTCGTGTCAAGTCAAGTCAAGTCAATTGTGTCGTGTCAAGTCAAGTCAAGTCAAGTGTGTCGTGTCAAGTCAAGTCAAGTCAAGTGTGTCGTGTCAAGTCAAGTCAAGTCAAGTGTGTCGTGTCAAGTCAAGTCAAGTCAAGTGTGTCGTGTCAAGTCAAGTCAAGTCAAGTGTGTCGTGTCAAGTCAAGTCAAGTGTGTCGTGTCAAGTGTGTCGTGTCAAGTCAAGTCAAGTGTGTCGTGTCAAGTGTGTCGTGTCAAGTCAAGTCAAGTGTGTCGTGTCAAGTGTGTCGTGTCAAGTCAAGTCAAGTCAAGTCAAGTCAAGTCAAGTGTGTCGTGTCAAGTCAAGTCAAGTGTGTCGTGTCAAGTCAAGTCAAGTGTGTCGTGTCAAGTGTGTCGTGTCAAGTCAAGTCAAGTGTGTCGTGTCAAGTGTGTCGTGTCAAGTCAAGTCAAGTGTGTCGTGTCAAGTGTGTCGTGTCAAGTCAAGTCAAGTGTGTCGTGTCAAGTGTGTCCTGTCAAGTCAAGTCAAGTGTGTCGTGTCAAGTGTGTCGTGTCAAGTCAAGTGTGTCGTGTCAAGTCTGTCGTGTCAAGTCAAGTCAAGTGTGTCGTGTCAAGTCAAGTCAAGTCAAGTCAAGTGTGTCGTGTCAAGTCAAGTCAAGTGTGTCGTGTCAAGTGTGTCGTGTCAAGTCAAGTCAAGTGTGTCGTGTCAAGTCAAGTCAAGTGTGTCGTGTCAAGTCAAGTCAAGTCAAGTCAAGTGTGTCGTGTCAAGTGTGTCGTGTCAAGTCAAGTCAAGTCAAGTGTGTCCTGTCAAGTGTGTCGTGTCAAGTCAAGTCAAGTCAAGTCAAGTGTGTCGTGTCAAGTGTGTCGTGTCAAGTCAAGTCAAGTCAAGTCAAGTCAAGTCAAGTCAAGTCAAGTCAAGTGTGTCGTGTCAAGTCAAGTCAAGTCAAGTCAAGTCAAGTCAAGTGTGTCGTGTCAAGTCAAGTCAAGTGTGTCGTGTCAAGTGTGTCGTGTCAAGTCAAGTCAAGTCAAGTCAAGTCAAGTCAAGTGTGTCGTGTCAAGTCAAGTCAAGTCAAGTGTGTCGTGTCAAGTGTGTCGTGTCAAGTCAAGTCAAGTGTGTCGTGTCAAGTGTGTCGTGTCAAGTCAAGTCAAGTGTGTCGTGTCAAGTGTGTCGTGTCAAGTCAAGTCAAGTGTGTCGTGTCAAGTGTGTCGTGTCAAGTCAAGTCAAGTGTGTCGTGTCAAGTGTGTCGTGTCAAGTCAAGTCAAGTGTGTCGTGTCAAGTGTGTCGTGTCAAGTCAAGTGTGTCGTGTCAAGTCTGTCGTGTCAAGTCAAGTCAAGTGTGTCGTGTCAAGTCAAGTCAAGTCAAGTCAAGTGTGTCGTGTCAAGTCAAGTCAAGTGTGTCGTGTCAAGTGTGTCGTGTCAAGTCAAGTCAAGTGTGTCGTGTCAAGTCAAGTCAAGTGTGTCGTGTCAAGTCAAGTCAAGTCAAGTCAAGTGTGTCGTGTCAAGTGTGTCGTGTCAAGTCAAGTCAAGTCAAGTGTGTCCTGTCAAGTGTGTCGTGTCAAGTCAAGTCAAGTCAAGTCAAGTGTGTCGTGTCAAGTGTGTCGTGTCAAGTCAAGTCAAGTCAAGTCAAGTCAAGTCAAGTCAAGTGTGTCGTGTCAAGTCAAGTCAAGTCAAGTCAAGTCAAGTCAAGTAAAGTGTGTCGTGTCAAGTCAAGTCAAGTCAAGTCAAGTGTGTCGTGTCAAGTCAAGTCAAGTCAAGTCAAGTCAAGTCAAGTCAAGTGTGTCGTGTCAAGTCAAGTCAAGTCAAGTCAAGTCAAGTCAAGTCAAGTGTGTCGTGTCAAGTCAAGTCAAGTCAAGTCAAGTGTGTCGTGTCAAGTCAAGTCAAGTCAAGTCAAGTCAAGTCAAGTCAAGTGTGTCGTGTCAAGTCAAGTCAAGTGTGTCGTGTCAAGTCAAGTCAAGTCAAGTCAAGTGTGTCAAGTCAAGTCAAGTCAAGTGTGTCGTGTCAAGTCAAGTCAAGTCAAGTCAAGTGTGTCGTGTCAAGTCAAGTCAAGTCAAGTCAAGTGTGTCGTGTCAAGTCAAGTCAAGTCAAGTCAAGTGTGTCGTGTCAAGTCAAGTCAAGTCAAGTCAAGTGTGTCGTGTCAAGTGTGTCGTGTCAAGTGTGTCGTGTCAAGTGTGTCGTGTCAAGTGTGTCGTGTCAAGTCAAGTCAAGTGTGTCGTGTCAAGTGTGTCGTGTCAAGTCAAGTCAAGTGTGTCGTGTCAAGTGTGTCGTGTCAAGTCAAGTCAAGTGTGTCGTGTCAAGTGTGTCGTGTCAAGTGTGTCGTGTCAAGTCAAGTCAAGTGTGTCGTGTCAAGTCAAGTCAAGTGTGTCAAGTCAAGTGTGTCGTGTCAAGTGTGTCGTGTCAAGTCAAGTCAAGTGTGTCGTGTCAAGTCAAGTCAAGTGTGTCGTGTCAAGTGTGTCGTGTCAAGTCAAGTCAAGTGTGTCGTGTCAAGTCAAGTCAAGTGTGTCGTGTCAAGTGTGTCGTGTCAAGTCAAGTCAAGTGTGTCGTGTCAAGTCAAGTCAAGTGTGTCGTGTCAAGTGTGTCGTGTCAAGTCAAGTCAAGTGTGTCGTGTCAAGTCAAGTCAAGTGTGTCGTGTCAAGTGTGTCGTGTCAAGTCAAGTCAAGTGTGTCGTGTCAAGTCAAGTCAAGTGTGTCGTGTCAAGTGTGTCGTGTCAAGTCAAGTCAAGTGTGTCGTGTCAAGTCAAGTCAAGTGTGTCGTGTCAAGTGTGTCGTGTCAAGTCAAGTCAAGTGTGTCGTATCAAGTCAAGTCAAGTGTGTCGTGTCAAGTCAAGTCAAGTGTGTCGTGTCAAGTGTGTCGTGTCAAGTGTGTCGTGTCAAGTCAAGTCAAGTGTGTCGTGTCAAGTCAAGTGTGTCGTGTCAAGTGTGTCGTGTCAAGTCAAGTCAAGTGTGTCGTGTCAAGTGTGTCGTGTCAAGTCAAATCAAGTGTGTCGTGTCAAGTGTGTCGTGTCAAGTCAAGTCAAGTGTGTCGTGTCAAGTGTGTCGTGTCAAGTCAAGTCAAGTGTGTCGTGTCAAGTGTGTCGTGTCAAGTCAAGTCAAGTGTGTCGTGTCAAGTGTGTCGTGTCAAGTCAAGTCAAGTGTGTCGTGTCAAGTGTGTCGTGTCAAGTCAAGTCAAGTGTGTCGTGTCAAGTGTGTCGTGTCAAGTCAAGTCAAGTGTGTCGTGTCAAGTGTGTCGTGTCAAGTCAAGTCAAGTCAAGTCAAGTCAAGTCAAGTGTGTCGTGTCAAGTCAAGTCAAGTCAAGTGTGTCGTGTCAAGTGTGTCGTGTCAAGTCAAGTCAAGTGTGTCGTGTCAAGTGTGTCGTGTCAAGTCAAGTCAAGTGTGTCGTGTCAAGTGTGTCGTGTCAAGTCAAGTCAAGTGTGTCGTGTCAAGTGTGTCGTGTCAAGTCAAGTCAAGTCAAGTCAAGTCAAGTCAAGTCAAGTGTGTCGTGTCAAGTCAAGTCAAGTCAAGTCAAGTCAAGTCAAGTCAAGTGTGTCGTGTCAAGTCAAGTCAAGTCAAGTCAAGTGTGTCGTGTCAAGTCAAGTCAAGTCAAGTCAAGTCAAGTCAAGTCAAGTGTGTCGTGTCAAGTCAAGTCAAGTCAAGTCAAGTCAAGTCAAGTCAAGTCAAGTGTGTCGTGTCAAGTCAAGTCAAGTCAAGTCAAGTGTGTCGTGTCAAGTCAAGTCAAGTCAAGTCAAGTCAAGTCAAGTGTGTCGTGTCAAGTCAAGTCAAGTGTGTCGTGTCAAGTCAAGTCAAGTCAAGTCAAGTGTGTCAAGTCAAGTCAAGTCAAGTGTGTCGTGTCAAGTCAAGTCAAGTCAAGTCAAGTGTGTCGTGTCAAGTCAAGTCAAGTCAAGTCAAGTGTGTCGTGTCAAGTCAAGTCAAGTCAAGTGAAGTGTGTCGTGTCAAGTCAAGTCAAGTCAAGTCAAGTGTGTCGTGTCAAGTGTGTCGTGTCAAGTGTGTCCTGTCAAGTGTGTCGTGTCAAGTGTGTCGTGTCAAGTCAAGTCAAGTGTGTCGTGTCAAGTGTGTCGTGTCAAGTCAAGTCAAGTGTGTCGTGTCAAGTGTGTCGTGTCAAGTCAAGTCAAGTGTGTCGTGTCAAGTGTGTCGTGTCAAGTGTGTCGTGTCAAGTCAAGTCAAGTGTGTCGTGTCAAGTCAAGTCAAGTGTGTCAAGTCAAGTGTGTCGTGTCAAGTGTGTCGTGTCAATTCAAGTCAAGTGTGTCGTGTCAAGTCAAGTCAAGTGTGTCGTGTCAAGTGTGTCGTGTCAAGTCAAGTCAAGTGTGTCGTGTCAAGTCAAGTCAAGTGTGTCGTGTCAAGTGTGTCGTGTCAAGTCAAGTCAAGTGTGTCGTGTCAAGTCAAGTCAAGTGTGTCGTGTCAAGTGTGTCGTGTCAAGTCAAGTCAAGTGTGTCGTGTCAAGTCAAGTCAAGTATGTCGTGTCAAGTGTGTCGTGTCAAGTCAAGTCAAGTGTGTCGTGTCAAGTCAAGTCAAGTGTGTCGTGTCAAGTGTGTCGTGTCAAGTCAAGTCAAGTGTGTCGTGTCAAGTCAAGTCAAGTGTGTCGTGTCAAGTGTGTCGTGTCAAGTCAAGTCAAGTGTGTCGTATCAAGTCAAGTCAAGTGTGTCGTGTCAAGTCAAGTCAAGTGTGTCGTGTCAAGTGTGTCGTGTCAAGTGTGTCGTGTCAAGTCAAGTCAAGTGTGTCGTGTCAAGTCAAGTGTGTCGTGTCAAGTGTGTCGTGTCAAGTCAAGTCAAGTGTGTCGTGTCAAGTGTGTCGTGTCAAGTCAAGTCAAGTGTGTCGTGTCAAGTGTGTCGTGTCAAGTCAAGTCAAGTGTGTCGTGTCAAGTGTGTCATGTCAAGTCAAGTCAAGTGTGTCGTGTCAAGTGTGTCGTGTCAAGTCAAGTCAAGTGTGTCGTGTCAAGTGTGTCGTGTCAAGTCAAGTCAAGTGTGTCGTGTCAAGTGTGTCGTGTCAAGTCAAGTCAAGTGGGTCGTGTCAAGTGTGTCGTGTCAAGTCAAGTCAAGTGTGTCGTGTCAAGTGTGTCGTGTCAAGTCAAGTCAAGTCAAGTCAAGTGTGTCGTGTCAAGTCAAGTCAAGTCAAGTGTGTCTTGTCAAGTGTGTCGTGTCAAGTCAAGTCAAGTGTGTCGTGTCAAGTGTGTCGTGTCAAGTCAAGTCAAGTGTGTCGTGTCAAGTGTGTCGTGTCAAGTCAAGTCAAGTGTGTCGTGTCAAGTGTGTCGTGTCAAGTCAAGTCAAGTGTGTCGTGTCAAGTGTGTCGTGTCAAGTCAAGTCAAGTGTGTCGTGTCAAGTGTGTCGTGTCAAGTCAAGTGTGTCGTGTCAAGTCTGTCGTGTCAAGTCAAGTCAAGTGTGTCGTGTCAAGTCAAGTCAAGTGTGTCGTGTCAAGTGTGTCGTGTCAAGTCAAGTCAAGTGTGTCGTGTCAAGTGTGTCGTGTCAAGTCAAGTCAAGTGTGTCGTGTCAAGTGTGTCGTGTCAAGTCAAGTCAAGTGTGTCGTGTCAAGTGTGTCGTGTCAAGTCAAGTCAAGTGTGTCGTGTCAAGTGTGTCGTGTCAAGTCAAGTCAAGTCAAGTCAAGTGTGTCGTGTCAAGTCAAGTCAAGTCAAGTGTGTCGTGTCAAGTGTGTCGTGTCAAGTCAAGTCAAGTGTGTCGTGTCAAGTGTGTCGTGTCAAGTCAAGTCAAGTGTGTCGTGTCAAGTGTGTCGTGTCAAGTCAAGTCAAGTGTGTCGTGTCAAGTGTGTCGTGTCAAGTCAAGTCAAGTGTGTCGTGTCAAGTGTGTCGTGTCAAGTCAAGTCAAGTGTGTCGTGTCAAGTGTGTCGTGTCAAGTCAAGTGTGTCGTGTCAAGTCTGTCGTGTCAAGTCAAGTCAAGTGTGTCGTGTCAAGTCAAGTCAAGTGTGTCGTGTCAAGTGTGTCGTGTCAAGTGTGTCGTGTCAAGTCAAGTCAAGTGTGTCGTGTCAAGTGTGTCGTGTCAAGTCAAGTCAAGTCAAGTCAAGTGTGGCGTGTCAAGTGTGTCGTGTCAAGTCAAGTCAAGTCAAGAAAAGTGTGTCGTGTCAAGTGTGTCGTGTCAAGTCAAGTCAAGTCAAGTGTGTCGTGTCAAGTGTGTCGTGTCAAGTCAAGTCAAGTCAAGTCAAGTGTGTCGTGTCAAGTCAAGTCAAGTCAAGTCAAGTCAAGTCAAGTCAAGTGTGTTGTGTCAAGTCAAGTCAAGTCAAGTCAAGTCAAGTCAAGTCAAGTGTGTCGTGTCAAGTCAAGTCAAGTCAAGTCAAGTCAAGTGTGTCGTGTCAAGTCAAGTCAAGTCAAGTCAAGTCAAGTCAAGTGTGTCGTGTCAAGTCAAGTCAAGTCAAGTCAAGTCAAGTCAAGTCAAGTGTGTCGTGTCAAGTCAAGTCAAGTCAAGTCAAGTCAAGTGTGTCGTGTCAAGTCAAGTCAAGTGTGTCGTGTCAAGTCAAGTCAAGTCAAGTGTGTCGTGTCAAGTCAAGTCAAGTCAAGTCAAGTGTGTCGTGTCAAGTCAAGTCAAGTCAAGTGTGTCGTGTCAAGTCAAGTCAAGTCAAGTGTGTCGTGTCAAGTCAAGTCAAGTCAAGTCAAGTGTGTCGTGTCAAGTGTGTCGTGTCAAGTGTGTCGTGTCAAGTGTGTCGTGTCAAGTGTGTCGTGTCAAGTGTGTCGTGTCAAGTGTGTCGTGTCAAGTGTGATCAAGGAGCTGAGGTATAGCTCAGTTGGTTTTTGAGGGTCCGCGGTCGCGGGTCCGAAGTCCCGGGTCCGAAAACCCGGGTCCGAATTCCCGGGTCCGAAATTGCGGGTCTGAGGGTGGTGTCTGAGACTGCATCTTTTTCTTTTCAGTGGCCCAAATTAGATAGGTTCTTCCTCCAGTTGGAGTTAAAGAGCTAAAAATCAGTTGATGATTTCTGATTATCCACTTCTTGCGTTTTTGAGCAGGTCGGTGGTGGGTCTGAAATCCTGGAATCCGAAATGCCAGGTTTAAAGTCCCATCCTGTTGATTCTATGATTTCATGTCATTCAATGCATGTAACTTATCTCACTGAGCTATATCTCAGCTCTATTGAATATGGGCAGAAGTTCTACCTATTATTCACACTGCTGTGGAGAAAACATCTTAATGCTTGAACTGGGATTTGATCCCATAAACTCAGATCACCAAGTGTCTGCAGCTTATCGTACTGAGCTATACCTCAGCTCTACTGAACATGGTCAGAAGTTCTACTTATTATTCACACTGCTGTGGAGAAAACATCTAAATGAAATGCTTGAACTGGGATTTGATCCCATAAACTCAGATCACCAAGTGTCTGCAGCCTATCTTACAGAGCTATAGCTAAGCTCTCCTGAATGTGGTCAGAAGTTCTACTTATTATTCACACTGCTGAGGCGAAAACATCTAAATGCTTGAACTGGGATTAGATCCCATAAACTCAGATCACAAAGTGTCTGCAGCTTATCTTACAGAGCTATAGCTCAGCTCTCCTGAATGTGGTCAGAAGTTCTACTTATTATTCACACTGCTGAGGAGAAAACATCTAAATGCTTGAACTGGGATTAGATCCCAAGTGTGTCAAGTGTGTCAAGTGTGTCACGTGTGTCACGTGTGTCACGCACGTGTGTCACGTGTGTCACGCACGTGTGTCACGTGTGTCACGCACGTGTGTCACGTGTGTCACGCACGTGTGTCACGTGTGTCACGCACGTGTGTCACGTGTGTCACGCACGTGTGTCACGTGTGTCACGCACGTGTGTCACGCACCTGTGTCACGCACCTGTGTCACGCACGTGTGTCACGCACGTGTGTCACGCACGTGTGTCACGCACGTGTGTCACGCACGTGTGTCACGCACGTGTGTCACGCACGTGTGTCACGCACGTGTCATACATTAAGCAAGAAAGTTATACAACTATTACAGTCAATATAATATAAATTATATTATGATGAAGAATATTTAAAAAAAATATAGATAGCAATTGCAATTTCCAGCTGTCAACTATATTGAATTTTAATATAGCCATATTATTTTTTAGCCATAAAATATACACATCTTACACATTAACATTTTAACATGTAAACCATTCCCTTTTTTAAGTTAAGGTGAAGCAATGCTTATTTTTGTAAACACGAACTCATTTTGTAACTTCAGTCAACACAGTAATCCTGACAAACACTATAAGCAGTAACACCTACATCCTGCATTTCTCTTGTCTCATCAGAATATTGCTCAAGGTTAGCTAAGGTTCTTCTTCTGTTGTTTTATGGCAGTTGGCGAGCAACGTTTGGTGTGCATTACCGCCACCTTCTGATCTGGAGTCTGGATCGATACTACCTATACTACATTTTCCTTTATGGTCCGGTTTTTCTTACGAATGAGAACAGTGCCCTATAAAAAAAAAAAAGACGATTTTTAGCAAGTAAAACCAAACAAACAAAAAATACTTCAAATACTGATTGATCAGCAAGATCAATGATGTTCTCTCAGTTTTCTCCTCAATACTGTGAATACAATAAATACAAGTTCCAAACATGAAGTCATAGAGTTGTAGGTATACCTACCTATAGTAGGTATCTGACCTTGTTCAACAGAGCTGAGGTATAGCTCAGTATGATAAGCTGCAGCCACTTGTTGATCTGAGTTTATAGGATCAAATCCCAGTTCCAGCATTTCATTTAGATGTTTTCTCCACAGCAGTGTGAATAATAAGTAGAACTTGTGACCACATTCAGCAGAGCTGAGGTATAGCTCAGCACGATCAGCTGCAGCCTGATCAGCAGCAGCCCAGTAATGATCTGAGATTGTGGGTTTGAATCCCATTTCCAAAATTTAGATGTTTTCTCCACTGCAGTGTAATAATAAATAGAACTTGTAACCATGTCAAATACAGCTGGATGTATAGCTCAGTATGATAAGCTGCAGACCAGTAATGATCTGATCTGAGCTGAGATTATGGAAGTGTGACCTGCGATTCCTGACCTGGGATTGTGGACCTGCAGCTGCAGAAAGACCCACCCAAAAACAAGTCAAGTCGTCAAGTGTGTCGTCAAGTGTGTCGTCAAGTGTGTCGTCAAGTGTGTCGTCAAGTGTGTCGTCAAGTGTGTCGTCAAGTGTGTCGTCAAGTGTGTCGTCAAGTGTGTCGTCAAGTGTGTCGTCAAGTGTGTCGTCAAGTGTGTCGTCAAGTGTGTCGTCAAGTGTGTCGTCAAGTGTGTCGTCAAGTGTGTCCAAGGAGCTGAGGTATAGCTCAGTTGGTTTTTGAGGGGCCGGTCCGCGGGTCCGACGTTGCAGGTCTGAGGGTGGTGTCTGAGACTGCATCTTTTTCTTTTCAGTGGCCCAAATTATATAGGTTCTTCCTCCAGTTGGAGTTAAAGAGCTAAAAATCAGTTGATGATTTCTGATTATCCACTTCTTGCTTTTTTAAAGTTTAAGGTTTAAAGTCCCATCCTGTTGATTCTATGATTTCATGTCATTCAATGCATGTAACTTATCTCACTGAGCTATATCTCAGCTCTATTGAATATGGGCAGAAGTTCTACCTATTATTCACACTGCTGTGGAGAAAACATCTTAATGCTTGAACTGGGATTTGATCCCATAAACTCAGATAACCAAGTGTCTGCAGCTTATCGTACTGAGCTATACCTCAGCTCTCCTGAATGTGGTCAGAAGTTCTACTTATTATTCACACTGCTGAGGCGAAAACATCTAAATGCTTGAACTGGGATTAGATCCCATAAACTCAGATCACAAAGTGTCTGCAGCTTATCGTACTGAGCTATACCTCAGCTGTACTGAACATGGTCAGAAGTTCTACTTATTATTCACACTGCTGTGGAGAAAACATCTAAATGCTTGAACTGGGATTAGATCCCATAAACTCAGATCACAAAGTGTCTGCAGCTTATCGTACTGAGCTATACCTCAGCTCTACTGAACATGGTCAGAAGTTCTACTTATTATTCACACTGCTGTGGAGAAAACATCTAAATGAAATGCTTGAACTGGGATTTGATCCCATAAACTCAGATCACCAAGTGTCTGCAGCTTATCTTACAGAGCTATAGCTCAGCTCTCCTGAATGTGGTCAGAAGTTCTACTTATTATTCACACTGCTGAGGAGAAAACATCTAAATGCTTGAACTGGGATTAGATCCCAAGTGTGTCAAGTGTGTCAAGTGTGTCACGTGTGTCACGTGTGTCACGCACGTGTGTCACGCACGTGTGTCACGCACGTGTGTCACGCACGTGTGTCACGCACGTGTGTCACGCACGTGTGTCACGCACGTGTGTCACGCACGTGTGTCATACATTAAGCAAGAAAGTTATACAACTATTACAGTCAATATAATATAAATTATATTATGATGAAGAATATTTAAAAAAAATATAGATAGCAATTGCAATTTCCAGCTGTCAACTATATTGAATTTTAATATAGCCATATTATTTTTTAGCCATAAAATATACACATCTTACACATTAACATTTTAACATGTAAACCATTCCCTTTTTTAAGTTAAGGTGAAGCAATGCTTATTTTTGTAAACACGAACTCATTTTGTAACTTCAGTCAACACAGTAATCCTGACAAACACTATAAGCAGTAACACCTACATCCTGCATTTCTCTTGTCTCATCAGAATATTGCTCAAGGTTAGCTAAGGTTCTTCTTCTGTTGTTTTATGGCAGTTGGCGAGCAACGTTTGGTGTGCATTACCGCCACCTTCTGATCTGGAGTCTGGATCGATACTACCTATACTACATTTTCCTATATGGTCCGGTTTTTCTTACGAATGAGAACAGTGCCCTAAAAAAAAAAAAAGACGATTTTTAGCAAGTAAAACCAAACAAACAAAAAATACTTCAAATACTGATTGATCAGCAAGATCAATGATGTTCTCTCAGTTTTCTCCTCAATACTGTGAATACAATAAATACAAGTTCCAAACATGAAGTCATAGAGTTGTAGGTATACCTACCTATAGTAGGTATCTGACCTTGTTCAACAGAGCTGAGGTATAGCTCAGTATGATAAGCTGCAGCCACTTGTTGATCTGAGTTTATAGGATCAAATCCCAGTTCCAGCATTTCATTTAGATGTTTTCTCCACAGCAGTGTGAATAATAAGTAGAACTTGTGACCACATTCAGCAGAGCTGAGGTATAGCTCAGCACGATCAGCTGCAGCCTGATCAGCAGCAGCCCAGTAATGATCTGAGATTGTGGGTTTGAATCCCATTTCCAAAATTTAGATGTTTTCTCCACTGCAGTGTAATAATAAATAGAACTTGTAACCATGTCAAATACAGCTGGATGTATAGCTCAGTATGATAAGCTGCAGACCAGTAATGATCTGATCTGAGCTGAGATTATGGAAGTGTGACCTGCGATTCCTGACCTGGGATTGTGGACCTGCAGCTGCAGAAAGACCCACCCAAAAACAAGTCAAGTCGTCAAGTGTGTCGTCAAGTGTGTCGTCAAGTGTGTCGTCAAGTGTGTCGTCAAGTGTGTCGTCAAGTGTGTCGTCAAGTGTGTCGTCAAGTGTGTCGTCAAGTGTGTCGTCAAGTGTGTCGTCAAGTGTGTCGTCAAGTGTGTCGTCAAGTGTGTCGTCAAGTGTGTCGTCAAGTGTGTCGTCAAGTGTGTCGTCAAGTGTGTCGTCAAGTGTGTCGTCAAGTGTGTCGTCAAGTGTGTCGTCAAGTGTGTCCAAGGAGCTGAGGTATAGCTCAGTTGGTTTTTGAGGGGCCGGTCCGCGGGTCCGACGTTGCAGGTCTGAGGGTGGTGTCTGAGACTGCATCTTTTTCTTTTCAGTGGCCCAAATTATATAGGTTCTTCCTCCAGTTGGAGTTAAAGAGCTAAAAATCAGTTGATGATTTCTGATTATCCACTTCTTGCTTTTTTAAAGTTTAAGGTTTAAAGTCCCATCCTGTTGATTCTATGATTTCATGTCATTCAATGCATGTAACTTATCTCACTGAGCTATATCTCAGCTCTATTGAATATGGGCAGAAGTTCTACCTATTATTCACACTGCTGTGGAGAAAACATCTTAATGCTTGAACTGGGATTTGATCCCATAAACTCAGATAACCAAGTGTCTGCAGCTTATCGTACTGAGCTATACCTCAGCTCTCCTGAATGTGGTCAGAAGTTCTACTTATTATTCACACTGCTGAGGCGAAAACATCTAAATGCTTGAACTGGGATTAGATCCCATAAACTCAGATCACAAAGTGTCTGCAGCTTATCGTACTGAGCTATACCTCAGCTGTACTGAACATGGTCAGAAGTTCTACTTATTATTCACACTGCTGTGGAGAAAACATCTAAATGCTTGAACTGGGATTAGATCCCATAAACTCAGATCACAAAGTGTCTGCAGCTTATCGTACTGAGCTATACCTCAGCTCTACTGAACATGGTCAGAAGTTCTACTTATTATTCACACTGCTGTGGAGAAAACATCTAAATGAAATGCTTGAACTGGGATTTGATCCCATAAACTCAGATCACCAAGTGTCTGCAGCTTATCTTACAGAGCTATAGCTCAGCTCTCCTGAATGTGGTCAGAAGTTCTACTTATTATTCACACTGCTGAGGAGAAAACATCTAAATGCTTGAACTGGGATTAGATCCCAAGTGTGTCAAGTGTGTCAAGTGTGTCACGTGTGTCACGTGTGTCACGCACGTGTGTCACGCACGTGTGTCACGCACGTGTGTCACGCACGTGTGTCACGCACGTGTGTCACGCACGTGTGTCACGCACGTGTGTCACGCACGTGTGTCACGCACGTGTGTCATACATTAAGCAAGAAAGTTATACAACTATTACAGTCAATATAATATAAATTATATTATGATGAAGAATATTTAAAAAAAATATAGATAGCAATTGCAATTTCCAGCTGTCAACTATATTGAATTTTAATATAGCCATATTATTTTTTAGCCATAAAATATACACATCTTACACATTAACATTTTAACATGTAAACCATTCCCTTTTTTAAGTTAAGGTGAAGCAATGCTTATTTTTGTAAACACGAACTCATTTTGTAACTTCAGTCAACACAGTAATCCTGACAAACACTATAAGCAGTAACACCTACATCCTGCATTTCTCTTGTCTCATCAGAATATTGCTCAAGGTTAGCTAAGGTTCTTCTTCTGTTGTTTTATGGCAGTTGGCGAGCAACGTTTGGTGTGCATTACCGCCACCTTCTGATCTGGAGTCTGGATCGATACTACCTATACTACATTTTCCTATATGGTCCGGTTTTTCTTACGAATGAGAACAGTGCCCTAAAAAAAAAAAAAGACGATTTTTAGCAAGTAAAACCAAACAAACAAAAAATACTTCAAATACTGATTGATCAGCAAGATCAATGATGTTCTCTCAGTTTTCTCCTCAATACTGTGAATACAATAAATACAAGTTCCAAACATGAAGTCATAGAGTTGTAGGTATACCTACCTATAGTAGGTATCTGACCTTGTTCAACAGAGCTGAGGTATAGCTCAGTATGATAAGCTGCAGCCACTTGTTGATCTGAGTTTATAGGATCAAATCCCAGTTCCAGCATTTCATTTAGATGTTTTCTCCACAGCAGTGTGAATAATAAGTAGAACTTGTGACCACATTCAGCAGAGCTGAGGTATAGCTCAGCACGATCAGCTGCAGCCTGATCAGCAGCAGCCCAGTAATGATCTGAGATTGTGGGTTTGAATCCCATTTCCAAAATTTAGATGTTTTCTCCACTGCAGTGTAATAATAAATAGAACTTGTAACCATGTCAAATACAGCTGGATGTATAGCTCAGTATGATAAGCTGCAGACCAGTAATGATCTGAGCTGAGATTATGGAAGTGTGACCTGCGATTCCTGACCTGGGATTGTGGACCTGCAGCTGCAGAAAGACCCACCCAAAAACAAGTCAAGTGTGTCAAGTGTGTCAAGTGTGTCAAGTGTGTCAAGTGTGTCAAGTGTGTCAAG
This sequence comes from Chaunax sp. Z400, assembly GCA_037577475.1. NCBI lineage: Eukaryota > Metazoa > Chordata > Actinopteri > Lophiiformes > Chaunacidae > Chaunax > Chaunax sp. Z400. The sequence continues at coordinate 616,762 of CM075205.1, read as the reverse complement.
TGTGTCAAGTGTGTCAAGTGTGTCAAGTGTGTCAAGTGTGTCAAGTGTGTCAAGTGTGTCAAGTGTGTCAAGTGTGTCAAGTGTGTCAAGTGTGTCAAGTGTGTCAAGTGTGTCAAGTGTGTCAAGTGTGTCAAGTGTGTCAAGTGTGTCAAGTGTGTCAAGTGTGTCAAGTGTGTCAAGTGTGTCAAGTGTGTCAAGTGTGTCAAGTGTGTCAAGTGTGTCAAGTGTGTCAAGTGTGTCAAGGAGCTGAGGTATAGCTCAGTTGGTTTTTGAGGGGCCGGTCCGCGGGTCCGACGTTGCAGGTCTGAGGGTGGTGTCTGAGACTGCATCTTTTTCTTTTCAGTGGCCCAAAATAGATAGGTTCTTCCTCCAGTTGGAGTTAAAATCGCGCATATAGCCATAATTTCTGATGACATATTATCCACCTCCTGCTTTTTGGGTTTTTGAGGGTCCGCGGTCGCGGGTCCGAAGTCGCGGGTCCGAAGTCCCGGGTCCGAAGTCCCGGGTCCGAATTCCCGGGTCCGAAATTGCGGGTCTGAGGGTGGTGTCTGAGACTGCATCTTTTTCTTTTCAGTGGCCCAAATTAGATAGGTTCTTCCTCCAGTTGGAGTTAAAGAGCTAAAAATCAGTTGATGATGTCTGATTATCCACTTCTTGCTTTTTGTGTTTTTGAGCAGGCCGGTCTGCGGTTGTGGGTCTGAAATCCTGGATCTGAAATGCCAGGTTTAAAGTCCCATCCTGTTGATTCTATGATTTCATGTCATTCAATTCTGAGGGTGGTGTCTGAGACTGCATCTTTTTCTTTTCAGTGGCCCAAAATAGATAGGTTCTTCCTCCAGTTGGAGTTAAAATCGCGCATATAGCCATAATTTCTGATGACATATTATCCACCTCCTGCTTTTTGGGTTTTTGAGGGTCCGCGGTCGCGGGTCCGAAGTCGCGGGTCCGAAGTCCCGGGTCCGAATTCCCGGGTCCGAAATTGCGGGTCTGAGGGTGGTGTCTGAGACTGCATCTTTTTCTTTTCAGTGGCCCAAATTAGATAGGTTCTTCCTCCAGTTGGAGTTAAAGAGCTAAAAATCAGTTGATGATTTCTGATTATCCACTTCTTGCTTTTTGTGTTTTTGAGCAGGCCGGTCTGCGGTTGTGGGTCTGAAATCCTGGATCTGAAATGCCAGGTTTAAAGTCCCATCCTGTTGATTCTATGATTTCATGTCATTCAATGCATGTAACTTATCTCACTGAGCTATATCTCAGCTCTATTGAACGTGGTCAGAAGTTCTACCTATTATTCACACTGCTGTGGAGAAAACATCTTAATGCTTGAACTGGGATTTGATCCCATAAACTCAGATCACCAAGTGTCTGCAGCTTATCGTACTGAGCTATACCTCAGCTCTACTGAACGTGGTCAGAAGTTCTACTTATTATTCACACTGCTGTGGAGAAAACATCTTAATGCTTGAACTGGGATTTGATCCCATAAACTCAGATCACCAAGTGTCTGCAGCTTATCGTACTGAGCTATACCTCAGCTCTACTGAACGTGGTCAGAAGTTCTACTTATTATTCACACTGCTGTGGAGAAAACATCTTAATGCTTGAACTGGGATTTGATCCCATAAACTCAGATCACAAAGTGTCTGCAGCTTATCGTACTGAGCTATACCTCAGCTCTACTGAACATGGTCAGAAGTTCTACTTATTATTCACACTGCTGTGGAGAAAACATCTAAATGAAATGCTTGAACTGGGATTTGATCCCATAAACTCAGATCACAAAGTGTCTGCAGCTTATCGTACTGAGCTATAGCTCAGCTCTACTGAACGTGGTCAGAAGTTCTACTTATTATTCACACTGCTGAGGAGAAAACATCTAAATGAAATGCTTGAACTGGGATTAGATCCCATAAACTCAGATCACCAAGTGTATACGGCTTATCGTACTGAGCTATACCTCAGCTCTACTGAATGTGGTCAGAAGTTCTACTTATTATTCACACTGCTGAGGAGAAAACATCTAAATGAAATGCTTGAACTGGGATTAGATCCCATAAACTCAGATCACAAAGTGTCTGCAGCTTATCGTACTGAGCTATACCTCAGCTCTACTGAATGTGGTCAGAAGTTCTACTTATTATTCACACTGCTGAGGAGAAAACATCTAAATGAAATGCTTGAACTGGGATTAGATCCCATAAACTCAGATCACAAAGTGTCTGCAGCTTATCGTACTGAGCTATACCTCAGCTCTACTGAACATGGTCAGAAGTTCTACTTATTATTCACACTGCTGTGGAGAAAACATCTAAATGAAATGCTTGAACTGGGATTAGATCCCATAAACTCAGATCACAAAGTGTCTGCAGCTTATCGTACTGAGCTATACCTCAGCTCTACTGAACATGGTCAGAAGTTCTACTTATTATTCACACTGCTGTGGAGAAAACATCTAAATGAAATGCTTGAACTGGGATTAGATCCCAAGTGTGTCAAGTGTGTCAAGTGTGTCAAGTGTGTCAAGTGTGTCAAGTGTGTCAAGTGTGTCAAGGAGCTGAGGTATAGCTCAGTTGGTTTTTGAGGGGCCGGTCCGCGGGTCCGAAGTCCCGGGTCCGAAGTCCCGGGTCCGAAGTCGTGGGTCCGAAGTCCCGGGTCCGAAGTGCCGGGTCCGAAAACCCGGGTCCGAAGTCCCGGGTCCGAAGTCCCGGGTCCGAAAACCCGGGTCCGAATTCCCGGGTCCGAATTCCCGGGTCCGAAATTGCGGGTCTGAGGGTGGTGTCTGAGACTGCATCTTTTTCTTTTCAGTGGCCCAAATTAGATAGGTTCTTCCTCCAGTTGGAGTTAAAGAGCTAAAAATCAGTTGATGATTTATGATTATCCACTTCTTGCTTTTTGTGTTTTTGAGCAGGCCGGTCTGCGGTTTTGAAATCCTGGATCTGAAATGCCAGGTTTAAAGTCCCATCCTGTTGATTCTATGTCATTCAATGCATGTAACTTATCTCACTGAGCTATATCTCAGCTCTATTGAATATGGACAGAAGTTCTACCTATTATTCACACTGCTGTGGAGAAAACATCTTAATGCTTGAACTGGGATTTGATCCCATAAACTCAGATCACCAAGTGTCTGCAGCTTATCGTACTGAGCTATACCTCAGCTCTACTGAACATGGTCAGAAGTTCTACTTATTATTCACACTGCTGTGGAGAAAACATCTAAATGAAATGCTTGAACTGGGATTTGATCCCATAAACTCAGATTACCAAGTGTATACGGCTTATCTTACAGAGCTATAGCTCAGCTCTCCTGAATGTGGTCAGAAGTTCTACTTATTATTCACACTGCTGAGGAGAAAACATCTAAATGCTTGAACTGGGATTAGATCCCATAAACTCAGATCACAAAGTGTCTGCAGCTTATCGTACTGAGCTATACCTCAGCTCTACTGAACATGGTCAGAAGTTCTACTTATTATTCACACTGCTGTGGAGAAAACATCTAAATGAAATGCTTGAACTGGGATTTGATCCCATAATCTCAGATCACCAAGTGTCTGCAGCTTATCTTACAGAGCTTTGTCACCTCTTTCACTTATTCCCAAGCTGTTTTTCTCATTCTTGTCTTTGATACTTATTCCTCTCTGTGATTCTGCTGCTCCCTCGATCCCTCATCTGTCTTAAGACAGCTTGGGCTGAGAGGAACTCAGCTGTGGGATAACTTCATTATAAAACAACCAGTGGAATCAAGGGAGCTTGAGAAAGAGGAAGGGGGCAAGAAAAAGATTGGAGAGATAAGTAGCAGTGTTGTGTATTAAGCTGTCTTTCTTTTATGCCTTCATCTTATTTCTGTGGTCTTGTCCTTCACTAACATAGAGATTGTCGGATATTAAATGAAGTAATACTCACCTGCTCCAGGATACCACAATAACAGGTTTCTTTTGGTGTTTATTTTTATTTATTTATTTATTTATTTTTATTGGGATGCTAATTTTTATTGTTTAATACCTGGAGCTATTTCCCTTCTTATTCTATCCACACTACATGAACTAAGAACATACTAAATTCTTCGAACGCTGTTTTGAAGGACTTTTTAGCTTCTACTTCAGAGTAAGTGCCCTCCAACACAAGAGGAATATGGAGTGATATGAATGCACGGTCGCTGGTCCGGACGTAAGCTTGAATGGTTGAACACATGAACGCAGCTTGTAAGAGTACCTTTAAAAAGTGGAACAAATCAAATCGTCCCATAGTTTTGTTTGTGAGCTACTCAGTAGTCCTCCCAACATGCATTCAACAGAGATGTTTAAGGTTCAGCCCATGATGCTGCATCACCTCACCATCATTTATCATTAATTGAGTCCCAACACGCAGACTATGCAGTCAGCCTTAGGTCCCACTCTTGCACTGTGTATGTGCATGTGTGTGTGTGTGTGCGCGCGCAAGCATGCGTCTTTGGCCATGCATGCCATTGTTTTTGTCTTGCAGCTGCAGCGTTCAATCTTTCTCTGGTTGAATGATATTCAAAAAGGTTTTGTAAACAAGAGGAACTTGAAGATGTTTTGCGCCAAGGCAGCAAGACTGCTATCTCACTTTACTTACAAATGTATTCTTTTGAGGTTCACAATTGCAAGGGTGACAGACATGGAGCGGTAGACTGCATAGAGAGAGGGTGTGTTCCATTCAAATTAATACTCTTGATAAATTGCCTTCTTGATGTGTCACATCAAAATTACCACGACTGATGTTATCTTCATAGAACCAAATGGTGTAAAGCTGTCATTTGTGATTAGACCATGCATGAATTAAATGTAAGATGGAACAATCAGTAGTTCTTCAAAACTCCAAGATTTCTAGAGTTGATTCACACTGTGCTTTTCAGAAAGTTACTAGATTTGATATGACACATTGACAATTATTACAACAACTATAAAATGTTTTATACTTCTGTGTGCAATGGCAATGAGGGGAAGTCTTGACCTGCAACGTCTGACGTCGCTTAAAGCAAGCAAAAGTAAACATGCAATTGTCAATTCAGTGTAAACACAGCATTGTTCTTCATATCCGTGGCTCACATCTCAAAGTAGCAATACTGTTTCTTTTTAGCACCGTCACAACAAGCTAATCTGTTATGTAGCTTGTGTGATGGCACAATTAAAACCAAAATGCCTCCCAAGCCAATCACCGAAAAAATGCACTAAAGTGCATAAAAAAACACTCTCAGCAACTCCGAGGTTGCAAAAAAAAATGCACAAAAAAATATTTTTGCCCTTACAGTCTTCATGATAAATGCCTATCATATATGGTCACAAGGCGCTTTTCCACTCAGGAGAGGTTGCAAGGCAAGTTACTGCATAAGCGAAATATCCTCTATCGTTGTAATTATATTACTCGTGTAGTTTATTGCTTCATTCCTTTGTCCCTCTGCAGGGCAGATGCCACCACAGATCGTCTACAACAAAGTAAGACCTTGGGGCTGGAGGGGATATGTTTTGCTCAAGGACGCTTTAACAGAGTGTACTCTTCCTGACAAAGTGTGATGGTAATGTGTTTTCCCTCTGCGTCCTCTCCTTTCTTTATTTTTCACCGCTACAGTAGTTGCGCTACCCCCTGTACAACCTACACCGTGTGTTTGGAGGCATATTGTTTTGATGATTTTAAAGGGTCACCTTCATGCTATCACCATGATGGCCTGGGTGTAACAAAGGTGCATTGGAGTATTTCACTGTATTTCATTATGTGTGTTGCAGAAGTAACATGGGAGTCAGGGGAAGGAGAGCGAACAATAGAGCGAATGGTGGTGGCATTGTGCAAGAGACCTTGAGACTAATGAAACACAGAAAATGTGAATTGGGTTTACAAACATTTAATTCAATCAGGTGTATGTCCATACCCTCAAAAATTGAGGGTATGGACATGTTTAGAATCACACTGTGTGACATTCCTCATCCTTAATTATTTAACCAGGTAGATTTCCACCCATGCGTTTGTGTTTCCTCATATTCTTTTTCTGGACTAATTCTGCCCCCTACTGGGTTTAGTCTCTTTTTTTTTATTTTACATTATTCCAATTTTTCACTTTACAGCAAAAATAAATAAATAAATAAAAAGCAGCTGTTGAGTGTAGTTTTCAATAAGCAACCTTGTCTTTAACAGGATTCCATGTCCTCATCAGGAAAGCATAGCTACAAAATGTGCTGCTCAAGTTCATGGTGTCTTTCCGATGTCATATTCAGCGAGTGTGGAGCAGAAGTAGCCATCTGTTGTGACTTCACATGTGATGTGATTTCACAGGCTGCTTTTACTGCCTCAAACTATCCTGGCCTCCTCAGCCTGTCTTTATGAGACACATCAAGGACAACTACCTTGTAAAATATGTTTATGAATATGTGTGTGCATTTGTGTGTGTGTTTATGAGGGGAAAGATTGTGCGAGAGAGGACGAAAGGGAGAGGGGGCCACCATTTTATTGCCCAGTAACAAAGGCTGCTCCTGTTAAATCATCCAGCTGAATACGCATAAACACTGAAAGGCATCATTTGCAGATGCAGGTGGAGACGTGACACCATTACTCCGTTCCAGCTACTTGACTAGATTTTTCAAATATTTGTCCTCTAAATGGCTTTACTGGACTTTTGGTTGTGCTCATTCAAATATACATTAAAAGAAACCAGTTTGCAATGTGTATTTAAATTCGATATAACTTAAGATACTCACAACATTCATACATTTTCTTGCACACGAAAAATTTGATGTTTGTTAAAGATGGACAGGACCCAGAAACGGGGACTCAAGCATTTTTGCGATTTGGACTTAAGTTGCAATTAAGTCACCACACATGGTGACTTGATTTGACTTGAGATTCGTCCTCAAGAGACTTGAAACTCGAATGGACTCAAGATGTTGGGCGTTGTGAACCATCTTATTTTTTTGGTGCATTAATATAAAGAAACTTTCTGAAAAGCGGAATACCAATCCTTCCTTTATTATCATGCATGACCTTATGCAAATAGAGCATGCAGCTATGAGTATAATTTGCAGCTAACACCCCATGGCAAGCACAAATAGCACAGCTGCTGTACTATTTGTTATAAACTTTCGCTATGATAACTTCACATGAGGGCCGCACTAAAGAACTGCGAGATCGACCACATCAAACTTTAACAAGCACCTGATAGGTGAGTCACTTTGTAATGCTTTGCTTGCCACGTTTGCTTGCATTGAGTGTTAGCTTGGAAATGACTAGAAGGCTAATTTATTCATCCATTTTCCACTGCCACCATCTGCTGTCTAACATCAAAACAAGAGAAGGACAGCATTTAATATTAGCACTGGCCACAGTTTTATTGTTGAACATGTAACGATGCAGGCTTATTAAGTAACCACTACACTAGAGAGGCTAGAGAAATGCGTGTATTCAAAGTCGAATATAAACTGAAATTCCATGCTTAATAGTATTACAAATATGTATAAGTCTACATCCATTTTTTAGCCACTCTCATTGTACTACAAAGAAAATACATTGTCTACAAAATTAACTTAGAATCAGTTCTTCTCTGCGGTTCCAGGTGGGTTTTGCTGCACATAAAAAAATGTCATATGTTGTGACTCAGCAACAGATAACAAGTCCTCTCTTCTTTCAGTAGAACCTTAATACTTGGCCTATACTGTTGCAGATATCACCTTTAAAGAAAAGCTTTTTTTGTTTAGTTTAAAGTTAAAATATACAAAATTAGTCAGCACTCAGAGAGCACAAACCTCCAAGGCAGCTCAGTTTCCCCATCTTTCATGACAGTTTGAACCCTCACATTTTGACTCCTTGACCATAACAACCTGCCCCTGGATTACATCACATTAGTGTTATTACTAGCTAGTTATTATATTTCAATAATGGGTTTTCTTCAGGCTTTAGCTCTTTGACAGCAAACTGAATCAGCACAGTTTAAGCTATAATTTGATACATCAAAATTTGCTCATAACTTTTAAAATAATCCTGTTGACAGACAAACAAACAAACCAATGCCTGCAAAAATATAACCTCCTTAACGGAGGTAACAACTTGGCATGCAGAAAATGATAGGACCCTCATTACAACTAATAATGTACTTACCTGATCTAAAATAATTATAACAGTATCCCTACATCACATAATCTTATCTCAATTACGGTAATACCTGATAAAGATTTGAATTGATTGAAACTTAGAGCTGACAGAAGTTAAAGTAAAACAATTAGACACCATATATACTCTTTTTACTTTGCATATTATAGCGCCAGGGGGGACGGTTTTTTAAATGGCAGGAATAGACTAAAATCATTTTTTAAAAGCCTATTAATTGAATTAATTAAAAACATTAAGAACTTCATTGAATGGAACTGAAAGGACCTGGCAAAGGTCTAGCATCTCTGCTGACATCCTCACTCTGACGTTAATACCACGTTCATGTCGTATCAAATTTACCATAAATATGAGCAGCCAACTGGGAAAAAAAATGGTCATGTCGGCCTCCTAGTGCTAATTACAAGCAGGATGTGTGGGAATTTTTGTTCGCTCTGATATCTCCCACTTGGCATAAAAAAAAAAGCATGTAAGCTGGCAAACACAGCTATACTGATGTCAGCAGTCCAAGGTAATGCAAATTAGAATTATCACTTATAATCACACTAATATAATCAACTATAAAAGCCAATAATGTGGGTTTGTGTTGGACATAAATTCAGATATACATTATGCTGAATTTAGTCTCTCAAAAAAATAGAAAGCCAAAATTAAATTTTGCTTAATTGTTCTAATTGTAGAAATGCCTCCTGCATGATGACTATTTTATTTATTTACCTTATTAGTTTATTTGACAGGGATGATACATGCAGACATTGTTACATTTTAAATAAAATGAAACTGATGCACCGTATACAGAACTTCTAGCCATAGATCATTTGCAGTCCTTGTCCCCGGTTAGGCCTTTACTGGATAAGATACACAATATTTAAAAATTTTAAAACACCTAATAATACAACATGGCAGATTACACCTGGAAGCATTTGCCATGGTGCATCTCTTGCACTACGTCAGCACATCGACCCCTTCACTTTTCAGCATTTGGGAGACACCACAGCTTTGCTTTGGTCCACACACACGGACACAGTAAGGAGCTTTGTTGCACTTATAACACAGGATGTCAACTGGATAGCATTCTTGATATGTCTGCACTTCGTCAATCGTCTAAAAGTTGCTGGGGCCATGCAGGCACAGTACAGTGATATCCCTATACAATTAATATAACAGTCACTTTGTGAAGAGAACTCCCTGAGACTATTTACTGAGCCAATTCTACATCTAATTAAGAAATCATCAGAACAAAGCTGAGTGTTATTAAGGGAATCATTCTGATCCCTATAACCAATCTGTCAATATATTTGTTTTAACTCCATCCAAAGGTACAAGTAAATATACAAGTAAGTAAATTTATTTATTTATTTACTTACTTACTTATTTATACTGTGGGACTTTTTCTGTGTGGAGTTTGCATGTCCTCCCCCCAGGTACTGCAGCTTCCTCCCACCACCAAGAACATGCAATATAGTTGAACATGTGACTCTAAATTGCCTGCAGGTGTGAATGTGAGTGTGAATTGTTGTTTGTCTTTTCTATGCGTTGGCCCTGTTGGCCCTGTGATGAACTGGCAGCCTCTCGAGGGTGTGCCCTGCCTCTCGCTCAATATCAGTTACCCCGCAACCCTGCACAGGCTACAGAAAACACATAAGTCATATAGTGACCAATCAATGGCCTGCAACATTTTCACATCAGCTCATGGGGAACCTAAACCAAGGGGTGCCTCACCATCTATCTCTGTTGTATTAATATAAATCAATTATCATACAAAAATGTATTCATCTTGTGTGTGCTTAATCATTTTTGTCTCTGCACAGATTAAGTACAAATTAAGTACACTACTCACAATCCAAAAACAGGTTTTCTGTGCTTAACTATTGCGTTTAGATACTCCTTTGAAGCAGGTGTTGGAACCTGTTCTGTTACACAGAATAGTAATAGGGATCCAAACCCTTCCACAATAACATTAAGTTGAAAGCACATTTTACATATTAATGATGGCTTTTTCTGTGTGCCAGTGCCTTTGTGTCACTTATTGCACCCGTCAATAAACTAAGTCCTTGAAAGCTTCCTTTCAGGATCCATAAGTTCAATCATATGTCACATGAATTCCCGTTCAAAGATGGAGTGTTTAGTGCTTTAAAGTTTTTCATGGAGTCGGTTTTGTTGAGGATTTAATAAGGCACAAGGCAGCTCTTTCAACATCCTCATTGAGGGTTTTCTGTCATCCCTCTGTCATTTTTGGGGCGTATGACTAACTGTATATTGTAATTAATAGATGTGATGTTTTCAGTAAAGTAGGCCTGCATATTTTTCTCAGCAGTTGCTTTAATTTCTCAGTTGATGAGCACCTCATTTATTTGTCATGCTTGACTGCTGATTGATGTAATCAGCACTGAAAGGGGAAAAAAATAACCCAGATAATAAAATCCCTCATTACATAAATTGGTATAGGCTTGTAATGAATTGTGATACATTACTGGAAGATTCTAGAGGCATGATCATCACACTTAACTCGAGAAATGATCAAATACCATCAATATTAACATCTGGAATTTTCGCTTAAGATGTTGGCCTCTAATCAGCATAATTGCTTGAAATGTCCTATAACTTAATTTTGCTACTTAACTGTGTAGCTGTCAAAAAGAATTGTGGTGTGGAATGCATTTCAGTCATCAATTCTAAGAAGCATCAGTATAAGCACTTATAGTGGAAGCAAAATTATTCAAGCCCCATTGCATATTAGGTTTATTGGCAAAATGCACTAGTCATCAGCCGTTTAGAATAACCAAATCATAAGGACAATGCATCAGATTTTAAGATGATCTTCTTTTCACCAGCAACACAAAATGCTGCTTTCACTGACTACTGCAGTCCCAGAATTATTCAAACCCCTGAATAGTATCCCTCATAAGAACACACATTTGCAAATCAGATGTTATTAAAACACTGTGCTAAACTTCCCAGAGTTACTCCAGCAGTAGAGACTCAAACGTTTTTGTTTTTTTCCTGTTAAGGCCCAAATTTACATAAAGACCCCATGCTCGAACTGCAACATGTACACCACTGCTGACCCTAAAGCACAAGAAAAATCAGTTCCAGTAACTCCAAACCATCTAGATAAGACACAGAAGTCTTGGGATGCTGTTATGTGGAGCGATGTCACAAAACTGAAACGTTTTGGGCGCTATGGATCAGCAGGATGTCTGCTGAAAAGAACACCTTACCTACAGTGAAGCATGGCAGTGCGGCTGAGTGATGCTCTGGGGCTGCTTAGCTTCCATGGGCACTGGAAACCTCCAGCGTGGAGAGCAAGGGTCACCAATTAGCGGACCGAGGGCCAAATCCAGACCTCGAGAGGCTTCTATCTGGGCCGCAAACCTTTTGACACGATGGGCGAAAATACAGATAGCTTATATTTAACTTTTGTCATCTAAGGGATTTTGAACAAGGGACGGCAAGTTCTATAGAGCCTCCTGGGTTCTACTGGGTCCTACTGCTGCTAGGCTGCTACAATAGGCTGCAAAAAGCCTATTGTAGCAGCCTTATTTTTTGCAAAAAACAAAAAGTCGCTTTTCAGTTCAAGCTCTCTCGCTCTCGCTCTTCCTCTCTCCCGCTCTCTCTCATTTCCCTTTTGTTGGTATCAGTAAATATCCATTCAGTCTGACTGTACCTGCCTGACCTTGATGGTGAACTCTCCAGAACAGACTAAGAGTTTGAGGTGGCTGTGTAAAAAGAGAAGCAAAAAGCAGCTGAATACTGAGGTGTACAACTTTAACTGGGGCAAGTGAAAAAATTTTTTTCCAGACTCTCCAGTGAACCAATGAGCTCTTAATACAGCGCACATAAAAAACAAATTTAAAGAAATTCTTAGTTGACAGAAACATGCACTTTGAGAGACAGCTGTGATCTTGCTTCAGCTTTACTCAACAATGGCAGTGCATGCTGCTTGTGAAAGATAAGCCTTCTAAATAACAAGTCCATGCTTGTCATCTGTGTTTCACTACAAATGAATTGTTAATATGATGTCAAACATGAAAGCTGCTTGATGTCAGATTGTTATTGGATCACTTAACGCATCTTTCATTTTAGTGAAAATAATAATACCACACTGTAAAAATATTCTGTAACATATAAAAGTCCTGCTTATACTGTATGTCACAGTTTATTATGCAGGGCAGGTATGCTTTGCTGGAGAGGCTGCTTTAAAAATAAGAATAAATTAAGTGTATTATGGACTAATGAGAAAAGGGACCATGCCAATTGTTATTGGTACAGTTCAAAAGCCAACAACTGTGACGTATGGGGGTGTGCTAGTGCCCATGGCATGGGTAACATACTGTAATTCCCATTTCCAATGCGTAGTGCCGCGTCGACTCGACTCGACCCGCCTTTTTTGCATTTCCATTAGGTAAAAAGTACCTGGTACCTGATACTACTTTTTTAGAACCGTCTCCGTTGCGGTCCGAAGCGAGCCGAGCAGGTACTAAAAGGTCATGTGAAACGTTACAGACCACTGATTGGTCAATGCCCGGCACACATCGGAATATCCTTCACAGCAGTCGGCGTCTACCACACTCAAACAGCTACAGCGACTAACTTTTTCATTGCAGCTGCTATACTAATGAGGCACAGATGTTCCTGTCTTTGATAGCTGATGAGAGGATCACAAGAGATGGACAAGTGTGTGTTCCATTGAGGACAACGGGTTTCGGGCAGCGTCCATCTACCCTGACGACGGACTATCCCATAATGGTAAATGATCTACAGAAAAGTACACGATACCAAGACATGCCGAATCGAATAGAGCCGGTACTATGCAGAGGACGTGTGGCTGTACACACCTGTAAAGGCACCATTAATGCTAAAGCCGAGTCGAGTTGAGCAGAGCCAGGACCACGTAGTCTTTTGTGTGTGCGCGCTCTTGACAGAAGTTGTTTGCTTGCTGCATCACCTCTCAAGTTAAAACTTTGTTGGGTTTTTTTGTAAATATTATGCACTGTAAAAAAAAAAGGTATTTTTGATAATTAAAGAGAAAAAAAAGAGCAGTCATCCGCTCATCAGAAGGTTGGTAGTCCAAGTATTGGTACATGTCGAAGTATTCTTGAGCAAGATACTGAACCCCAATTTGCTCCCCGGCCTCCATAAGGTGCGGCCCACTGCTCCTCAGGGATGAGAACCAGAGCAGAGAACCAATTTCACCGCATTGTACGGTGTATAATTGTATGTGACAAAATCAAGCTCTTTTATTTTCTTTCTTTTCTTTCAAGGACCGACTCACGCCAAAGGTGCAAGACACACCGCAAAAACTATAGGGCCACAGATACTCACCGATGACCCAACATTGGTCTGCCACTGTCAGGGCCCTTTGGGTACTGAGATACAGCAGTTAAACAGCAGCTGGGTTACATTTCTCCTTTCCCAAAACTGTTCCTGACAGTCCTGCAGAAAGTTTGAAGAGTTTCAGAGGTTTAAAGGCAAAGACAGAATATCACTTTTTTATGTGTTTTTTTTTAACACAGCTGTTGTTTGATCTTTTTAGAGATGGAAGAAGCCGTGTAGACAGTCTGTGTTCTTTTGCTTTGTTGTTAGTAAGTTCATACATTTGTTTATGTGACTTCAGTCTTTTGTAGTTGTGTCTGTGACAATCATTATTTCTCTCATTCTCACACTCTCTGGCATGCACACACACAGCTGTCTATGAATCCCTGGAGACCAATTTGCTCCTGCAGCTGGCATATACTGTAGGTGGTACCATGGGCCATTTAGCCATTTACCAAAGTAATGAGGCTTAGTACTATTCATGGGTCTCTTAGTCCTCCACTTTAAGAAAAGCTGAATACATCCCCAAAGTCACACACAGTGAAGTAAAGTTTTTTGTTGACTTTGGCTCAACCTTAGTTGAATAATTCCTGTTGCACAATATCAAATTTGACAGAACGGCAAATTTACGCTCTTCTTTAAGGCACAATTAGCCCTACAGGAACAATTCATCAAGCAGGGCTGTAGTAGTGGGCACGAGCATCGCAGTATGGCAGTCATGGTTGCCACACAAGCAAATATGTTTTACAAAAAAAGGCCACAATGAGAAGAGATAGTAGAGCAAATAAATAGCTTGAAGGAAGAAACAATGTGAGCTAAATAGGATTCCTATATGCTGCGCAGGCACAATAAATGAGCAGGGAAAAAACAGAAGAAGAAGATTGGTGTTGCCTGAAATAGCAGCACAGAAGCTGACAGTTATCAGCTATCTTTACCTCTGCCGAGGAGGTCATACGTTTTTGGTCCAGTTGTTTGTTTTGTTTGTTCCTTTGTCAGGAATCCAAGAAAAACAACTTGCCCAATTTTCATGAAACATGGTGGAAATGTGTCATCTAGCCCATTTAATTTTGGAGCTCATCTGAATACGTGGCTGATACATTAATTACTTTTAAATTTCAATGACTAAGATTTAGTTGGCCACAGCTCCTTCCCAACTCAAGATTCCATTGGTGTCAAGTGTGTCAAGTGTGTCAAGTAGCTGAGGTATAGCTCAGTTGGTTTTTGAGGGGCCGGTCCGCGGGTCCGACGTTGCAGGTCTGAGGGTGGTGTCTGAGACTGCATCTTTTTCTTTTAAGTGGCCCAAAATAGATAGGTTCTTCCTCCAGTTGGAGTTAATATCGCGTCATATAGCCATAATTTCTGATGACATATTATCCACCTCCTGCTTTTTGGGTTTTTGAGGGTCCGCGGTCGCGGGTCCGAAGTCCCGGGTCCGAAAACCCGGGTCCGAATTCCCGGGTCCGAAATTGCGGGTCTGAGGGTGGTGTCTGAGACTGCATCTTTTTCTTTTCAGTGGCCCAAATTAGATAGGTTCTTCCTCCAGTTGGAGTTAAAGAGCTAAAAATCAGTTGATGATTTCTGATGACTTATTATCCACTTCTTGCTTTTTGTGTTTTTGAGCGGGCCGGTCTGCGGTTGTGGGTCCGAAATCCTGGGTCCGAAATGCCAGGTTTAAAGTCCCATCCTGTTGATTCTATGATTTCACGTCATTCAATGCATGTAACTTATCTCACTGAGCTATATCTCAGCTCTATTGAATATGGGCAGGAGTTCTACCTATTATTCACACTGCTGTGGAGAAAACATCTTAATGCTTGAACTGGGATTTGATCCCATAAACTCAGATCACCAAGTGTCTGCAGCCTATCTTACAGAGCTATAGCTCAGCTCTCCTGAATGTGGTCAGAAGTTCTACTTATTATTCACACTGCTGTGGAGAAAACATCTAAATGAAATGCTTGAACTGGGATTTGATCCCATAAACTCAGATCACCAAGTGTCTGCAGCTTATCTTACAGAGCTATAGCTCAGCTCTCCTGAATGTGGTCAGAAGTTCTACTTATTATTCACACTGCTGTACAGGGATGAATGCAGGGTTTGAAAATCACCAGGTGTTTACAGGGGTGTTTATTTATTTGGTTACTTAATATTTATTCTTTCTTAGTGTATCTTCCTCTTTTTATATAAATGATAATGTAAAGTTGTAAGATATTTGAGTTGGTGTAAATATGTGTTGTAGGTGCATTTATGTGTGTATGTATAATATATGTATAGAATAATAAGGTATAATCACCATAGTGTATATTATTCATTATATTTTATATGATATTAAATATTATATATACTGGATATTATATTACATACATGTATTGTTTAATAGTATATATAATATAATAATATAGTATAGTAATACAATCAATGAGTTATGGAGAAGGGGTGGGATTGAAATAGTTTGGACTTCTTCTCACTCCTTTTCGAATATGTAAACAAGTCAAGTGTTTTACATTTCTTGCTTTATGCTTTTCACTGTCTGTAAATATTATGTCCACTATCTTTACGTATTCGAAATAAACATCCCAATCAATCAATCAAAAAACCTTTGGCTTGTGGCTGAAGCAGAAGCTCTGGGCTTTTCCTGCTCTAAACTATCCTTATTATATCTGCCTGTAAAAATCAGTCAACCTCTAGATTAACGTTATCAAAACCTATCATCACCTGATCAACTAATATGCTTCCAACACTAGAGAGAATAAAATGTACATTTTATGGCTCAGAAAACTCACCATTCTTCCGATGAATGAGGTCCTGAACCAGCGGTTTGGCCACGTCCTCAAACACGTCCTCCTGACTGGCACCACTGCCAAATACCCCGGAGAATGTGTAGTACTGCATCCATAGAGAACACAAAGTAAAACACAATCAAACAATGATGCCATGAACAGAAATCACTGACAGCCTGTATAGAATTTACACCAACCTTTCCGCGCTGCTCATTTCCGGTAACGCCAGGGGCATTCCGGTCAGCCATCAGAACTGTAGAGGTGTCGGAAAACTCCACAGATTCAAGTTGTTCCAAAACCGGACGAATACGACAAAATACCTATAATACAGATGAAAGATGATGAGATACAGATCATTGTGTCTTTGTGTGTTTGTGTTTGTGTGTTTGTGTTTGTGTGTTTCTGTGTTTGTGTGTTTGTGTGTTTGTGTTTGTGTGTTTGTGTTTTCGTGTGTGTTTTTTACTCCAGCTGTGTGTGCGTGTGTGTGTTTTTACTCCAGCTGTGTGCGCGTGTGTTTTTTACTCCAGCTGTGTGTGTGTGTGCGTGTGTGTGTTTTTTACTCCAGCTGTGTGTGTGTGCGTGTGTGTATTTTTTACTCCAGCTGTGTGTGTGTGCGTGTGTGTATTTTTTACTCCAGCTGTGTGTGTGTGTGCGTGTGTGTGTTTTTTACTCCAGCTGTGTGTGCGTGTGCATGTGTGTGTTTTTTACTCCAGCTTTGTGTGCGTGTGCGTGTGTGTGTGTGTTTTTTACTCCAGCTGTGTGTGCGCGTGTGTGTGTTTTTTACTCCAGCTGTGTGTGTGTTTTTTACTCCAGCTGTGTGTGCGTGTGCGTGTGTGTGTTTTTTACTCCAGCTGTGTGTGCGTGTGCGTGTGTGTGTTTTTTACTCCAGCTGTGTGTGTGTGTGTGTTTTTTACTCCAGCTGTGTGTGCGTGTGTGTTTTTTACTCCAGCAGTGTGCGTGTGCGTGTGTGTTTTTTACTCCAGCTGTGTGTGTGTGTGCGTGTGTGTGTTTTTTACTCCAGCTGTAGGTGCGTGTGTGATTTATACTCCAGCTGTGTGTGTGTGTGTGTGTGAATTATACTCCAGCTGTGTGCGTGTGCGTGTGGTGATTTTTACTCCAGCTGTGTGCGTGTGCGTGTGGTGATTTTTACTCCAGCTGTGTGCGTGTGTGTGTGATTTTTACTCCAGCTGTGTGTGTGTGTGTGTGTGTGATTTATACTCCAGCTGTGTGCGTGTGCGTGTGTGTGTTTTTTATTCCAGCTGTGTGTGCGTGTGTTTTTTATTCCAGCTGTGTGTGCGTGTGTGTTTTTTACTCCAGCTGTGTGAGTGTGCGTGTGTGTGTTTTTTACTCCAGCAGTGTACGTGTGCGTGTGTGTTTTTTACTCCAGCTGTGTGTGCGTGTACGTGTGTGTGTTCTTTACTCCAGCTGTGTGTGCGTGTGTGTGTGTGTGTTTTTTACTCCAGCTGTGTGCGTGTGCGTGTGTGTGTTTTTTACTCCAGCTGTGTGCGTGTGTGTGTTTTTTACTCCAGCTGTGTGCGTGTGCGTGTATGTGTGTCTTTTACTCCAGCTGTGTGTGCGTGTGTGATTTTTACTCCAGCTGTGTGCGCGTGTGTGTGTGTTTTTTACTCCAGCTGTGTGTGCGTGTGTGATTTTTACTCCAGCTGTGTGCGCGTGTGTGTGTGTTTTTTACTCCAGCTGTGTGCGTGTGTGTGTGTGTGTGTGTGTTTTTTACTCCAGCTGTGTGTGCGCGTGTGTGTGATTTTTACTCCAGCTGTGTGTGTGTGTGTTTTTTACTCCAGCTGTGTGCGCGTGTGTGTTTTTTACTCTAGCTGTGTGCGTGTGCGTGTGTGTGTTTTTTACTCCAGCTGTGTGCGTGTGTGTGTTTTTTACTCCAGCTGTGTGCGTGTGTGTGTGTTTTTTACTCCAGCTGTGTGCGTGTGCGTGTGTGTGTTTTTTTACTCCAGCTGTGTGCGTGTGTGTGTTTTTTACTCCAGCTGTGTGCGTGTGTGTGTGTTTTTTACTCCAGCTGTGTGTGCGTGTGGGTGTGTGTGTGTTTTACTACAGCTGTGTGTGTGTTTTTTACTCCAGCTGTGTGCGCGCGTGTGTGTTTTTTACTCCAGCTGTGTGCGCGTGTGTGTGTGTTTTTTACTCCAGCTGTGTGCGCGTGTGTGTGTTTTTTACTCCAGCTGTGTGCGTGTGTGTGTGTCTTTTACTCCAGCTGTGTGTGCGCGTGTGTTTGTGTTTTTTACTCCAGCTGTGTGCGCGTGTGTGTGTTTTTAACTCCAGCTGTGTGTGCGTGTGTTTTTTACTCCAGCTGTGTGCGCGTGTGTGTGATTTTTACTCCAGCTCTGTGTGCGTGTGGGTGTGTGTGTTTTTTACTCCAGCTGTGTGTGTGTGTGCGTGTGTGTGTTTTTTACTCCAGCTGTGTGTGCGTGTCTGTGTTTGTTACTCCAGCTGTGTGTGCGTGTGCGTGTCTGTGTTTTTTACTCCAGCTGTGTGCGTGTGTGTGTGTGTGTGTGTTTTTTACTCCAGCTGTGTGTGCATGTGCGTGTGTGTTTTTTACTCCAGCTGTGTGTGTGTGCGTGTGTGTGTGTTTTTTACTCCAGCTGTGTGTGCGTGCGTGCGCGTGTGTGTGTGTGTTTTTTACTCCAGCTTTGTGTGCGTGTGCGTGTGTGTGTGTTTTTTCCTCCAGCTGCGTGTGCGTGTGTGTGTTTTTTACTCCAGCTGTGTGTGCGTGTGTGTGTTTTTTACTCCAACTGTGTGTGCGTGCGTGCGCGTGTGTGTGTGTTTTTTACTCCAGCTGTGTGTGCGTGCGCGTGTGTGTGTGGTTTTTACTCCAGCTGTGTGTGCATGTGTGTGTGTGTGTTTTTTACTCCAGCTGTGTGTGCGCGTGTGTGATTTATACTCCAGCTGTGTGCGTGTGCGTGTGTGTGATTTTTACTCCAGCTGTGTGTGTGTGTGTGTGATTTTTACTCCAGCTGTGTGCGTGTGCGTGTGGTGATTTTTACTCCAGCTGTGTGCGTGTGTGTGATTTATACTCCAGCTGTGTGCGTGTGCGTGTGGTGATTTTTACTCCAGCTGTGTGTGCGTGTGTGTTTTACTCCAGCTGTGTGCGCGTGTGTGTTTTTTACTCTAGCTGTGTGCGTGTGCGTGTGTGTGTTTTTTACTCCAGCTGTGTGCGTGTGTGTGTGTTTTTTACTCCAGCTGTGTGCGTGTGCGTGTGTGTGTTTTTTTACTCCAGCTGTGTGCGTGTGTGTGTTTTTTACTCCAGCTGTGTGCGTGTGTGTGTGTTTTTTACTCCAGCTGTGTGTGCGTGTGGGTGTGTGTGTTTTTTACTACAGCTGTGTGTGTGTTTTTTACTACAGCTGTGTGTGTGTTTTTTACTCCAGCTGTGTGCGCGTGTGTGTGTTTTTTACTCCAGCTGTGTGCGCGTGTGTGTGTGTTTTTTACTCCAGCTGTGTGTGCGCGTGTGTTTGTGTTTTTTACTCCAGCTGTGTGCGCGTGTGTGTGTTTTTAACTCCAGCTGTGTGTGCGTGTGTTTTTTACTCCAGCTGTGTGCGCGTGTGTGTGATTTTTACTCCAGCTCTGTGTGCGTGTGGGTGTGTGTGTTTTTTACTCCAGCTGTGTGTGCGTGTGCGTGTGTGTGTTTTTTACTCCAGCTGTGTGTGCGTGTCTGTGTTTGTTACTCCAGCTGTGTGTGCGTGTGCGTGTCTGTGTTTTTTACTCCAGCTGTGTGTGCGTGTGCGTGTGTGTGTTTTTTACTCCAGCTGTGTGTGCGTGTGGGTGTGTGTGTTTTTTACTCCAGCTGTGTGTGTGTTTTTTACTCCAGCTGTGTGTGCGTGTGTGTGTTTTTTATTCCAGCTGTGTGTGCGTGTGTGTTTTTTATTCCAGCTGTGTGTGCGTGTGTGTTTTTTACTCCAGCTGTGTGAGTGTGCGTGTGTGTGTTTTTTACTCCAGCAGTGTACGTGTGCGTGTGTGTTTTTTACTCCAGCTGTGTGTGCGTGTACGTGTGTGTGTTCTTTACTCCAGCTGTGTGTGCGTGTGTGTGTGTGTGTTTTTTACTCCAGCTGTGTGCGTGTGCGTGTTTTTTACTCCAGCTGTGTGCGTGTGTGTGTTTTTTACTCCAGCTGTGTGCGTGTGCGTGTGTATGTTTTTTACTCCAGCTGTGTCCGTGTGCGTGTGTGTGTTTTTTACTCCAGCTGTGTGCATGTGTGTTTTTTACTCCAGCTGTGTGTGCGTGTGCGTGTGTGTGTTTTTTACTCCAGCTGTGTGTGCGTGTGTGTGTGTGTCTTTTACTCCAGCTGCGTGTGCGTGTGTGTGTGTTTTTTACTCCAGCTGCGTGTGTGTGTGTGTTTTTTACTCCAGCTGTGTGTGCGTGTGTGTGTGTTTTTTACTCGTGTGTGTGCGTGTGTGTGTTTTTTACTCCAGCTGTGTGTGCGTGTGCGTGTGTGTGTGTTTTTTACTCTAGCTGTTTGTGCGTGTGTGTGTTTTTTACTCCAGCTGTGTGTGCGTGTGTGTGTTTTTTACTCCAGCTGTGTGCGTGTGCGTGTATGTGTGTCTTTTACTCCAGCTGTGTGCGCGTGTGTTTGTGTTTTTTACTCCAGCTGTGTGTGCGTGTGTGTGTGTTTTTTACTCCAGCTGTGTGCGCGTGTGTGTGTGTTTTTTACTTCAGCTGTGTGCGTGTGTGTGTGTGTGTGTGTGTTTTTTACTCCAGCTGTGTGTGCGCGTGTGTGTGATTTTTACTCCAGCTGTGTGTGTGTGTGTTTTTTACTCCAGCTGTGTGCGCGTGTGTGTTTTTTACTCTAGCTGTGTGCGTGTGCGTGTGTGTGTTTTTTACTCCAGCTGTGTGCGTGTGTGTGTTTTTTACTCCAGCTGTGTGCGTGTGTGTGTGTTTTTTACTCCAGCTGTGTGCGTGTGCGTGTGTGTGTTTTTTTACTCCAGCTGTGTGCGTGTGTGTGTTTTTTACTCCAGCTGTGTGCGTGTGTGTGTGTTTTTTACTCCAGCTGTGTGTGCGTGTGGGTGTGTGTGTGTTTTACTACAGCTGTGTGTGTGTTTTTTACTCCAGCTGTGTGCGCGTGTGTGTGTTTTTTACTCCAGCTGTGTGCGCGTGTGTGTGTGTTTTTTACTCCAGCTGTGTGCGCGTGTGTGTGTTTTTTACTCCAGCTGTGTGCGTGTGCGTGTGTGTGTGTCTTTTACTCCAGCTGTGTGTGCGCGTGTGTTTGTGTTTTTTACTCCAGCTGTGTGCGCGTGTGTGTGTTTTTAACTCCAGCTGTGTGTGCGTGTGTTTTTTACTCCAGCTGTGTGCGCGTGTGTGTGATTTTTACTCCAGCTCTGTGTGCGTGTGGGTGTGTGTGTTTTTTACTCCAGCTGTGTGTGTGTGTGCGTGTGTGTGTTTTTTACTCCAGCTGTGTGTGCGTGTCTGTGTTTGTTACTCCAGCTGTGTGTGCGTGTGCGTGTCTGTGTTTTTTACTCCAGCTGTGTGCGTGTGTGTGTGTGTGTGTGTGTGTGTGTGTTTTTTACTCCAGCTGTGTGTGCATGTGCGTGTGTGTTTTTTACTCCAGCTGTGTGTGTGTGCGTGTGTGTGTGTTTTTTACTCCAGCTGTGTGTGCGTGCGTGCGCGTGTGTGTGTGTGTTTTTTACTCCAGCTTTGTGTGCGTGTGCGTGTGTGTGTGTTTTTTCCTCCAGCTGCGTGTGCGTGTGTGTGTTTTTTACTCCAGCTGTGTGTGCGTGTGTGTGTTTTTTACTCCAGCTGTGTGTGCGTGTGTGTGTTTTTTACTCCAGCTGTGTGTGCGTCTGCGTGTGTGTGTTTTTTACTCGAGCTGTGTGTTCGTGTGTGTGTTTTTTACTCCGGCTGTGTGTGCGTGCGCGTGTGTGTGTGTGTTTTTTACTCCAGCTGTGTGTGTGTGTGTTTTTTACTCTAGCTGTGTGTGCGTGTGTGTTTTTTACTCCAGCTATGTGTGCGTGTGTGTGTGTGTGTTTTTTACTCCAGCTATGTGTGTGTGTGTGTGTGTGTTTTTTACTCCAGCTATGTGTGTGTGTGTGTGTGTGTTTTTTACTCCAGCTATGTGTGTGTGTGTGTGTGTGTTTTTTACTCCAGCTATGTGCGCGTGTGTGTGTGTGTTTTTTACTCCAGCTATGTGTGTGTGTGTGTGTGTGTTTTTTACTCCAGCTGTGTGTGCGTGTGTGTTTTTTACTCCAGCTATGTGTGCGTGTGTGTGTGTGTGTTTTTTACTCCAGCTATGTGTGTGTGTGTATGTGTGTTTTTTACTCCAGCTGTGTGTGTGTGTGTATGTGTGTTTTTTACTCCAGCTATGTGTGCGCGTGTGTGTGTGTGTTTTTTACTCCAGCTGTGTGTCCGTGTGTGTGTTTGTGTTTTTTACTCCAGCTGTGTGTCCGTGTGTGTGTGTGTGTTTTTTACTCCAGCTGTGTGTGCGCGTGTGTGTGTTTTTTACTCCAGCTGTGTGTCCGTGTGTGTGTGTGTGTTTTTTACTCCAGCTGTGTGTTCGTGTGTGTGTTTTTTACTCCAGCTGTGTGTTCGTGTGTGTGTTTTTTACTCCAGCTGTGTGCGCGTGTGTGTGTGTGTTTTTTACTCCAGCTGTGTGTGCGTGTGCGTGTGCGTGTATGTGTTTTTTACTCCAGCTGTGTGTGCGTGTGCGTGTGTGTGTTTTTTACTCCAGCTGTATGTGCGTGTGTGTGTTTTTTACTCCAGCTGTGTGTGTGTGTGTGTTTTTTACTCCAGCTGTGTGTGTGTGTGTGTTTTTTACTCCAGCTGTGTGTGCGTGCGTGTGTGTGTGTTTTTTACTCCAGCTGTGTGTGTGCGTGTGTGTGTGTTTTTTACTCCAGCTGTGTGTGCGTGTTGTTGGTATTGTTGGTCTGATCTTGTGGCACATCTGTAAGTTTTAAAATCAGACATCTAAAAGGGGGAAAAAAGTGTCTGGGATCAAATATCTCCGGTTTTTGGATGGATTTGGTTTCAATCTTCAAGTGACTTTCAGAAAATCTGACAACAAGATGAAGGTTCAAAGGCTCTGAATATCAACATCAAAAGTTTGCTAAATAAATAGCTCAACATGACAGAGGTCTGCTTGGAGAGTTTAAAGACATGACATCAAATCTTTGATTTTTGAAGCATTCTGTCCTCAAGAAAAACTGAAACTCATACATCCAAAAGTCACTTGTGGTAATTTTATCACCAAATATTCTGACTCCGAGTCATAATTTGTATTTGCTAA
This sequence comes from Chaunax sp. Z400, assembly GCA_037577475.1. Taxonomy (NCBI): domain Eukaryota; kingdom Metazoa; phylum Chordata; class Actinopteri; order Lophiiformes; family Chaunacidae; genus Chaunax; species Chaunax sp. Z400. The sequence continues at coordinate 593,322 of CM075205.1, read as the reverse complement.
TTTTATGTGTTGTTCTGTCTCCCTGAATGGGGGAGGCGCTGTCACTTTGTTCTGTGCTCTTTAGGAGTTGCAGGTGGAGGCTGCTGATTGGACAGGAGACTGATGGCAAAGCCTTTAAAAAGGCACCTGTGGCTCCTCTTCTCCTCTTTCAAACTGACCAGGCTGCTGTGTGATGATGACCTTTTTTTGTTGGGTAAGTATTTATTATGATTGTTTTTTTCTGGTTTTTCTTTAATCAACTAAACAAGTGTATAAAAAATATGTTCAATGCTGATCTGTTGACGTTCAACTACCTTTTAAATACAAAGAAATATCAGCATAAAGCTCTTGGTTGAAGAGTCAGGTGTTTTATTTGTTTTCACTGTAGTCTGTCCTTCATTAGAAAGAAACCGTGTAAAAATAAAATCTCCTAATGTTGCATTAATCGATGATTTATTGTCTCGCCAATTAAACCATCTGACTCACGTGTCAGGGAGAGACACACTCAAAAAAATGAATCATGGCCTAGTTTAATATTAAGTAATTATATCTATTTGATTTTATGTAAATAATCATATTTTGAAAATGTATGCATTCAAATGACATAGAATCAGCATGAATCTGTTAATTATGAAAACAATTCAATTTAATTAGTTAGAAAATATGAAAAAGGTTTAAATATGTTTTGCTATAGAACAAGCATGATTCAATTGGTTAAAATTTATGAGATTGGTTTGCATATCATTTTCAGGAAATTAGATCGTTTTACAGGGGAAATGACGTCACAGGTCTGACTGACTCAACAATTTTGAACCTTTACCTGTTGGCCTGCATCAGACCAGAGAGTGTTAAATTTAGTCCGGATTCACCCAGTCTTCAATTTAACCCGCATGGTGCTATTTATATCAGCTAAGCGCTCTTTGTTTTTACGTCACGCTATTAAAACGAGTCAGTATTTTGAAAACGCGTCGGACTTCAGCCATTGACGACAACAACTGCGCGGTTCATTTTGAAGTAACGTCGAAGGAGCCGTGGATGGCGGGTTGTTCCACCGTATTTGGCCTTGGCGGACTCGGATTCTCTGACCTGCTGTGTTACAAGAGGTTGTTCAGAATCGGAGCTACCGTAAGTAATTAATCACAATGTATTTGTAAGTTTTTACAAGTAAAATCCTACATTTCAAATTGTTTGAGCAGAATTATGAAATATAAAATAAATGTACTTCCACCTTAGTAGGCCTTGGTTTAGTTAAATTAGCTTTTAAGTAACTGGATTGTACATATTAAAATTTAATTTTTATTGTATTGAAGTGTTTTTTTCATTGTGCTATTGATCATTAAGCTTAGGATCCAGGTAGGCCTACTGCTTCCCAACATGGCAGGTAACAGAATCTGATGGGTTACAACATTGAAAACGTTTTTAAAAAAGAGTAGAGGGTGATTTTGGTAATACAATGTGTTTAATGCATGTTGTTTTTGTCTTTCTACAGATTCAGAATTCTTTGAAGCATAACATTACGCTGATTTTGGACATCGTCTATGCAGGGGGAACCTCTTGGATTTTGTAAGTATGTAGGCTAAAAAGGCACTGAGCATGATAATACATAGAAAGTTAAATACATCAGATGACTAAGGATGAAACATATTTTGAATCAACAGTACAAGCATTAACATGAGCAACATTAGCATGTCTACTGCATACTTAAAAACATATTTGCATTGTTTGACCTAGGGTTTGATATGTTTTTGCAGGTAGTGTGCTGTAAATCATATTTGGTTTTTTGGTTTTTTTAAAGGAGATTGCTTGTGTTTTGTTTTTCTATCCGTATGTTATTCTCCACAACTGATAAATTCCTCTTTTCCTTTGTTCACAGATGCTGTATGTAAATGTGGCAGTGGCATCTCAAGTGTGTGGCATCACAGTATCTTCCAGGTATGAGCTGCTAAAAACATTTCAGGCTGAAGCATATCCTCTATGGCCGCAATAGCCGGTATCCATGCATATATGTAGATTGTCCATGTACATTTTCAAGTTGGAAAACCCTTTTAAGGCACATATGATACAACTGCTCAATGCTGTGATTAATGTATTTTTTTCTTTTCAGAATGAAGACCTACACACCAAACGAGGCTGTGTCCTGAGGAGCTCAGGTGTCCACCTTAATGAAGACATGGAGACACTGGTCAAGGAATACGTGGTGAGTGTTTGGCAACCTACTGTCTTAATTTTGTATATGTGTTGTGGATATATTTTCATTGATAGTTTTGTTACTTTCCTCAAAGGCACCCCAGTCTAGCTTTGCCTATGTGCATGAAGTGTGTACTAAAAGACTGAACTATGCAGCTATCAGTGTGGAGCATTATTGATCTTATAAACCAAACGAGAAGCTTCTCACATGTAAATGACTCTGGAAAATATGAAGCAATTGGTAATACAAAGTGTACATTTTGGAGTAAAAATAGGGAGTAAGGAGTAAAATATGAACTATTAGAGTAAAATTTGATATATACAAGATAATACTCCGAGTCAATTCATATTCACCAAATTTGGATTAAATAACAGGCTTCCTTTTTCATAATTATATTGTATCACACGATAACTCAAACTATTTCATGTATCATTTTCAGATTTTATACCCTCATAGACCTTAGTGCGAGGAAGAACTGGGTTGATTTAGGGAAAGGTTGGTTCCATATTTCTGACACTTGGGAGAGTTTTATCTCAGAAATATAGGGGCCTTAATTTCTCAACCGTTCCTCTGATTTTGTCCAAATTTGGTGCAATTTGAGGAGGTCTATCTTGTATTTATTTGTATATGTTTAATTTTAGTCTAATAGTTCATATTTTACTCACTAGGAGGAGCTTTTTTTAATGAAAAACACTGTTTTTCAGACATAACTTCACATTTAATTTTAGGAGTTCAATCAGGGGAATTGCTTGTACAATGGAGGGGGATTGGCTTTCGGGGATATACCCTTGCTGTCTGGATAACAGCGTAGGCCTAGTTTACCAAAGTAAACACTAACATCTGACTGTGGGGGAGTATTTAACTTTTTGAAGGATCACAATGTATGCAGTTTTTGTTGGCTTGCAGGTTTACTAAAGTACTCTTGGTGGCAAACTTTATAGGCAGCAATGGTAAGTTGAGGTCATTGCAAACTGGTTTGACAGAAATGAAAGGCCAGTTATTGGGTCTTCCTGACTGTTTTGTGTGGTTTTGAAATCGTGGCGTTATTTTGCATTTGAATGGTTCAACATATTTGTAAGTTTGTGAAACAGTGTGCCTTAAATTCTGAATATCCCAATGTGATCAGCAGCTCATTGTTCTCTTTGTTTGTCCTCCAGGACAGTGAACCCAGAGAGGCTGAGGTGTGTGTTTTTTACTCCAGCTGTGTGTGTGTGCGTGTGTGTATTTTTTACTCCAGCTGTGTGTGTGTGTGCGTGTGTGTGTTTTTTACTCCAGCTGTGTGTGCGTGTGCATGTGTGTGTTTTTTACTCCAGCTGTGTGTGCGTGTGCGTGTGTGTGTGTGTTTTTTACTCCAGCTGTGTGTGCGCGTGTGTGTGTTTTTTACTCCACCTGTGTGTGCGTGTGTGTGTGTGTGTGTTTTTTACTCCAGCTGTGTGTGCGTGTGTGTGTTTTTTACTCCAGCTGTGTGTGCGTGTGCGTGTCTGTGTTTTTTACTCCAGCTGTGTGTGCTTGTGTGCGTGTGTGTGTTTTTACTCCAGCTGTGTATGCGTGTGTGTTTTTTACTCCAGCTGTGTGTGCGTGTGTGTGTTTTTACTCCAGCTGTGTATGCGTGTGTGTTTTTTACTCCAGCTGTGTGCGTGTGTGTGTGTTTTTACTCCAGCTGTGTGTGCGTGTGTGTTTTTTACTCCAGCTGTGTGTGCGTGTGTGTGTTTTTTACTCTAGCTGTGTGCGTGTGCGTGTGTGTTTTTTACTCTAGCTGTGTGCGTGTGCGTGTGCGTGATTTTTACTCCAGCTGTGTGCGTGTGCGTGTGTGTTTTTTACTCTAGCTGTGTGTGCGTGTGTGTTTTTTACTCCAGCTGTGTGTGCGTGTGTGTGTTTTTTACTCTAGCTGTGTGCGTGTGCGTGTGTGTTTTTTACTCTAGCTGTGTGCGTGTGTGGGGTTTTTTCTCCAGCTGTGTGCGTGTGTGTGTTTTTTACTCCAGCTCTGTGTGCGTGTGCGTGTGTGTGTTTTTTACTCCAGCTGTATGTGCGTGTGTGTTTTTTACTCCAGCTGTGTGTGCGTGTGCGTGTTTTTTACTCCAGCTCTGTGTGCGTGTGCGTGTTTTTTACTCCAGCTGTGTGCGTGTGTGTGTTTTTTACTCCAGCTCTGTGTGCGTGTGCGTGTGTGTGTTTTTTACTCCAGCTGTATGTGCTATGCGTGTGCGTGTGTGTGTTTTTTACTCCAGCTGTGTGTGCGTGTGTGTTTTTTACTACAGCTGTGTGTGCGTGTGCGTGTGTGTGTTTTTTACCCCAGCTCTGTGTGCGTGTGTGTGTTTTTTACTCCAGCTGTGTGTGCGTGTGTGTGTTTTTTACCCCAGCTCTGTGTGCGGGTGCGTGTGTGTGTTTTTTACTCCAGCTGTGTGTGCGTGTGTGTGTGTGTTTTTTACTCCAGCTGTGTGCGTGTGTGCGTGTGTGTGTTTTTTACTCCAGCTGTGTGCGTGTGTGTGTTTTTTACTCCAGCTGTGTGCGTGTGTGTGATTTTTACTCCAGCTGTGTGCGTGTGCGCGTGTGTGTGATTTTTACTCCAGCTGTGTGTGCGTGTGTTTTTTTACTCCAGCTGTGTGCGTGTGCGTGTGTGTGTTTTTTACTCCAGCTGTGTGTGGGTGTGTGTGTTTTTTACTCCAGCTGTGTGTGCGTGTGCGTGTGTGTGTTTTTTACTCCAGCTGTGTGTGCGCGTGTGTGTGTGTTTTCTACTCCAGCTGTGTGTGCGTGTGCGTGTTTTTTACTCCAGCTGTGTGTGCGCGTGTGTGTGTGTTTTTTATTCCAGCTGTGTGTGCGTGTGTGTGTTTTTTACTCCAGCTGTGTGCGCGTGTGTGTGTGTTTTTTACTCCAGCTGTGTGCGCGTGTGTGTGTGTCTTTTACTCCAGCTGTGTGTGCGCGTGTGTTTGTGTTTTTTACTCCAGCTGTGTGTGCGTGTGTGATTTTTACTCCAGCTGTGTGTGCGCGTGTGTGTGTGTTTTACTCCAGCTGTGTGTGCGCGTGTGTGTGTGTTTTACTCCAGCTGTGTGTGCGCGTGTGTGTGATTTTTACTCCAGCTGTGTGTGCGCGTGTGTGTGATTTTTACTCCAGCTGTGTGTGCGTGTGTTTTTTACTCCAGCTGTGTGTGCGCGTGTGTGTGATTTTTACTCCAGCTGTGTGTGTGTGTGTTTTTTACTCCAGCTGTGTGTGCGCGTGTGTGTGATTTTTACTCCAGCTGTGTGTGCGTGTGGGTGTGTGTGTTTTTTACTCCAGCTGCGTGTGTGTGTTTGTTACTCCAGCTGTGTGTGCGTGTGCGTGTCTGTGTTTACTACTCCAGCTGTGTGTGCTTGTGCGTGTGTTTTTTACTCCAGCTGTGTGTGCGTGTGCGTGTGCGTGTGTGTGTTTTTTACTCCAGCTGTGTGTGCGTGTGCGTGTGTGTGTTTTTTACTCCAGCTGTGTGTGCGTGTGCGTGTGTGTGTTTTTTACTCCAGCTGTGTGTGCGTGTGCGCGCGTGTGTTTTTTACTCCAGCTGTGTGTGCTTGTGCGTGTGTTTTTTACTCCAGCTGTGTGTGCGCGTGTGTGTTTTTTACTCCAGCTGTGTGTGCGTGTGTGTGTTTTTAACTCCAGCTGTGTGTGCTTGTGCGTGTGTTTTTTACTCCAGCTTTGTGTGCGTGTGCGTGTGTGTGTTTTTTACTCCAGCTGTGTGTGCGTGTGCGTGTGTGTGTTTTTTACTCCAGCTGTGTGTGCGTGTGCGTGTGTGTGTTTTTTACTCCAGCTGTGTGTGCGTGTGCGTGTGTGTGTTTTTTACTCCAGCTGTGTGTGCGTGTGCGTGTGTGTGTTTTTTACTCCAGCTGTGTGTGCGTGTGCGTGTGTGTGTTTTTTACTCCAGCTGTGTGTGCGTGTGCGTGTGTGTGTTTTTTACTCCAGCTGTGTGTGCGTGTGCGCGCGTGTGTTTTTTACTCCAGCTGTGTGTGCTTGTGCGTGTGTTTTTTACTCCAGCTGTGTGTGCGCGTGTGTGTTTTTTACTCCAGCTGTGTGTGCGTGTGTGTTTTTTACTCCAGCTGTGTGTGCGTGTGTGTTTTTTACTCCAGCTGTGTGTGCGTGTGTGTGTTTTTTACTCCAGCTGTGTGTGCGTGTGCATGTGTGTGTTTTTTACTCCAGCTGTGTGCGTGTGCGTGTGTGTGTGTTTTTTACTCCAGCTGTGTGTGCGTGTGTGTTTTTTACTCCAGCTGTGTGTGCGTGTGCGTGTGTGTGTTTTTTACTCCAGCTGTGTGTGCGCGTGTGTGTGTGTTTTTTATTCCAGCTGTGTGTGCGTGTGTGTGTTTTTTACCCCAGCTGTGTGCGCGTGTGTGTGTGTTTTTTACTCCAGCTGTGTGCGTGTGTGTGTGTCTTTTACTCCAGCTGTGTGTGCGCGTGTGTTTGTGTTTTTTAATCCAGCTGTGTGTGCGTGTGTGATTTTTACTCCAGCTGTGTGTGCGCGTGTGTGTGTGTTTTACTCCAGCTGTGTGTGCGCGTGTGTGTGTGTTTTTTACTCCAGCTGTGTGTGCGCGTGTGTGTGATTTTTACTCCAGCTGTGTGTGCGTGTGTTTTTTACTCCAGCTGTGTGTGCGCGTGTGTGTGATTTTTACTCCAGCTGTGTGTGCGTGTGGGTGTGTGTGGTTTTTACTCCAGCTGTGTGTGTGTTTTTTACTCCAGCTGTGTGTGCGTGTGCGTGTGTGTATTTTTTACTCCAGCTGTGTGTGCGTGTGTGTGTTTGTTACTCCAGCTGTGTGTGTGTTTTTTACTCCAGCTGTGTGTGTGTTTTTTACTCCAGCTGTGTGTGCGTGTGTGTGTGTGTTTTCTACTCCAGCTGTGTGTGCGTGTGTGTTTTTTACTCCAGCTGTGTGTGCGTGTGTGTGTGTGTTTTTTACTCCAGCTGTGTGTGCGTGTGTGTGTTTTTTACTCCAGCTGTGTGTGCGTGTGTGTGTGTGTTTTTTAGTCCAGCTGTGTGTGCGTGTGTGTTTTTTACTCCAGCTGTGTGTGCGTGTGCGTGTGTGTGTTTTTTACTCCAGCTGTGTGTGCGTGTGCGTGTGTGTGTGTGTTTTAATCCAGCTGTGTGTGCGTGTGCGTGTGTGTTTTTTACTCCAGCTGTGTGTACGTGCGTGTGTTTTTTCCCTCAGCTGTGTGTGCGTGTTTGTGTTTTTTACTCCAGCTGTGTGCGTGTGTGTGTGTGTGTGTGTGTTTTTTACTCCAGCTGTGTGTGTGTGCGTGTGTGTGTGTTTTTTACTCCAGCTGTGTGTGCGTGCGTGCGCGTGTGTATGTGTGTTTGTGTGTTTTTTCCTCCAGCTGTGTGCGTGTGTGTGTGTGTGTTATTTACTCCAGTTGTGTGTGTGTGCGTGTGTGTGTGTTTTTTACTCCAGCTGTGTGTGTGTGCGTGTGTGTGTTTTTTACTCCAGTTGTGTGTGTGTGCGTGTGTGTGTGTTTTTTACTCGAGCTGTGTGTGCGTGTGTGTGTGTGTTTTTTACTCCAGTTGTGTGTGTGTGCGTGTGTGTGTGTTTTTTACTCCAGCTGTGTGTGCGTGTGCGTGTGTGTGTGTGTTTTTTACTCCAGCTGTGTGTGTGTGCGTGTGTGTGTTTTTTACTCCAGTTGTGTGTGTGTGCGTGTGTGTGTGTTTTTTACTCGAGCTGTGTGTGCGTGTGCGTGTGTGTGTGTGTTTTTTACTCCAGCTGTGTGCGTGTGTGTGTGTGCGTGTGTGTTTTTTACTCCAGCTGTGTGTGTGTGCGTGTGTGTGTGTTTTTTACTCCAGCTGTGTGTGCGTGCGTGCGCGCGTGTGTGTGTGTGTGTGTGTGTGTGTGTGTTTTTTCCTCCAGCTGTGTGCGTGTGTGTGTGTGTGTGTGTGTTTTTTACTCCAGCTGTGTGTGTGTGCGTGTGTGTGTTTTTTACTCCAGTTGTGTGTGTGTGCGTGTGTGTGTGTTTTTTACTCGAGCTGTGTGTGCGTGTGCGTGTGTGTGTGTGTTTTTTACTCCAGCTGTGTGTGCGTGTGCGTGTGTGTGTGTGTTTTTTACTCCAGCTGTGTGTGCGTGTGTGTGTGTGTGTGTGATTTTTACTCCAGCTGTGTGTGCGCGTGTGTGTGTTTTTTACTCCAGCTGTGTGTGCGCGTGTGTGTGTTTTTTACTCCAGCTGTGTGTGCGTGTGTGTGTTTTTTACTCCAGCTGTGTGTGCGTGTGTGTGTGTGTTTTTTAGTCCAGCTGTGTGTGCGTGTGTGTGTTTTTTACTACAGCTGTGTGTGCGTGTGCGTGTGTGTGTTTTTTACTCCAGCTGTGTGCGTGTACGTGTGTGTGTTTTTTACTCCAGCTGTGTGTGCGTGTGTGTGTTTTTTACTCCAGCTGTGTGTGCGTGTGTGTGTGTTTTTTACTTCAACTGTGTGTGCGTGTGAGTGTGCGTGTTTTTTACTCCAGCTGTGTGTGCGTGTGTGTGTGTTTTTTACTCAAGCTGTGTGTGCGTGTGCGTGTGTGTTTTTTACTCCAGCTGTGTGTGCGTGTGTGTGTGTGTGTGTGTGTGTGTTTTTTAATCCAGCTGTGTGTGCGTGTGTGTGTTTTTTACTCCAGCTGCGTGTGCGTGTGTGTGTGTTTTTTACTCCAGCTGTGTGTGCGTGTGTGTGTGTTTTTTACTCCAGCTGTGTGTGCGTGTGCGTGTGTGTTTTTTACTCCAGCTGTGTGCGTGTGTGTGTGTGTGTGTGTGTTTTTTACTCCAGCTGTGTGTGCGTGTGTGTGTTTTTTACTCCAGCTGCGCGTGTGTGTGTGTGTTTTTTACTCCAGCTGCTTGTGCGTGTGTGTGTTTTTTACTCCAGCTGTGTGTGCGTGTGTGTGTTTTTTACTCCAGCTGTGTGTGCGCGTGTGTGTGTGTGTTTTTTACTCCAGCTGTGTGTGCGTGCGCGTGTGTGTTTGTGTTTTTTACTCCAGCTGTGTGTGCGTCTGCGTGTGTGTGTTTTTTACTCCAGCTGTGTGTGCGTGCGCGTGTGTGTTTGTGTTTTTTACTCCAGCTGTGTGTGCGTCTGCGTGTGTGTGTTTTTTACTCCAGCTGTGTGTTCGTGTGTGTGTTTTTTACTCCAGCTGTGTGCGCGTGTGTGTGTGTGTTTTTTACTCCAGCTGTGTGTGCGTGTGCGTGTGTGTGTTTTTTACTCCAGCTGTATGTGCGTGTGTGTGTTTTTTACTCCAGCTGTGTGTGTGTGTGTGTGTGTTTTTTACTCCAGCTATGTGTGCGTGCGTGTGTGTGTGTTTTTTACTCCAGCTGTGTGTGTGCGTGTGTGTGTGTTTTTTACTCCAGCTGTGTGTGCTTGTGTGTGTGTATTTTTTACTCCAGCTGTGTGTGCGTGCATGTGTGTTTTTTACTCCAGCTGTGTGTGCGTGCATGTGTGTTTTTTACTCCAGCTGTGTGTGCGTGCATGTGTGTTTTTTACTCCAGCTGTTTCAGTGTGACAATCTGGTCCATCTCTTATCTTGTGTTGCTTGGAAAGTGTGGCATTGTTGGTCTGATCTTGTGGCACATCTGTAAGTTTTAAAATCAGACATCTAAAAGGGGGAAAAAAGTGTCTGGGATCAAATATCTCCGGTTTTTGGATGGATTTGGTTTCAATCTTCAAGTGACTTTCAGAAAATCTGACAACAAGATGAAGGTTCAAAGGCTCTGAATATCAACATCAAAAGTTTGCTAAATAAATAGCTCAACATGACAGAGGTCTGCTTGGAGAGTTTAAAGACATGACATCAAATCTTTGATTTTTGAAGCATTCTGTCCTCAAGAAAAACTGAAACTCATACATCCAAAAGTCACTTGTGGTAATTTTATCACCAAATATTCTGACTCCGAGTCATAATTTGTATTTGCTAATTTTATGTGTTGTTCTGTCTCCCTGAATGGGGGAGGCGCTGTCACTTTGTTCTGTGCTCTTTAGGAGTATCAGGTGGAGGCTGCTGATTGGACAGGAGACTGATGGCAAAGCCTTTAAAAAGGCACCTGTGGCTCCTCTTCTCCTCTTTCAAACTGACCAGGCTGCTGTGTGATGATGACCTTTTTTTGTTGGGTAAGTATTTATTATGATTGTTTTTTTCTGGTTTTTCTTTAATCAACTAAACAAGTGTATAAAAAATATGTTCAATGCTGATCTGTTGACGTTCAACTACCTTTTAAATACAAAGAAATATCAGCATAAAGCTCTTGGTTGAAGAGTCAGGTGTTTTATTTGTTTTCACTGTAGTCTGTCCTTCATTAGAAAGAAACCGTGTAAAAATAAAATCTCCTAATGTTGCATTAATCGATGATTTATTGTCTCGCCAATTAAACCATCTGACTCACGTGTCAGGGAGAGACACACTCAAAAAAATGAATCATGGCCTAGTTTAATATTAAGTAATCATATCTATTTGATTTTATGTAAATAATCATATTTTGAAAATGTATGCATTCAAATGACATAGAATCAGCATGAATCTGTTAATTATGAAAACAATTCAATTTAATTAGTTAGAAAATATGAAAAAGGTTTAAATATGTTTTGCTATAGAACAAGCATGATTCAATTGGTTAAAATTTATGAGATTGGTTTGCATATCATTTTCAGGAAATTAGATCGTTTTACAGGGGAAATGACGTCACAGGTCTGACTGACTCAACAATTTTGAACCTTTACCTGTTGGCCTGCATCAGACCAGAGAGTGTTAAATTTAGTCCGGATTCACCCAGTCTTCAATTTAACCCGCATGGTGCTATTTATATCAGCTAAGCGCTCTTTGTTTTTACGTCACGCTATTAAAACGAGTCAGTATTTTGAAAACGCGTCGGACTTCAGCCATTGACGACAACAACTGCGCGGTTCATTTTGAAGTAACGTCGAAGGAGCCGTGGATGGCGGGTTGTTCCACCGTATTTGGCTTTGGCGGACTCGGATTCTCTGACCTGCTGTGTTACAAGAGGTTGTTCAGAATCGGAGCTACCGTAAGTAATTAATCACAATGTATTTGTAAGTTTTTACAAGTAAAATCCTACATTTCAAATTGTTTGAGCAGAATTATGAAATATAAAATAAATGTACTTCCACCTTAGTAGGCCTTGGTTTAGTTAAATTAGCTTTTAAGTAACTGGATTGTACATATTAAAATTTAATTTTTATTGTATTGAAGTGTTTTTTCATTGTGCTATTGATCATTAAGCTTAGGATCCAGGTAGGCCTACTGCTTCCCAACATGGCAGGTAACAGAATCTGATGGGTTACAACATTGAAAACGTTTTTAAAAAAGAGTAGAGGGTGATTTTGGTAATACAATGTGTTTAATGCATGTTGTTTTTGTCTTTCTACAGATTCAGAATTCTTTGAAGCATAACATTACGCTGATTTTGGACATCGTCTATGCAGGGGGAACCTCTTGGATTTTGTAAGTATGTAGGCTAAAAAGGCACTGAGCATGATAATACATAGAAAGTTAAATACATCAGATGACTAAGGATGAAACATATTTTGAATCAACAGTACAAGCATTAACATGAGCAACATTAGCATGTCTACTGCATACTTAAAAACATATTTGCATTGTTTGACCTAGGGTTTGATATGTTTTTGCAGGTAGTGTGCTGTAAATCATATTTGGTTTTTTGGTTTTTTTAAAGGAGATTGCTTGTGTTTTGTTTTTCTATCCGTATGTTCTTCTCCACAACTGATAAATTCCTCTTTTCCTTTGTTCACAGATGCTGTATGTAAATGTGGCAGTGGCATCTCAAGTGTGTGGCATCACAGTATCTTCCAGGTATGAGCTGCTAAAAACATTTCAGGCTGAAGCATATCCTCTATGGCCGCAATAGCCGGTATCCATGCATATATGTAGATTGTCCATGTACATTTTCAAGTTGGAAAACCCTTTTAAGGCACATATGATACAACTGCTCAATGCTGTGATTAATGTATTTTTTTCTTTTCAGAATGAAGACCTACACACCAAACGAGGCTGTGTCCTGAGGAGCTCAGGTGTCCACCTTAATGAAGACATGGAGACACTGGTCAAGGAATACGTGGTGAGTGTTTGGCAACCTACTGTCTTAATTTTGTATATGTGTTGTGGATATATTTTCATTGATAGTTTTGTTACTTTCCTCAAAGGCACCCCAGTCTAGCTTTGCCTATGTGCATGAAGTGTGTACTAAAAGACTGAACTATGCAGCTATCAGTGTGGAGCATTATTGATCTTATAAACCAAACGAGAAGCTTCTCACATGTAAATGACTCTGGAAAATATGAAGCAATTGGTAATACAAAGTGTACATTTTGGAGTAAAAATAGGGAGTAAGGAGTAAAATATGAACTATTAGAGTAAAATTTGATATATACAAGATAATACTCCGAGTCAATTCATATTCACCAAATTTGGATTAAATAACAGGCTTCCTTTTTCATAATTATATTGTATCACACGATAACTCAAACTATTTCATGTATCATTTTCAGATTTTATACCCTCATAGACCTTAGTGCGAGGAAGAACTGGGTTGATTTAGGGAAAGGTTGGTTCCATATTTCTGACACTTGGGAGAGTTTTATCTCAGAAATATAGGGGCCTTAATTTCTCAACCGTTCCTCTGATTTTGTCCAAATTTGGTGCAATTTGAGGAGGTCTATCTTGTATTTATTTGTATATGTTTAATTTTAGTCTAATAGTTCATATTTTACTCACTAGGAGGAGCTTTTTTTAATGAAAAACACTGTTTTTCAGACATAACTTCACATTTAATTTTAGGAGTTCAATCAGGGGAATTGCTTGTACAATGGATGGGGATTGGCTTTCGGGGATATACCCTTGCTGTCTGGATAACAGCGTAGGCCTAGTTTACCAAAGTAAACACTAACATCTGACTGTGGGGGAGTATTTAACTTTTTGAAGGATCACAATGTATGCAGTTTTTGTTGGCTTGCAGGTTTACTAAAGTACTCTTGGTGGCAAACTTTATAGGCAGCAATGGTAAGTTGAGGTCATTGCAAACTGGTTTGACAGAAATGAAAGGCCAGTTATTGGGTCTTCCTGACTGTTTTGTGTGGTTTTGAAATCGTGGCGTTATTTTGCATTTGAATGGTTCAACATATTTGTAAGTTTGTGAAACAGTGTGCCTTAAATTCTGAATATCCCAATGTGATCAGCAGCTCATTGTTCTCTTTGTTTGTCCTCCAGGACAGTGAACCCAGAGAGGCTGAGGCGCTGATTCCTGAGACAACGATGGGCATACATGTTATTCGGGTGGAGGGCGCTAGTCCTGAAGACAAACCTGCAGATGTAGGTGTTGTGCTTGAAGGCACTGAAGTTCTGCAGAACCTTCAGATTGTCACCCATGGATGTGTGATGCTCTTTGGACTCATTTATGCACTGAACTTAAGCTATCCAAAGGACCTGAAGTGCCTTTTCAAAGTGTTTCAGAAAGTCCTCACGGAACTGGACACGACCAAGCTTTCACCAAAAGTCCAAGCACTGAAAATTAAGATGCTCCGGTAATGGAGTTTTCCCTCTGTGGTTGACTTGTTGTAAGTACTTGTTCACTTAGTTTCCAACAAAAGTAGTTATTGTTACAGGCCTAGATGGCCTGTTTGGTCAACACTGTTTTGTCTGTGAGGTGTTTCAGTTAACCGAGTGATGGTTATTCAACCTTGCTTGCAGTTCTTGAAAGAGTTTACAGTACACTAGAAGTCAAAATGTGTGGTGGTGAATAAGAGTTTTTTAAGTAAGTATAATACACCTTGTTTAGCTTTAGGTACTGTGTTGTTGTATTCCCACAATGTTAATTAAGGTTTTATTCTAAGTCACATGACCGCACGATCCAGAAGTTAAGGTAAGCGTAACGTGTCAGATGAAAACAACAAATGAAATCTTTGTGTTTTAAATCTGTTCTATTCTTTAAATGCAGTATTAGAAAAGGCGCACCCAGGGATGCATCATTTTATGTGTCCTTTGTAAACACTTCTGTTGTGTTGTGGTTTTGCAGCACATTTTCTAAATGCTGTGCATGTGTTGCCAAATTGATGTCTTCTTAATTTTCTTGTGTTTTGTCTATTTGCATGTGGTTTCTTAAGTTGCAGCTCGTTTGCCCTTGTGCGCCACTGTAGTATTGACTGATCCAAAACCAAAAAAGATGGCACTCTATTTTTATATGTATATTTTGCGATACATGTTTTTATTGGGATTTGAAGACATTTCATATTATGAGTTTTGCACTGGAGTTCACAACAAATAAACTGTGAAACAAGTTTATTGGTGGTCTGACTGTTCTTGTATGTATTTTAATAACAGATTGTAAATGTATGGTGAACAGAAAAAATATATAATTTTTAAAAAAATATATAATTAAAACAAAAAATTAAATTGGGTTTATTTAAAAAAAGTATATAAATAGAATGCATTTAGAATAAATTCAGTTTATTGCATAAACATAGTTATTAAGTATTTTAAAGACATTAAACGTATTCATTCTGATTAATAAGCATATTTGTATTGAATTGAAACAAATTGCATTTATTGAATAAAAATACATAAAGCTGTTTATTATGTATTTAAAACACATAAAGTTTATTCGAACTATTACATAAATCTCACTTTTACTTATTTCATTCATGTTTTAGTGACAAATATGAATCGCATAAAGTTTATTAGTTTATTTATGTTGAAATTATGTAATTGAAATTCATGGAAAATTTACATGTAATTAAAATACATAAATCTTAAGAATTAGGCTTAGATATTTCTGTGAGTGCAGGTGACTTTTTGCCGTTCATTACGCACGTTTTCCTTTCTCCGACTGTCAGTTAAGCGGACAGGGTGAGAGACGGGCAAATCAACCCTTCATCTCGGCGTTATGTGGGTCCTTTCTATCTCTGAAAAATCATTCTGTGGGTCTGATATCTTGGTGTAGTGAGTTTTACGCGTGACACGGCGCACAGTTAGAGGAGTTGTGCGGGATCGACTGCCTTCTGACGGGCTTGATTTTGTACTTGTGAATGATTTGGCTTTAAAAAACGTGTTTCCCGATTCCACAGAATGAAAAGTAAAAGAAAATCCTACTGTTGTCGCTCCTGCTGCCCCGACTCGTCCTGTCCTCCTGCGTGCGCCATTACGCTGCCAAGTGTCCCAAATGAGTTCATGTGACGCAACAGAGATCCCGTTTTTGCAGAGTGGCTCATAGTTTAGGTAACATTTGTTGGTCGGTTTTTCCCTGTTGCTGTGAACACATCTCAGACCCTCGTGGAGAAAAACGTCTCACTGCTCAGATAATTAGCTTTTCTGCATTTGAAGTGTTGCTCACAGTTAAAAAAAAATATCAAACAAAATCATGCAAGATGTTCTCAGTCTGACAAAAAGACAGATAAAATTGGTCTACTTGTATTTGCTATTTAGTTTTTTTTTGTTCTCCTGATGCTGGCACTTTGTTCTGTTGTTTCAGAGTTACACCTGGAGGCTGCTGATTGGACAGGAGACTGATGGCGCCTCATTAACACAGCTGTGGATCCCATCAGTGACTCCTCCTCTTCCTGTCTGCCTCATCACTTTGTGCTAATTGGTGATTAGATGATTGTTGTAGTGAAGTTTCTTTTGTATATATTGTAAATATTCTGTATTGCTGTAACAGGAAGGAAACCCTTTTTGATTTTCTCTTTTTTATGTTTGGAAGTGAAGTTTCATGTATTTTCTGTCCTTCACTTTGTTAAATGAAGTTGCTGTAAACATTTGAAACTTGTATCTTTGTAAAGAAATGTAAATAAATCCTGTTTGGACTTGATTGTTGTGACACTGGTCATCCTTGGAGTTTGGAAAGAGGAGTCACATTTTTATGCTATGGTCAGGTTTCCTCTAGACTGGACAGAACAATTGTTCCTGTTCTACTTCTGACATTTCAAACTTCAGAGGACAAAACGCAGAGACTCATCTGAACATCAGGATTTGAACCGTCAACCTCAGACTCTTGAAGCTCAGCTGTGTCAAACAGAAGCTACATTTTGAAAGAACGAGACAGCCGGGATTCGAACCTGCTTTCCAGGATTGCGGGTCAGGATCCCACCTCCCTGAGCTAAAACTTTTTTTGCGCAAATGTTATATTTATCATCGTCAATACTGAGGCAAAAACACTTAAAAGACACCTAAGTGCTGGGATTTGATCCTAAACTGCCAACCATCTAACGCCTGTAGCTCATCTCACTGAGCTATACCTCCAGCTCTATAGAATGTGGTCGGAAGTTCTATTTATTATTCACACTGCACTGGAAAAAACCTCTAAATGTGGGAACTGAGTTTTGAATCCATAAACTCATAACACTAAGTGTCTGCAGCTTATCCTTCTGAGCTCTACCTGTAGCTCTTTTGAGGAGAAACACTTTGAGAACATCAGGATCTGATCTTGTTGATCTGAGGATCTTGAGGATCTGTCATGTCTGAGTATGTGTAAAAAATGAAATGGTTCCTAAAGCATTGGTAGAGTGTTGCCATCACGCCATCTCAAGAAGTACTCTGATGACAGAGTTATAGTGGGATGTCTGACAGGGGGAGAGGAGGGGAGTGTCTTTGGAGCTTTTGTAGACTGGTGTGAAAATAACCACCTGTTACTGAACATTGAGAAAACAAAGGAGCTGGTGGTTGACTTCAGAAAGTGGAAGTCACCTCTTATTCCTGTCTCAATCCGGGGTGGCTGGACATCGACATGGTTCAGTCCTACAAATACCTGGGAATGTACCTGGACCATAAACGCACCACACTTACAAGAAGGGCCTGAACTGACTTTACTCTCTTAGGAAGCTCAGGTCCTTCAGTGTTTCCGTTAACATTCTGAACATTTTTTATCAGAAAAATTGCACGCTCCCTCAAAACTTGCGACATCTGTGGCATTGTGCTGTGTGATGAAACTGCACATTTTAGAGTGGCCTTTTATTGTGAGCAACCTAAGGCACACCTGTGCAATAATCATGCTGTCTAATCAGCATCTTGATATGCCACACCTGTCAGGTGGATGGATTATCTCGGCAAAGGAGAAGTGCTCACTAACACAGATTTAAACAAGTTTGTGAACAAAATTTGAGAGAAACAGGCCTTTTGTGTGCATAGAAAATTTTAGATTTTTGCTTTCAACACATGAAAAATTGGAGCTAAAACAAAAGTGTTGCGTTTATATTTTTGTAGGGTATAGTTTTACAGACACTCCAAACACATATACTGTACGTAGATGACAGTATTGTTGCCCCTGTCTTACCCCTTTTGATACTGTTGCCTGTTGTGGACTGCCTTTCTGGTTTTTTGACCTTGGACTGTTTACTAGTTTGTTGATTACTAAATCTCTGAAAAGCTCCCAGTGTCTCTGTCACATGTCTGCATTTGGATCCTCACAACTCTGTCTGTGAACTCTGACAATTTCTGTCCTCTGAAGGTAATTTATTAGAGCCATATTTATGTCATAACATCACTGAATCAATAGAGTGCATCACTTTCACTAACCTACAATATGAGCCTGTGCTAGCTGTGTTTTACTGCTTGTGACTGTAAACGTTAATTCAAGGCTAAATTAGCAAACCTGGAAACTACTAATCCAACAACATGGAGACATTTAGCCTCAGAAACCAGATATTTAGTAACTTTTTAGCAGACTGCTTTGACTGACCTCTATGCTCCAGTGAAAATAAAGTGCTTGTGTCCTTTGACCAGAAAAAGGGTGAAAAAAATCAGAAGAAATAATATTAGTTTCAGGAATCAGACACTGTTTAATGTTCTTCACCATTTATATAGATTATTCCACTTTAGCCAGACAACAGGGACCAGCCTGAAAAAACAAGTTTCTGTAATTAAGGGACTAAACTAAACTGAATTTAACCAATTTGGTGACCGTTTTGTTCTACAGTAAAAAACAAAAAAAGAAAGAGATTCTCTTTAAATTGATTTTTGACTCCTAAATTACTTTATATATAATTAACATCATCAACTGAACAGTGATAAGATGATCTTTTCAAACAATCCATTTTTACTTCACAAATTTAACATAAAACATGTAAAACGACTCACCACATACTTTCTATGCTCTGTGGAAAGTAGTAGGTAATAATAATAGTGACTGCTGACCAATGATGGCAGCCTAGAAGGACCAAAAAACTCAAACTCAAATCTGCAATGGGATGATGAGAATGAGAAATCAATGAGGGATCAATGAGAAAAACAGCCAAAATCTTACACATACAGTATAAAGTATTTATTTCATCAAGAAGTATCAAATTATTTAAAATTGTTTCTATAGTAAATTTGAATATGATTCCAATTTATATTTAGAGCTGAGTAGGAGAGAATGTAGAGTCTAACAATCAATCATTCTAAAAAACATTCAATACAGAGTGGAATCAAGACATCCACATGTAGAAAGGGCCGGGTGGATTAACAGATAATTCTAATTTAATATAATATGATATAATAATTTAATATTTAATATACTATATAATTTAATATATAATATACTATATAATTTAATATATAATATATAATATACTATATAATTTAATATATAATATATAGTATACTATATAATTTAATATAATAATTTAATATAATATATATATAATAAACAAATACAAAAATAATATATATATATATATATATATATATATATATTATTTATTTATTTATTTATCCATCTATTATTTATTTAATTATCCATCTATTTATCTAGCCATGTATTTATTTATTTGATTATTTATCTATTCATTTATTTATCTATTTGTTTGTTTATTTATTTACTTATTTATCTATTTGTTCATTTATTTATTTAATTATTTATATATCTATTCATTTATCTATACATCCACTTGTTTATTTATTTAATTATTTATTTATCTATTTATTTATATATATATCTACTTGTTTATTTATTTATCTATTTATTTATTTAATTATTTAATTATTTATTTATCTATTTATTTCTTTATTCGTTTACATTATTTATACTTTTCAATAAGAGCAGGTCTAAACCGACTCTTTGTGAGACCCAACACTCCACCATGAGCAAGCACTTTGGCGACAGTGGCGAGGAAAAACTGCCTTTTACAGGCAGAAACCATCGAGCAGATCCGAGACTCATGGTGGACGGCCCTCTGCTTTGACCGGTTGGGGTGAGAGAGAGAGAGAGAGAGAGAGAGAGAGAGATAGGGAGGATAGGTGGAGACAGAGAGAGAGAGAGAGAGAGAGAGAGAGAGAGATAGAGAGAGCAAGAGAGAGAGAGAGATAGGGAAGATAGGTGGAGAGAGAGAGAGCGAGAGAGAGAGATAGAGATAGGGAGGATAGGTGGAGAGAGAGAGAGCGAGAGAGAGAGAGACATAGGGAGGATAGGTGGAGAGAGAGAGAGAGAGAGATAGGGAGGATAGGTGGAGAGAGAGAAAGAGAGAGAGACAACAACAACATGTGCAACCACAACAACAATAATAGCTAAAAGAAAATTACATTATGCAGTATCTATAATACCTACACATAACTACGCTGATAATAATGATATTAATAATGATGATGATAATAATAGTAAAAATAATAATGGTGATGATAATAATCTCATCCTTACTGATGAGATCCCATCTGGACACTGTGCCACAGCCTGGTTGTGTTAGAGTAGGGAGAGAGAGTTCATTATTCCAATCAGTTCTTAACACAAAACACCTGGAATAATGAGCTCTCTCTCTCTACACGAAACACAACCATGCTGCCACACTGTCCATTGGGCAAGCGAGGCAGTGCTGGTGAATGCATGCTTCTTCACAGTCTGCACCCCTGAAGTGAACTCCTGCTTCTTCTTGGGAGACCTGAACCTTCCCATGTCAAGCCTGCTCTGGTGTCTGGCAGCAAATGTTTTCACATACCCCAGACTCATCAGGAGATGATGAATCCACCTCTGAGGAGATGGGATGTGGCATGGTGGCAGCAGCCATGGAAAAGACACCAGGATGGGAGGAGGCGTCAGCCATGGAGGAGACACCAAGATGGGAGGAGGTGTCAGCCATAGAGGAGATACCAGGACGGAAGGTGGCAGCAGGCTGGAAGGAAGCAGAAGCCATGGAGGAGGCAGCAGGCTGGAAGGAGATGGAGAAGCATGGATTTTCCAAGAGACTTGTTGAAGTTGATGCCCCAGCAGTGACTGGTTGAACTCCTACAGGCTCGCCCTGTTTGGAAGACAACAACAAACAAAAATTAGTTTACTGCATAAATAAGTGCAACAGTAAAGACGACTTACAACAGAGACAGACCAATGAATAAACACTGCTGTACTTACAGAGGCTATACGGCCAGGCTGGGGTGTAGAACAGTAGGAGAAGGGCTGGAGGTCCTCTTAGCCACTAAATTTAGAGCAGATACATGAGAAGACAATAGAGTTAAAAAGTGAACCTGTCTCACAGAAACCAGAAGGAGAATAGTAAGACAATAAATGTTTCTAACCTGCTGGTTTGTGAAAGCTACAGTCAGTCTCTGTTCTCAGCTCCACCAGATACTCTGCCAAGCTGTCAACTCTGTCCATGCCTGGAACACCAGAATCATCTAGTCTGAAAAAATCAGAGATGAGATGAGCAACAAAATCTAAGAAGTGGAGCTCAGTGCAGATAGAATGGTTTCTTAACACATAATTATGTTTTTACATACCAGACTCATCAGGAGATGATGAGTCCACCTCTGAGGAGACACTAGGTTGTGGCATGGAGGCATCAGCCATGGAGGAGATACCAGGCTGGGAGAAGGCAGCAGCCATGGAGGAGATACCAGGCTGGGAGGAGATACCAGGCTGGGAGGAGATACCAGGCTGGGAGGAGATACCAGGCTGGGAGGAGATGCCAGGCTGGGACAAAGAAGCAGCAGGCTGGAAAGAAGCAGAGGTCATGGATATCAGTTTATGAGCAGCTCAGTGTTTGGTTAGCTTTGGCTATGGGATTAGCAAAAATAAAGCCTGGTTGAATTGAAATGTATTTAAGAATTTAAGAACAGCCACAAAGCAAAGGTTTTATGTAGCCAGAAATCAATTTGACATACCAGAGTATTTTTCAGGTGGTCTGAAGGTTGTCACAAATCCCCGGCCAATCACCTTCAAGCTGTTGGTGTTGACACTGTGGGTCAAATCCCAGAGTAGGTGAGCAGAGATGAGGACCTGCTCATCACTGGCTCAGTACCCCGATCCTTGATGTGGTCCATGCGGGAGAGGAAGTCTTTGCCGTACACAGATAGCAGTCAGTGATTGGTGGAGATGTCAGTGGGCTCTGGAGGAACCTGGCAGATCACTGGGATGAGGCTGGGCCGATCCACAAAGTCAGCACACTCTCCAAGATAGTGTTCCATGTGGTGTCTGGTGGTAGATGAGGGCTGGAACAGGAGGCTCATACCAAAGGCTCAAGTCTGGCTGCAGTGCCAGACTGAAAGACGGTGTTGGTAAATCCACCTCTGGTCCTGCACAGGGATGGACTTGCTCATCTCACTTGACAACCAGAAAGAAATTGAAGCCCCAGCAGTGACTGGCTGAACCCCTACAGGCTCAACCTGTTTGGAAGACGACAACAACAAACGAAAATTAGTTAACTGCATAAATAAATGCAACAGTAAAGACGACTTACAACAGAGACAGACCAATGAATAAACACTGCTGTACTTACAGAGGCTATACTGCCAGGCTGTGGTGTAGAACAGGGTTAGGGCTCCACATAGAGGATGGAGTAGGAGAAGGGCTGGTGGTTGTCACAGAGACCATAGCAGGGGTCCTCACAGAGGATGGGTGAGAAGAGGGGCTGGAGGTCCTCCTCGGTACTAAATTGAGAAAAAATACATGAGAAGACAATAGAGTTAAAAAGTGAACCTGTCTCTCAGAACCCAGAGGGAGAATAGTAAGACAATAAATGTTTCTTACCTGCTGGTTTGGGAGGATTTAGCGGCTGAAGGAGACCTATAACTGATCGAGCCAGTGCTGGATCATGAGATCAGCTGTCTTGGGTGTCCAGTGAACAGGGTCTCTTGGCTGAGTCCTGAAGTGCACCTGATCAAGTCCTGACAGAAAGATGCAGTCGTCCTCAATGTACTTGTTCAGGTTCACCAGTTGCTCCTTCTGCTTTCTGTCCAGTCTCTCGCAAAAGTTAATGACTGGTACATAAAGTTCAGCGTTGGGAAACTTTTCCTCGGCCATGTTCAACAAATCGTCGAGTTGTTGGACCATGCTCTCAGTCGTTTGCTTTCGGAGACAGTTGTTCAGGCCTGCTGACAACACCAGTTTCTCCACAGACTTGTTTGGGGGAAGCCTCCTGAGCATCTCGGTCAGATGGAAAAATTGGGCCCCTGGATAGCTGTCTATCTGAATGTTTGCATCAGAAAATCCAGGGACCCGGGCGAGATTTGAGTCCCCCAGGATAATGATGGGCTTCTTGGGGTGAAAGCTCCAATCTTCAAGCTTGCGCTGGGTTCTTTGGTGGACTGTAGGTTCCCAGCTTGAAGGTCTAGTGGCTCGTCGCTGTGCACGAGGTGGGGTGGTCTTCCTCTTTGGCTTTTGTTTCAAGACAGTCTGAAAAGAAAAAAAACAGCATGTTTGATTTCACTTATAAAGCTTTCCTGTTGGTTCAGGGGTTCACTGAGCCCCCTAGTGGCTGTAGCCAGGAAAGTATACAGGGATTTAAATGTCTGTATTTTCTAATAACACATAATTAATCGTTTGTTTAATTTTTAAACTTTTGAACAGTAGCAGATAAGGCATTGAGTTTTTGGGAAAATGTCTGACTGGGTATGATATGATGTTTGACATTAGACAATGTTAACTTTTAGTATTTCTTACTGCTTGAATATATTTATGTTTATATATCTTCTGTATGTAATGTGTATCTTATGGCTGCAGCATGGGTGAAAAGCCTAAGACAAATTTCTCACCTCGTGGGACAATAAAGTTTATCTTATCTTAATCATTTATTGTGATGCCTTGCTCTGTAATAATACATATTAATTGTGATTTGATTAAGATCTTTTCAACTGCTAGAAATACTTAAACTCTGAAATATATTGGAGCTTGTAATAATACAACTAGTTGGAAAGGCCTTTAGTCTGTGATTCATTGTTTTTCACCCAACTCTGTAGCTGAACCATTAGCTAGCCTAGCTCTTTCATTAGCCAGCCTAGCTCTTTCATTAGCCAGCCTAGCTCTTTCATTAGCCAGCCTAGCTCTTTCATTAGCCAGCCTAGCTCTTTCATTAGCTAGCCTAGCTCTTTCATTAGCCAGCCTAGCTCTTTCATTAGCCAGCCTAGCTCTTTCATTAGCTAGCCTAGCTCTTTCAATAGCCAGCCTAGCTCTTTCATTAGCTAGCCTAGCTCTTTCATTAGCTAGCCTCGCTCTTTCATTAGCCAGCCTAGCTCTACCAGCATAGCTCTTTCATTAGCTAGCAGCTAACAGCTTTTAGCCATTTGCTCATCACTTTTTGGGTACATTAGTTTACAAAATACACATTAAATTTCGTCCTGATTTTTTCTGACCAATTCAATTTCAAACTGCAGCTGTGATCTGAAGTCTAGTAAATAGTAGTTGGGATGTAAAATATGAGCTCACCTGTAGCTTGAGGTTCTCCTGCTGGAAGACCTGGACCTCTTCTGTCATCTGGGCTTCCAGGGCGGACAGATGACGCTGGAGAGACAGGATGTCATGGTCTCTCTGTCGGATCTCCCCATCAGCGTACCGGAGGTCAGCCCGCAGCTTGGTGTTGGACTCCTTCATGTCCGACTGTCTCTTCTTCAGGCGGATGTTGTCCTGAAGCAGCTGCTGCGAGACACCAGGACGGGGCTCCCGGTGTTTGGGGGCCCTCCTCACGTCCTTGTCAAAAGTCTGTCCAGAATGAGCAAAAACATCCATCTGTTTAATATCACACTGTAGGAAATGTATTTGTCCCTATATAGAAAATATATGAGTGGAAACCACATTTATACGATGAAATAAAGCCTATATTTATTATATATGAGTTGAAAACGCTGAAAATCATAAAATAATACATTGGTTAATCTGTAGCTTTAGCGACAAACAGCAGTAATCTGGTCGGTAAGTAAAAACGTATTTCCTGGTATTCTTACCTTGCCTCCACGTCCAGACATGTTGGTCGATAAAGATGATATATTGATTAGATGTTGATTAATGATCGATGAGATGGTTGAATGATCCAAAAACCGAACGTAACAACAGTGTATTAGAAAGATATTTCACTTAGCAAACACAATGTTTAGCAGTTCAGTAGCTGAATCAGTCAGATGTAAGCGGTTAGACTCACAGGAAGGAGCCGTTGTTTCGCCGGACATTATATACGATCTCAGGATCCATGGATGACGTCACGTTAAACTCGCCGCCATTTTTGTTTTTCTCCGCGTAGAAATGTCTTTTTTATTCGTTTCTTTTTTATTTATTTATCTGTCACTGTTAGTATTTATTTTAAACTGCATGCGTGGGTATTTTGCTCAGATCGTGCTAAATAAAATAAAATAAAATAAAAACATATACCAGCAACTTTTTTTTTGTTTTTTGTTTTTTGCTGTGGGTTATGTAAAGAAATACATCCATTCATTTACAACACTGAGTTTTATTATATTGTGGCAGGATGGGTTTGTTCCCCCTCCTCTGCGTCATTGATTGGCCTTCAGGTGCTTCACCTTGGCTCTGACTGCGGGGCGGCGCGGAGCCGCTACATCTGCTGACAGCTGTGTGTGATTTCCTTCTTGCGGGAGTCTGGTGTCAGTGTGGCGGTCTGCGTTTGGCGTGTGGGTGAGGCTGTCGTGAACGGGGGGGAATCATCCTCTATTGACGTGCCCGGTGCATCTCTTTTTTTTTATTTTTCAATTGTTTTATTTCCCACTTCAGATGGTGTCACCAAGAGCAGCAGGGCCACAGCCTCAAGACGGCCAAGGAGGACAACTGATTTTTTATAAACAGTATAGGTTCATATGTTCAATGCTAATGTTATCTTTCACGTGATTCATTTCTGAGTTGAAAGAAGTAAAGTTTCATGTTCAATTTTGTGAATAAATTTCAATTTATTGTTTTCTTTTAATTTAAGAATAATTGATGTTAGTGTCTGGAACATATGCCTCTCACTTTATCACAACAAGTGCAATTATTCTGCATATGTATTAGTAATGGTTGTGTTATTCTGCAGGTACAAAGCCAAACTAATTTTGTTATTCAATAAGGACCAACACGATGTAGGCACACAGTCGGGCAACACACACACAACACACACACAACACACACACAACACACACACAACACACACACAACACACACACAGCCCAAAGTGTGTGGCTTGTGTGTGTGTTGCCCATGTGTGACACTGTAGACCCACAGTTTCCTCTTTGACTGGCTTTGGGGTCGTGTGAGGCCACTGTGGGCATGTGTGGGCCTAGGTGGGGCGCTACAGTGGGAAAGCCCACAAAATGCCCAAAGTGGGGGCATTTTGTGGGCAGTAATATTGACAAGGTGGAAATAATTTATAAACCCAAATCAGCTGTCCATTGTTCATGCTGGCTCATTGGAAACTAAGTTAGACCTGAACTAAATGTCTCAGGAGTTAAAGGTCTATTCCTGAACAATCACTATAATGATCACTGAAACTCTCAGCTGCTGTGAGGCGACAGTGTAAACCACCACGTCACTGTACCGCCCCCTAATGTCCCAACACACCTGAATTCACCTCATATTTCCTTGTCATTTATTTATATTGGCCTACTGTCTCTATTAAGACTTTATGAACTGACAGCGCAACAGGTCTCTCTCTCTCTCTCTCTCTCTCGTTAAAAGTCAAGCTATCTCACCCACCAGTCAGTCCGTCTCTCTGAAATGAATGTAAACAAACATACAAACCATATAACCCATTTAACCATATAAATTTATTAAACAATATAACATATTAAAATGTACTTTTATTGAAACAAGGGCCAGGAGCAGGACGGGGGCTTACCACGGCAGCTGGACCCAAAAAAAAAAGAAAAAAAGGAAGGGATCCAAAAACTACACGTGAACACCGCACATCAAACCAAAACTAAATCAGGGACCGTGAAGGGGACCAGCACCAAGGGCCAGGCTGCCTCTCCGCGCAGAGAGCTACAAAAATAACATTGTCTTGTCAGCTTATGGCTTAGATGCTCAGGAGGCTTCCCCCAAACAAGTCTGTGGAGAAACTGGTGTTGTCAGCAGGCCTGAACAACTGTCTCCGAAAGCAAACGACTGAGAGCATGGTCCAACAACTCGACGATTTGTTGAACATGGCCGAGGAAAAGTTTCCCAACGCTGAACTTTGTGTACCAGTCATTAACTTTTGCGAGAGACTGGACAGAAAGCAGAAGGAGCAACTGGTGAACCTGAACAAGTACATTGAGGACGACTGCATCTTTCTGTCAGGACTTGATCAGGTGCACTTCAGGACTCAGCCAAGAGACCCTGTTCACTGGACACCCAAGACAGCTGATCTCATGATCCAGCACTGGCTCGATCAGTTATAGGTCTCCTTCAGCCGCTAAATCCTCCCAAACCAGCAGGTAAGAAACATTTATTGTCTTACTATTCTCCCTCTGGGTTCTGAGAGACAGGTTCACTTTTTAACTCTATTGTCTTCTCATGTATTTTTTCTCAATTTAGTACCGAGGAGGACCTCCAGCCCCTCTTCTCACCCATCCTCTGTGAGGACCCCTGCTATGGTCTCTGTGACAACCACCAGCCCTTCTCCTACTCCATCCTCTATGTGGAGCCCTAACCCTGTTCTACACCACAGCCTGGCAGTATAGCCTCTGTAAGTACAGCAGTGTTTATTCATTGGTCTGTCTCTGTTGTAAGTCGTCTTTACTGTTGCATTTATTTATGCAGTTAACTAATTTTCGTTTGTTGTTGTCGTCTTCCAAACAGGTTGAGCCTGTAGGGGTTCAGCCAGTCACTGCTGGGGCTTCAATTTCTTTCTGGTTGTCAAGTGAGATGAGCAAGTCCATCCCTGTGCAGGACCAGAGGTGGATTTACCAACACCGTCTTTCAGTCTGGCACTGCAGCCAGACTTGAGCCTTTGGTATGAGCCTCCTGTTCCAGCCCTCATCTACCACCAGACACCACATGGAACACTATCTTGGAGAGTGTGCTGACTTTGTGGATCGGCCCAGCCTCATCCCAGTGATCTGCCAGGTTCCTCCAGAGCCCACTGACATCTCCACCAATCACTGACTGCTATCTGTGTACGGCAAAGACTTCCTCTCCCGCATGGACCACATCAAGGATCGGGGTACTGAGCCAGTGATGAGCAGGTCCTCATCTCTGCTCACCTACTCTGGGATTTGACCCACAGTGTCAACACCAACAGCTTGAAGGTGATTGGCCGGGGATTTGTGACAACCTTCAGACCACCTGAAAAATACTCTGGTATGTCAAATTGATTTCTGGCTACATAAAACCTTTGCTTTGTGGCTGTTCTTAAATTCTTAAATACATTTCAATTCAACCAGGCTTTATTTTTGCTAATCCCATAGCCAAAGCTAACCAAACACTGAGCTGCTCATAAACTGATATCCATGACCTCTGCTTCTTTCCAGCCTGCTGCTTCTTTGTCCCAGCCTGGTATCTCCTCCCAGCCTGGTATCTCCTCCCAGCCTGGTATCTCCTCCCAGCCTGGTATCTCCTCCATGGCTGCTGCCTTCTCCCAGCCTGGTATCTCCTCCATGGCTGATGCCTCCATGCCACAACCTAGTGTCTCCTCAGAGGTGGACTCATCATCTCCTGATGAGTCTGGTATGTAAAAACATAATTATGTGTTAAGAAACCATTCTATCTGCACTGAGCTCCACTTCTTAGATTTTGTTGCTCATCTCATCTCTGATTTTTTCAGACTAGATGATTCTGGTGTTCCAGGCATGGACAGAGTTGACAGCTTGGCAGAGTATCTGGTGGAGCTGAGAACAGAGACTGACTGTAGCTTTCACAAACCAGCAGGTTAGAAACATTTATTGTCTTACTATTCTCCTTCTGGTTTCTGTGAGACAGGTTCACTTTTTAACTCTATTGTCTTCTCATGTATCTCCTCTAAATTTAGTGGCTAAGAGGACCTCCAGCCCTTCTCCTACTGTTCTACACCCCAGCCTGGCCGTATAGCCTCTGTAAGTACAGCAGTGTTTATTCATTGGTCTGTCTCTGTTGTAAGTCGTCTTTACTGTTGCACTTATTTATGCAGTAAACTAATTTTTGTTTGTTGTTGTCTTCCAAACAGGGCGAGCCTGTAGGAGTTCAACCAGTCACTGCTGGGGCATCAACTTCAACAAGTCTCTTGGAAAATCCATGCTTCTCCATCTCCTTCCAGCCTGCTGCCTCCTCCATGGCTTCTGCTTCCTTCCAGCCTGCTGCCACCTTCCGTCCTGGTATCTCCTCTATGGCTGACACCTCCTCCCATCTTGGTGTCTCCTCCATGGCTGATGCCTCCTCCCATCCTGGTGTCTTTTCCATGGCTGCTGCCACCATGCCACATCCCATCTCCTCAGAGGTGGATTCATCATCTCCTGATGAGTCTGGGGTATGTGAAAACATTTGCTGCCAGACACCAGAGCAGGCTTGACATGGGAAGGTTCAGGTCTCCCAAGAAGAAGCAGGAGTTCACTTCAGGGGTGCAGACTGTGAAGAAGCATGCATTCACCAGCACTGCCTCGCTTGCCCAATGGACAGTGTGGCAGCATGGTTGTGCTTCGTGTAGAGAGAGAGAGCTCATTATTCCAGGTGTTTTGTGTTAAGAACTGATTGGAATAATGAACTCTCTCTCCCTACTCTAACACAACCAGGCTGTGGCACAGTGTCCAGATGGGATCTCATCAGTAAGGATGAGATTATTATCATCACCATTATTATTTTTACTATTATTATCATCATCATTATTAATATCATTAATATCAGCGTAGTTATGTGTAGGTATTATAGATACTGCATAATGTAATTTTCTTTTAGCTATTATTGTTGTTGTGGTTGCACATGTTGTTGTCTCTCTTTCTTTCTCTCTCTCCACCTATCCTCCCTATGTCTCTCTCTCTCTCGCTCTCTCTCTCTCCACCTATCCTCCCTATCTCTATCTCTCTCTCTCTCTCTCGCTCTCTCTCTCTCCACCTATCTTCCCTATCTCTCTCTCTCTCTTGCTCTCTCTATCTCTCTCTCTCTCTCTCTCTCTCTCTCTCTCTCTGTCTCCACCTATCCTCCCTATCTCTCTCTCTCTCTCTCTCTCTCTCACCCCAACCGGTCAAAGCAGAGGGCCGTCCACCATGAGTCTCGGATCTGCTCGATGGTTTCTGCCTGTAAAAGGCAGTTTTTCCTCGCCACTGTCGCCAAAGTGCTTGCTCATGGTGGAGTGTTGGGTCTCACAAAGAGTCGGTTTAGACCTGCTCTTATTGAAAAGTATAAATAATGTAAACGAATAAATAAATAAATAGATAAATAAATAATTAAATAAATAAACAAGTGGATGTATAGATAAATGAATAGATATATAAATAATTAAATAAATAAATGAACAAATAGATAAATAAGTAAATAAATAAACAAACAAATAGATAAATAAATGAATAGATAAATAATCAAATAAATAAATACATGGCTAGATGAATAGATGGATAATTAAATAAATAATAGATGGATAAATAAATAAATAAATAATATATATATATATATATATATATATATATATATATATATATATATTATTTTTGTATTTGTTTATTATATATATATTATATTAAATTATTATATTAAATTATATAGTATACTATATATTATATATTAAATTATATAGTATATTATATATTAAATTATTATATTAAATTATATAGTATATTATATATTATATATTAAATTATCAAATTATATAGTATATTATATATTATATATTAAAATATATAGTATATTATATATTAAAATATATAGTATATTATATATTATATATTAAATTATATAGTATATTATATATTAAATTATATAGTATATTATATATTATATATTAAATTATCAAATTATATAGTATATTATATATTATATATTAAATTATATAGTATATTATATATTAAATTATATAGTATATTAAATATTAAATTATTATATCATATTATATTAAATTAGAATTATCTGTTAATCCACCCTGCCCTTTCTACATGTGGATGTCTTGATTCCACTCTGTATTGAATGTTTTTTAGAATGATTGATTGTTAGACTCTACATTCTCTCCTACTCAGCTCTAAATATAAATTGGAATCATATTCAAATTTACTATAGAAACAATTTTAAATAATTTGATACTTCTTGATGAAATAAATACTTTATACTGTATGTGTAAGATTTTGGCTGTTTTTCTCATTGATCCCTCATTGATTTCTCATTCTCATCATCCCATTGCAGATTTGAGTTTGAGTTTTTTGGTCCTTCTAGGCTGCCATCATTGGTCAGCAGTCACTATTATTATTACCTACTACTTTCCACAGAGCATAGAAAGTATGTGGTGAGTCGTTTTACATGTTTTATGTTAAATTTGTGAAGTAAAAATGGATTGTTTGAAAAGATCATCTTATCACTGTTCAGTTGATGATGTTAATTATATATAAAGTAATTTAGTAGTCAAAAATCAATTTAAAGAGAATCTCTTTCTTGTTTTTTTTTTTTACTGTAGAACAAAACGGTCACCAAATTGGTTAAATTCAGTTTAGTTTAGTCCCTTAATTACAGAAACTTGTTTTTTCAGGCTGGTCCCTGTTGTCTGGCTAAAGTGGAATAATCTATATAAATGGTGAAGAACATTAAACAGTGTCTGATTCCTGAAACTAATATTATTTCTTCTGATTTTTTTCACCCTTTTTCTGGTCAAAGGACACAAGCACTTTATTTTCACTGGAGCATAGAGGTCAGTCAAAGCAGTCTGCTAAAAAGTTACTAAATATCTGGTTTCTGAGGCTAAATGTCTCCATGTTGTTGGATTAGTAGTTTCCAGGTTTGCTAATTTAGCCTTGAATTAACGTTTACAGTCACAAGCAGTAAAACACAGCTAGCACAGGCTCATATTGTAGGTTAGTGAAAGTGATGCACTCTATTGATTCAGTGATGTTATGACATAAATATGGCTCTAATAAATTACCTTCAGAGGACAGAAATTGTCAGAGTTCACAGACAGAGTTGTGAGGATCCAAATGCAGACATGTGACAGAGACACTGGGAGCTTTTCAGAGATTTAGTAATCAACAAACTAGTAAACAGTCCAAGGTCAAAAAACCAGAAAGGCAGTCCACAACAGGCAACAGTATCAAAAGGGGTAAGACAGGGGCAACAATACTGTCATCTACGTACAGTATATGTGTTTGGAGTGTCTGTAAAACTATACCCTACAAAAATATAAACGCAACACTTTTGTTTTAGCTTCAATTTTTCATGTGTTGAAAGCAAAAATCTAAAATTTTCTATGCACACAAAAGGCCTGTTTCTCTCAAATTTTGTTCACAAACTTGTTTAAATCTGTGTTAGTGAGCACTTCTCCTTTGCCGAGATAATCCATCCACCTGACAGGTGTGGCATATCAAGATGCTGATTAGACAGCATGATTATTGCACAGGTGTGCCTTAGGTTGCTCACAATAAAAGGCCACTCTAAAATGTGCAGTTTCATCACACAGCACAATGCCACAGATGTCGCAAGTTTTGAGGGAGCGTGCAATTTTTCTGATAAAAAATGTTCAGAATGTTAACGGAAACACTGAAGGACCTGAGCTTCCTAAGAGAGTAAAGTCAGTTCAGGCCCTTCTTGTAAGTGTGGTGCGTTTATGGTCCAGGTACATTCCCAGGTATTTGTAGGACTGAACCATGTCGATGTCCATCCACCCCGGATTGAGACAGGAATAAGAGGTGACTTCCACTTTCTGAAGTCAACCACCAGCTCCTTTGTTTTCTCAATGTTCAGTAACAGGTGGTTATTTTCACACCAGTCTACAAAAGCTCCAAAGACACTCCCCTCCTCTCCCCCTGTCAGACATCCCACTATAACTCTGTCATCAGAGTACTTCTTGAGATGGCGTGATGGCAACACTCTACCAATGCTTTAGGAACCATTTCATTTTTTACACATACTCAGACATGACAGATCCTCAAGATCCTCAGATCAACAAGATCAGATCCTGATGTTCTCAAAGTGTTTCTCCTCAAAAGAGCTACAGGTAGAGCTCAGAAGGATAAGCTGCAGACACTTAGTGTTATGAGTTTATGGATTCAAAACTCAGTTCCCACATTTAGAGGTTTTTTCCAGTGCAGTGTGAATAATAAATAGAACTTCCGACCACATTCTATAGAGCTGGAGGTATAGCTCAGTGAGATGAGCTACAGGCGTTAGATGGTTGGCAGTTTAGGATCAAATCCCAGCACTTAGGTGTCTTTTAAGTGTTTTTGCCTCAGTATTGACGATGATAAATATAACATTTGCGCAAAAAAAGTTTTAGCTCAGGGAGGTGGGATCCTGACCCGCAATCCTGGAAAGCAGGTTCGAATCCCGGCTGTCTCGTTCTTTCAAAATGTAGCTTCTGTTTGACACAGCTGAGCTTCAAGAGTCTGAGGTTGACGGTTCAAATCCTGATGTTCAGATGAGTCTCTGCGTTTTGTCCTCTGAAGTTTGAAATGTCAGAAGTAGAACAGGAACAATTGTTCTGTCCAGTCTAGAGGAAACCTGACCATAGCATAAAAATGTGACTCCTCTTTCCAAACTCCAAGGATGACCAGTGTCACAACAATCAAGTCCAAACAGGATTTATTTACATTTCTTTACAAAGATACAAGTTTCAAATGTTTACAGCAACTTCATTTAACAAAGTGAAGGACAGAAAATACATGAAACTTCACTTCCAAACATAAAAAAGAGAAAATCAAAAAGGGTTTCCTTCCTGTTACAGCAATACAGAATATTTACAATATATACAAAAGAAACTTCACTACAACAATCATCTAATCACCAATTAGCACAAAGTGATGAGGCAGACAGGAAGAGGAGGAGTCACTGATGGGATCCACAGCTGTGTTAATGAGGCGCCATCAGTCTCCTGTCCAATCAGCAGCCTCCAGGTGTAACTCTGAAACAACAGAACAAAGTGCCAGCATCAGGAGAACAAAAAAAAACTAAAAAGCAAATACAAGTAGACCAATTTTATCTGTCTTTTTGTCAGACTGAGAACATCTTGCATGATTTTGTTTGATATTTTTTTTAACTGTGAGCAACACTTCAAATGCAGAAAAGCTAATTATCTGAGCAGTGAGACGTTTTTCTCCACGAGGGTCTGAGATGTGTTCACAGCAACAGGGAAAAACCGACCAACAAATGTTACCTAAACTATGAGCCACTCTGCAAAAACGGGATCTCTGTTGCGTCACATGAACTCATTTGGGACACTTGGCAGCGTAATGGCGCACGCAGGAGGACAGGACGAGTCGGGGCAGCAGGAGCGACAACAGTAGGATTTTCTTTTACTTTTCATTCTGTGGAATCGGGAAACACGTTTTTTAAAGCCAAATCATTCACAAGTACAAAATCAAGCCCGTCAGAAGGCAGTCGATCCCGCACAACTCCTCTAACTGTGCGCCGTGTCACGCGTAAAACTCACTACACCAAGATATCAGACCCACAGAATGATTTTTCAGAGATAGAAAGGACCCACATAACGCCGAGATGAAGGGTTGATTTGCCCGTCTCTCACCCTGTCCGCTTAACTGACAGTCGGAGAAAGGAAAACGTGCGTAATGAACGGCAAAAAGTCACCTGTCTCTCCCTGACACGTGAGTCAGATGGTTTAATTGGCGAGACAATAAATCATCGATTAATGCAACATTAGGAGATTTTATTTTTACACGGTTTCTTTCTAATGAAGGACAGACTACAGTGAAAACAAATAAAACACCTGACTCTTCAACCAAGAGCTTTATGCTGATATTTCTTTGTATTTAAAAGGTAGTTGAACGTCAACAGATCAGCACTGAACATATTTTTTATACACTTGTTTAGTTGATTAAAGAAAAACCAGAAAAAAACAATCATAATAAATACTTACCCAACAAAAAAAGGTCATCATCACACAGCAGCCTGGTCAGTTTGAAAGAGGAGAAGAGGAGCCACAGGTGCCTTTTTAAAAGCTTTGCCATCAGTCTCCTGTCCAATCAGCAGCCTCCACCTGATACTCCTAAAGAGCACAGAACAAAGTGACAGCGCCTCCCCCATTCAGGGAGACAGAACAACACATAAAATTAGCAAATACAAATTATGACTCGGAGTCAGAATATTTGGTGATAAAATTACCACAAGTGACTTTTGGATGTATGAGTTTCAGTTTTTCTTGAGGACAGAATGCTTCAAAAATCAAAGATTTGATGTCATGTCTTTAAACTCTCCAAGCAGACCTCTGTCATGTTGAGCTATTTATTTAGCAAACTTTTGATGTTGATATTCAGAGCCTTTGAACCTTCATCTTGTTGTCAGATTTTCTGAAAGTCACTTGAAGATTGAAACCAAATCCATCCAAAAACCGGAGATATTTGATCCCAGACACTTTTTTCCCCCTTTTAGATGTCTGATTTTAAAACTTACAGATGTGCCACAAGATCAGACCAACAATGCCACACTTTCCAAGCAACACAAGATAAGAGATGGACCAGATTGTCACACTGAAACAGCTGGAGTAAAAAACACACATGCACGCACACACAGCTGGAGTAAAAAATACACACACACAAGCACACACAGCTGGAGTAAAAAACACACACACACGCACACACACAGCTGGAGTAAAAAACACACACACACACACACACAGCTGGAGTAAAAAACACACACACGCACATACAGCTGGAGTAAAAAACACACACACGCACACGCACACACAGCTGGAGTAAAAAACACACACAGACACGCGCACACAGCTGGAGTAAAAAACACACACACACACGCGCACACAGCTGGAGTAAAAAACACACACACACACGAACACACAGCTGGAGTAAAAAACACACACACGCAGACGCACACACAGCTGGAGTAAAAAACACAAACACACACGCGCACGCACACACAGCTGGAGTAAAAAACACACACACACACGCGCAGCTGGAGTAAAAAACACACACACGCACACGCAGCTGGAGTAAAAAACACACACACACGCGCAGCTGGAGTAAAAAACACACACACGCACACACAGCTGGAGTAAAAAACACACACACACACACAAACACGCACACAGCTGGAGTAAAAAACACACACGCACACGCACACACAGCTGGAGTAAAAAACACACACACACGCACACACAGCTGGAGTAAAAAACACACACACACGCAGACGCAGCTGGAGTAAAAAACACACACAAGCACACACAGCTGGAGTAAAAAACACACACACACGCACACGCAGCTGGAGTAAAAAACACACACAAGCACACACAGCTGGAGTAAAAAACACACACAAGCACACACAGCTGGAGTAAAAAACACGCACACTCACACGCACACACAGCTGGAGTAAAAAACACACACACGCACACACAGCTGAAGTAAAAAACACACACACACACACGTACACACAGCTGGAGTAAAAAACACACACACACACGCACACACAGCTGGAGTCAAAAACACACACACTAACACGCACATGCACACACAGCTGGAGTAAAAAACACACACACGCACACGCACACACAGCTGGAGTAAAAAACACACACACACACGCACACACAGCTGGAGTAAAAAACACACACACACACGCACACGCACACACAGCTGGAGTAAAAAACACACACACGCACACACAGCTGGAGTAAAAAACACACACACACACGCACACGCACACACAGCTGGAGTAAAAAACACACACACACACGCACACAAACACACACCTGGAGTAAAACACACACACACACACGCACACACAGCTGGAGTAAAAAACACACACACGCACACAAACACACACCTGGAGTAAAACACACACACACACACGCACACGCACACACAGCTGGAGTAAAAAACACGCACACGCACACACAGCTGGAGTAAAAAACACACACACACACGCACACACAGCTGGAGTAAAAAACACACACGTACACGCACACGCACACACAGCTGGAGTAAAAAACACACACACACACGCACACAAACACACACCTGGAGTAAAACACACACACACACACGCACACACAGCTGGAGTAAAAAACACACACACGCACACAAACACACACCTGGAGTAAAACACACACACACACACGCACACGCACACACAGCTGGAGTAAAAAACACACACACGCACACACAGCTGGAGTAAAAAACACACACGCACACGCACACACAGCTGGAGTAAAAAACACACACACACGCACACACAGCTGGAGTAAAAAACACACACACACGCACACGCAGCTGGAGTAAAAAACACACACAAGCACACACAGCTGGAGTAAAAAACACACACACACGCACACGCAGCTGGAGTAAAAAACACACACAAGCACACACAGCTGGAGTAAAAAACACACACAAGCACACACAGCTGGAGTAAAAAACACGCACACTCACACGCACACACAGCTGGAGTAAAAAACACACACACGCACACACAGCTGAAGTAAAAAACACACACACACACACGCACACACAGCTGGAGTAAAAAACACACACACACACGCACACACAGCTGGAGTCAAAAACACACACACTAACACGCACATGCACACACAGCTGGAGTAAAAAACACACACACGCACACGCACACACAGCTGGAGTAAAAAACACACACACACACGCACACACAGCTGGAGTAAAAAACACACACACACACGCACACGCACACACAGCTGGAGTAAAAAACACACACACGCACACACAGCTGGAGTAAAAAACACACACACACACGCACACGCACACACAGCTGGAGTAAAAAACACACACACGCACACAAACACACACCTGGAGTAAAACACACACACACACACGCACACGCACACACAGCTGGAGTAAAAAACACACACACGCACACAAACACACACCTGGAGTAAAACACACACACACACACGCACACGCACACACAGCTGGAGTAAAAAACACGCACACGCACACACAGCTGGAGTAAAAAACACACACACACACGCACACACAGCTGGAGTAAAAAACACACACGTACACGCACACGCACACACAGCTGGAGTAAAAAACACACACACACACGCACACAAACACACACCTGGAGTAAAACACACACACACACACGCACACGCACACACAGCTGGAGTAAAAAACACACACACGCACACAAACACACACCTGGAGTAAAACACACACACACACACGCACACGCACACACAGCTGGAGTAAAAAACACACACACGCACACACAGCTGGAGTAAAAAACACACACACGTGCACACACAGCTGGAGTAAAAAACACACACACACACACACACGCACACACAGCTGGAGTAAAAAACACACACACACACGCACCCACACACACAGCTGGAGTAAAAAACACACACACACACGCACACGCACACACAGCTCGAGTAAAAAACACACACACACACGCACACGCACACACAGCTCGAGTAAAAAACACACACACACGCACACACACACAACTGGAGTAAAAAACACACACACGCACACACACACAGCTGGAGTAAAAAACACACACACACACACACACACACGCACACAGCTGGAGGAAAAAACACACACACACACACACACACAGACACACGCGCACGCACGCACACACAGCTGGAGTAAAAAACACACACGCACATGCACACACGCACACAGCTGGAGTAAAAAACACAAACACGCACACACAGCTGGAGTAAAAAACACACACACGTACACACAGCTGGAGTAAAAAACACACACACACACGCACACGCACACACAGCTGGAGTAAAAAACACACACACACGCACACAAACACACACCTGGAGTAAAGAACACACACACGCACACACAGCTGGAGTAAAAAACACACACGCACACACAGCTGGAGTAGAAAACACACACACACACGCACACACAGCTGGAGTAAAAAACACACACACACGCACACAAACACACACCTGGAGTAAAGAACACACACACGCACACACAGCTGGAGGAAAAAACACACACGCACACACAGCTGGAGTAGAAAACACACACACACACGCACACACAGCTGGAGTAAAAAACACACACACAGCTGGAGTAAAAAACACACACGCACACACAGCTGGAGTAAAAAACACACACACACGCACACGCACACAGCTGGAGTAAAAAACACACACATGCACACGCACACACAGCTGGAGTAAAAAACACACACGCACACACAGCTGGAGTAAAAAACACACACACACGCACATGCACACAGCTGGAGTAAAAAACACACACATGCACACGCACACACAGCTGGAGTAAAAAACACACACGCACACACAGCTGGAGTAAAAAACACACACACGCACACACAGTTGGAGTAAAAAACACACACACGCACACGCACACACAGCTGGAGTAAAAAACACACACACACACACGCACACACAGCTGGAGTAAAAAACACACACACACGCACACGCACACACAGCTGGAGTAAAAAACACACACACGCACACGCACACACAGCTGGAGTAAAAAACACACACACGCACACAAAGCTGCAGTAAAAAACACACGCACAAGCACACACAGCTGGAGTAAAAAACACACACACGCACACACAGCTGGAGTAAAAAACACACACACGCACACGCACACGCACACGCACACACAGCTGGAGTAAAAAACACACACACGCACACGCACACAAAGCTGGAGTAAAAAACACACGCACAAGCACACACAGCTGGAGTAGTAAACACAGACACGCACACGCACACACAGCTGGAGTAAAAAACACACACACAGCTGGAGTAAAAAACACACACACCCACACGCACACACAGCTGGAGTAAAAATCACACACATGCGCACACACAGCTGGAGTTAAAAACACACACACACACAGCTGGAGTAAAAATCACACACACGCGCACACACAGCTGGAGTAAAAAACACACACACACGCGCACACAAAGCTGGAGTAAAAATCACACACACACAGCTGGAGTAAAAATCACACACACGCGCACACACAGCTGGAGTAAAAAACACACACACACACAGCTGGAGTAAAAATCACACACACGCGCACACACAGCTGGAGTAAAAAAAACACACACACGCGCACACACAGCTGGAGTAAAACACACACACACGCGCACACACAGCTGGAGTAAAAATCACACACACGCGCACACACAGCTGGAGTAAAAATCACACACGCACACACAGCTGGAGTAAAAAACACAAACACACGCGCACACACAGCTGGAGTAAAAGACACACACACACGCACACGCACACAGCTGGAGTAAAAAACACAAACACACGCGCACACACAGCTGGAGTAAAAGACACACACACGCACACGCACACAGCTGGATTAAAAAACACAAACACACGCACACGCACACAGCTGGAGTAAAAAACACACACACGCGCACACAGCTGGAGTAAAAAACACACACGCGCACACACAGCTGGAGTAGAAAACACACACACGCACACGCACACATAGCTGGAGTAAAAAACACACACACGCGCACACAGCTGGAGTAAAAAACACACACGCGCACACACAGCTGGAGTAAAAAACACACACACGCACACGCACACACAGCTGGAGTAAAAAACACACACACAGCTGTAGTAAAAAACACACACACCCACACGCACACACAGCTGGAGTAAAAAACACACACACGCACACAGCTGGAGTAAAAATCACACACACGCGCACACGCACACAGCTGGAGTAAAAATCACACACACACGCACACAGCTGGAGTAAAAATCACACACACGCACACAGCTGGAGTATAAATCACACACGCACCTACAGCTGGAGTAAAAAACACGCACACACACACACAGCTGGAGTAAAAAACACACACGCACACGCACACACAGCTGGAGTAAACAACACAAACACGCACACGCACACAGAGCTGGGGTAAAAAACACACACACGCACACGCACACACAGCTGGAGTAAAAAACACGCACACGCACACACAGCTGGAGTAAAAAACACACACACGCACACGCACACAAAGCTGGAGTAAAAAACACACACGCGCACACACAGCTGGAGTAAAAGACACACACACGCACACGCACACAGCTGGATTAAAAAACACAAACACACGCACACGCACACACAGCTGGAGTAAAAAACACACACACGCACACGCACACAAAGCTGGAGTAAAAAACACACACACGCACACAGAGCGGGGGTAAAAAACACACACACGCACACGCACACACAGCTGGAGTAAAAAACACACACACGCACACGCACACAGAGCTGGAGTAAAAAACACACACACGCACACAGCTGGAGAAAAAACCCCACACACGCGCACGCACAGCTAGAGTTAAAAACACACACACACACGCACACAGCTAGAGTAAAAAACACACACACGCACACACAGCTGGAGTAAAAAACACACACGCACACACAGCTGGAGTAAAAACACACACACACGCACACGCACACAGCTGGAGTAAAAACACACACACGCACACGCACACAGCTGGAGTAAAAAACACAGACACGCACACAAGCACACACAGCTGGAGTAAAAAACACACACACGCACACGCACACACAGCTGGAGTAAAAAACACACACACGCGCACACACAGCTGGAGTAAAAAACACACACACACGCACACGCACACACAGCTGGAGTAAAAAACACACACATGCACACGCACACACAGCTGGAGTAAAAAACACACATACGCACACACACACACAGCTGGAGTAAAAAATACACACACGCACACACACACAGCTGGAGTAAAAAACACACACACACACACAGCTGGAGTAAAAAACACACACACGCATACACACACAGCTGGAGTAAAAAACACACACGCACACACACACAGCTGGAGTAAAAAACACACACGCACACACACACACAGCTGGAGTAAAAAACACACACACGCACACACACACACAGCTGGAGTAAAAAACACACACGCGCATACAGCTGGAGTAAAAACACACACACGCACACACAGCTGGAGTAAAAAACACACACGAAAACACAAACACACAAACACAAACACACAAACACAGAAACACACAAACACAAACACACAAACACAAACACACAAAGACACAATGATCTGTATCTCATCATCTTTCATCTGTATTATAGGTATTTTGTCGTATTCGTCCGGTTTTGGAACAACTTGAATCTGTGGAGTTTTCCGACACCTCTACAGTTCTGATGGCTGACCGGAATGCCCCTGGCGTTACCGGAAATGAGCAGCGCGAAAAGGTTGGTGTAAATTCTATACAGGCTGTCAGTGATTTCTGTTCATGGCATCATTGTTTGATTGTGTTTTACTTTGTGTTCTCTATGGATGCAGTACTACACATTCTCCGGGGTATTTGGCAGTGGTGCCAGTCAGGAGGACGTGTTTGAGGACGTGGCCAAACCGCTGGTTCAGGACCTCATTCATCGGAAGAATGGTGAGTTTTCTGAGCCATAAAATGTACATTTTATTCTCTCTAGTGTTGGAAGCATATTAGTTGATCAGGTGATGATAGGTTTTGATAACGTTAATCTAGAGGTTGACTGATTTTTACAGGCAGATATAATAAGGATAGTTTAGAGCAGGAAAAGCCCAGAGCTTCTGCTTCAGCCACAAGCCAAAGTTTTTTTGATTGATTGATTGAGATGTTTATTTCGAATACGTAAAGATAGTGGACATAATATTTACAGACAGTGAAAAGCATAAAGCAAGAAATGTAAAACACTTGACTTGTTTACA
The DNA here is from genome assembly GCA_037577475.1 of Chaunax sp. Z400. Classification (NCBI taxonomy): domain Eukaryota; kingdom Metazoa; phylum Chordata; class Actinopteri; order Lophiiformes; family Chaunacidae; genus Chaunax; species Chaunax sp. Z400. Next base: position 551,208 of record CM075205.1, on the reverse strand, counting down.
TATTCGAAAAGGAGTGAGAAGAAGTCCAAACTATTTCAATCCCACCCCTTCTCCATAACTCATTGATTGTATTACTATACTATATTATTATATTATACTATATTATATTTTATTATACTATATTATATATACTATTAAACAATACATGTATGTAATATAATATCCAGTATATATAATATTTAATATCATATAAAATATAATGAATAATATACACTATGGTGATTATACCTTATTATTCTATACATATATTATACATACACACATAAATGCACCTACAACACATATTTACACCAACTCAAATATCTTACAACTTTACATTATCATTTATATAAAAAGAGGAAGATACACTAAGAAAGAATAAATATTAAGTAACCAAATAAATAAACCTTATTTTAAAGTGGTTGATATTTGGACATTGCTTTAACTCCACACTAAAACTGTTCCATTGTTTCACTCCACAGATTGATACACAAAAACTTTTCCTGGTTGTACGAATACTGTAAATTTTGAAATTGAATTTTCCCCTTAAATTATAACCCCCCCTCTCAATCACTGAACAGTTTTTGAATGTTTCTTGGTAGTAGGTTGTTTTTAGCCTTGAACAATATTTGTGCTGTTTGATATTCCACAATATCTGTAAATTGTAATAATTTGGACTGTAGAATAATGCAGTGGTGTGTTCCAGATAACCAACATTTTGAATGACCCGTATTGCTCTTTTTTGGAGTATTGATAGTGAATGTAATGAACTTTTGTAGTTGTTGCCCCAAATCCCTGCACAGTAATTTAAATATGGTAAAACTAGTGAACAGTATAGAATGTGGACTGACTTCTGATCCAGAACCTGCTTTGCTTTGTTTATTACTGAAATGCTTCTTGACAGTTTAGTTTGTACATGTTTAATGTGTGATTTCCAGCTGATTCCATCACCTATAGTTACCCCAAGAAATGTATTTTCATTAACTCTTTCAAGTTCAGCCCCATTTATCTGTATATGTACATGTGTATTCATAATTTTAGTTAGTATAATATATATAGTTTTATAATCATAAGTATGTTTTATTTTAGCAGCATATAATACATTACTTAAGTGTCTCTGTGAAAAGTGGATATAAAGTGGTTGTGATTGTCTGTGTTTATAGGCCTGCTGTTTGCATGTGGTGCGACAGACAGTGGTAAGACCTACACCTTGATCGGATCACCCAGTGAACCCGGAATCCTCCCACGAGCACTCGACATGTTGTTCAACAGCATCGACTCACTTCTGACTCGAAAATCGGTAAAACCTTCATTAACATTTTGTCTATTTGATCTCTTACAAATACTGTGCACTTTTGGAGTTGGGGGGGGGGCATTTACTTCAAATGTTTTCAATCTTCATCAGGCGTTCAACCCAGACGGCACACCTGGGCTGTTGTTCAAGAAGGGGAAGGACCTTCTTTTGAAGAGGCAGAAGCCCAACAATCAACGGTCAGTACAGAAATGTTTGACTTTCTTAACTATTTATGGTGATAATAGTTCATTAAGATGAGGTGAATTTATAGTTCATGGCCTGCTGTTCATAATGTCGCCTTTCTTTTGGTTTCTTAGGAACAAGGCTGACCCGGAGCCAGAACAACAATACTGTTACAGTGTGTTCCTGAGGTACTTTGAGATCTACGGTGAATATATCTACGATCTCCTGCCTCCAAATGATAAAAAGTAAGAGACAGGATTCAGAGTCAGTGTGTGCATTCTGAATCACAATGCCTGTTTGAATCCAGGTTATCTGTGGTACTGGTACCCTCAGTGTGTTTGGATTTGTTGAAATCCAACATTTTTCATCAGAGCTTTGACTGCTTGTCTTACTAAAGCCACACATTGTCTTTTCATAAACTAGTTTCAGGAAAACTCTGAGTCTCCTTGAAGATCAGCGTAAGCACAAGGGCGCACAAACACAAGTCTTTTATGCAGAGGATGCTATTCAGGTGTTTAAGATAGGTGAGTGGTCATAATAACTATGTTGTTCTGAATACAACAGTATTATATTTTGTCATTGTGTTCCCCTTTATGCAGACTGAATCTAGTTTTGCAAAGTTTGAAACATTTTAAAATGTATTTTTATTCTTAGTTTTTTTTTGATGATGCTCTTCTCTGTCTCCAGGACAAAAGGAAAGGACAGACGCCCATACGCGTGAACCAAAATTCAAACAGTCCCACGCTGTGGTCACTCTGAAGCTGGTCTCTGCACCTATAGACGCTGATGGGAATCTCCTTCCACAGGTGACGTTCACCTCTAGTGTTACATATTAAGAGACATTGTTCATTCTTTATGGTGAAATGTTTATTCAAAGAATGAAGGTTCTTGAATTTCACAAAGGATTCCTGTGGCTTTTGAGTGATACTAACAGTGTGATATTTTATTTTTGCAGCGCGATAATAAGGTGAATGTCAGCCAGCTCTGTATGTTTGACCTGGACGGTACTGAGGCCACCTTAACAGGTCAGTGGGTTACTTTCTCTCTTAAGTAAACCATTTCTGTGATCAACTGTCAGTTTGTTCAGAAGCCAATCGTCTCTACTGATGTCTCATTTACAGAGTGTATGAACACGGACCAGGAGGAACTGTTGAAATATATTACAGCCATGCGTAAGAGCCAGAGGACCGGAAACAAGACGGTTGGTATTTTACAATCTGTTCATCATATTTAGCTGTTTTATTTGTGTGTATATTAATATTGTAAATATTCTTTTCATCATTGCTAATATTCCAGTAGGCACGATTTCACAGTCTTTATTTTCTTCCAGACTTTTCCATCAAGTGAAACAACCCTAATGAAGCTGTTCGGCAGCCACTTTGATGGAGAAGGAAATGTTGGGCTGATTGCATGTGTCAGCCCAAACATTGATCAACATGCTGTAACGAAGGTAGGCCATTTATTTTGCTGTAATTTAAAGTATTGTCTCTAATCTCATTGCTTTCCCTCTGACACATCTGAGCTATCATCATAACTAATCTCTGAAAACGATGAAAGGTTGACAAGATGGTTCAGGACACTGTCACAGGTTCTGTCCACCACATATATGGATTTACTTCAGATTACTGTTGACACTTTGACAGTCAGTTAAAAAGCTGACTTTCAAATCATCAGCATTTGATTTGGATCCCTTCTGTGGCTTTAAGGTCATGAGGAAGTGTATTTCTTATAGTTCTCCTGTGTATGTGTTGCAGTGGCTGATGACGTTCGCAGAGGATACCTACGAGGTGACAGTGGTATAGCCTGCTGAAGAACCGATGGCCAACCCTGGAGAGATAGGAAAGGAGTGGTGGTCAGCTCAGAACCTTTCTTCACCCGAGTGTCCAGAACATATGGTCGTAGGTCTGATGACACAACTATAAAGTCCCACGTGAGCGTTGAAGTCCCCCAGAAGAACTACGGAGTCCCCAGTAGGGGCACCCTGCAACACCCCATCCAAGGACTCCAAGAAGGCTGGGGGAAACCTCAACGTACAGGCACCGAGCCGGGGGCCTACGAGTAGATCCACACCTGCTCGACGCCTCTCACCATGTGCAACTCAAGCTTGGAATAGAGTACAACCCCTCTCGGGGAGCTTGGCTCCAGAACCCGTGCCATGTGTTGAGATGAGCCCGACTATATCCAGCGGCTAGTCTAGCCGGTATCTCTCAACCTCATGCACCAGCTCGGGTTCTTTCCCCGCCAGAGTGGTGATATTCCATGTTCCCAAAGCCAGTTTTGGCAGCGGGGGATCGGTGCGGCAGGGCCTCCGCGCTTGTCTGCCAACCCATCTACATCGCACCGGACCGCTTTTAGTCTGGCCTGTCACCTAGGACCAATATGCCATGGGAGACCCTATCAGGGGCAAATTGCCCACGGACAACACAGCTTCCTAGGACAATTCGGGCTCTCAAACCCATCCACCACAATAATTCTATAGACAAAAAAAAAAGAATAAAGCCATATTAAAATGTAAAACTAGAGTTCTGACAATATTCTTTATAATTCATTTCATTTAATTCATTATTTTTAGAGTAATAAAGTCAAATTAATTTTTCCAAACATTTCCATTTTCAGTTGCTATAGCTGTTCTAGCTTTATAGTGCAAAGTGACCTGAAGTTGCAGCTACGTTTATAGAGTGTAAGCCTACCCGCCGTACTGCAGCTCAGGTACAAGCAGGAAGAGTAGGTAATTAAGGTAATTAAGCTAATTATTGGAAATTGAACAACTCTCTTCTTAAACATGAGGAAGTCAAAATAAAAATTGCACAGATAGTTACAAAGCTATGGATGGTGATATGATATAGGCTTCGCCAGAATGAGAAGGTTGTAATAGGGCAGGAACATCAAGTCCTGGGTCTGAAATCACAGGTCGGGAACAACGTGTCTGATGTTGCAGGTCTGAGACTGCATCTCCTTTTCTTTTCAGTGGCCCAAAATAGATCAGTTCTTCCTCCATTTGGAGTTAAAGAGCTAAAATCACTTCATATAGCCATGATTTCTGATGACATATTATCCACTTTTTGCTTTTTTGGTTTTTGAGGGAGCCGGTCCGCGGTTGCAGGTCCGAAATCCCGGGTCCAAATTCCGAAATCCCGGGTCCAAAGTCCCAGGTGCGAAATCCCTAATGAACCTCACTATAGCAGAGCTTTGTCCAGACTTTGTTTCTTCCCTCTGCAGGCCTGACATTTGAATCAGCTTTGTTTGTCATTACCAAAGACTGACTGTTTCATTCAAGATTTATTTGCTTTAAAATATTGAATCATCACAAGGGAGTTCTCCTTGAAGCCATACGGACATCATATTGTCTTCAGTCCACACAAACATAAATGCAGTTTACCTCAGCGATATATATATATATATATATACCTTGTGCCTTTTTAATTTGTCGGTTATTGATCTATGGATCAGTTGTTTGTAAAGAACTTGCCTTACTTTTCTGTCTTTATATTTTTGTGCCACTGTTTATCAGTGTTTATCAAAATGGACTGTCTGTTTTTAGTGTGAATGAATTGTTCAGGATTTTATTTGAATGGCGTATCAGTAATAAATCTTTTTTTAAAAATCAAACAATACTTGCTGTTATTATTTAGATGGTGGAAAGTACATTTACTGAAATACTTGTGGTAGTTTTACTTGAGTATTTGTTTTATACTTATTCTCTACTATTATTATTTGTTCATATGTTACATAAGGTTGTTTTTTGAATATGAAGCACTAAAATGACAATGAGTTCATCAACTCCAAACAGGAAGTTGTTAAGCTCTATGTATAGCTCAGAATGATAAACTGCAGACACTTAGTGATCTGAGTTTATTGGATCAAATCACAGTCCCCATAATTAGATGTTTTCTCAACAGCAGTGTAATAATAAATAGAACTTCCGACCACGTTGAACACAGCTAGATGTATAGCTCAGTATGATAAACTGCATCCTGATAAGCAGCAGCCCAGTAATTATCTGAGATCGTGGGATCGAATCCCAGTTCCAAAATTTAGATGTTTTCTCAACAGCAGTGTAATAATAAATAGAACTTCCGACCCATGCGGGCCGATCCGCGGTTGCGGGTCCGAAATCCCGGGTCCAAATTCCAAAATCCCAGGTGTGAAATCCCTAGTGAACCTCACTATAGCAGAGCTTTGTCCAGACTTTGTTTCTTCCCTCTGCAGGCCTGACATTTGAATCAACTTTGTTTGTCATTACCAAAGTTTCATTCAAGATTTATTTGCTTTAAAATATTGAATCATCACAAGGGAGTTCTCCTTGAAGCCATACAGACATCATATTGTCTTCAGTCCACACAAACATAAATGCAGTTTACCTCAGCGATATATATATATATATATACCTTGTGCCTTTTTAATTTGTCTGTTATTGATCTATGGATCAGTTTTTTGTAAAGAACTTGCCTTACTTTTCTGTCTTTATATTTTTGTGCCACTGTTTATCAAAATGGACTGTCTGTTTTTAGTGTCAATGAATTGTTCAGGATTTTTATTTGAATGGTGTATCAGTGTTTTCATGTTCAGTACAGCTGAGGTATAGCTCAGTACGATAAGCTGCAGACACTTTGTGATCTGAGTTTATGGGATCTAATCCCAGTTCAAGCATTTAGATGTTTTCTCCTCAGCAGTGTGAATAATAAGTAGAACTTCTGACCATGTTCTGTAGAGCCTAGGTATAGCTCAGTACGATAAGCTGCAGACACTTGGTGATCTGAGTTTATGGGATCTAATCCCAGTTCAAGCATTTAGATGTTTTCTCCTCAGCAGTGTGAATAATAAGTAGAACTTCTGACCACATTCAGGAACGCTGAGCTATAGCTCTGTAAGATAAGCTGCAGACACTTGGTGATCTGAGTTTATGGGATCAAATCCCAGTTCAAGCATTTCATTTAGATGTTTTCTCCACAGCAGTGTGAATAATAAGTAGAACTTCTGACCATGTTCAGTAGAGCTGAGGTATAGCTCAGTACGATAAGCTGCAGACACTTGGTGATCTGAGTTTATGGGATCTAATCCCAGTTCAAGCATTTAGATGTTTTCTCCTCAGCAGTGTGAATAATAAGTAGAATTTCTGACCACATTCAGGAGAGCTGAGCTATAGCTCTGTAAGATAAGCTGCAGACACTTGGTGATCTGAGTTTATGGGATCAAATCCCAGTTCAAGCATTTCATTTAGATGTTTTCTCCACAGCAGTGTGAATAATAAGTAGAACTTCTGACCATGTTCAGTAGAGCTGAGGTATAGCTCAGTACGATAAGCTGCAGACACTTGGAGATCTGAGTTTATGGGATCAAATCCCAGTTCAAGCATTTCATTTAGATGTTTTCTCCACAGCAGTGTGAATAATAGGTAGAACTTCTGCCCATATTCAATAGAGCTGAGATATAGCTCAGTGAGATAAGTTACATGCATTGAATGACATGAAATCATAGAATCAACAGGATGGGACTTTAAACCTGGCATTTCGTATCCAGGATTTCAGACCCACAACCGCAGACCGGCCTGCTCAAAAACACAATAGGCAAGAAGTGCATAATCAGAAATCATCAACTGATTTTTAGCTCTTTAACTCCAACTGGAGGAAGAACCTATCTAATTTGGGCCACTGAAAAGAAAAAGATGCAGTCTCAGACACCACCCTCAGACCTGCAACGTCGGACCCGCGGACCGGCCCCTCAAAAACCAACTGAGCTATACCTCAGCTCCTTGGACACACTTGACACACTTGTTTTTGGATGGGTCTTTCTGCAGCTGCAGGTCCACAATCCCAGGTCAGGAATCGCAGGTCACACTTCCATAATCTCAGCTCAGATCATTACTGGTCTGCAGCTTATCATACTGAGCTATACATCCAGCTGTATTTGACATGGTTACAAGTTCTATTTATTATTACACTGCAGTGGAGAAAACATCTAAATTTTGGAAATGGGATTCAAACCCACAATCTCAGATCATTACTGGGCTGCTGCTGATCAGGCTGCAGCTGATCATGCTGAGCTATACCTCAGCTCTGCTGAATGTGGTCACAAGTTCTACTTATTATACACACTACTGTGGAGAAAACATCTAAATGAAATGCTTCAAGTGGGATGTGATCCCATAAACTTAGATCACCAAGTGTCTGCAGCTTATCATGCTGAGCTATACCTCAGCTCTGCTGAATGTGGTCACAAGTTCTACTTATTATTCACACTGCTGTGGAGAAAACATCTAAATGAAATGCTGGAACAGGGATTTGATCCTATAAACTCAGATCAACAAGTGGCTGCAGCTTATCATACTGAGCTATACCTCAGCTCTGTTGAACAAGGTCAGATACCTACTATAGGTAGGTATACCTACAACTCTATGACTTCATGTTTGGAACTTGTATTTATTGTATTCACAGTATTGAGGAGAAAACTGAGAGAACATCATTGATCTTGCTGATCAATCAGTATTTGAAGTATTTTTTGTTTGTTTGGTTTTACTTCCTAAAAATCGTCTTTTTTTTTTTATAGGGCACTGTTCTCATTCGTAAGAAAAACCGGACCATATAGGAAAATGTAGTATAGGTAGTATCGATCCAGACTCCAGATCAGAAGGTGGCGGTAATGCACACCAAACGTTGCTCGCCAACTGCCATAAAACAACAGAAGAAGAACCTTAGCTAACCTTGAGCAATATTCTGATGAGACAAGAGAAATGCAGGATTTAGGTGTTACTGCTTATAGTGTTTGTCAGGATTACTGTGTTGACTGAAGTTACAAAATGAGTTTGTGTTTACAAAAATAAGCATTGCTTCACCTTAACTTAAAAAAGGGAATGGTTTACATGTTAAAATGTTAATGTGTAAGATGTGTATATTTTATGGCTAATGCAGAAGTTTTATATTGAATTAAAATTCAATATAGTTGACAGCTGGAAATTGCAATTGCTATCTATATTTTTTTTAAATATTCTTCATCATAATATAATTTATATTATATTTACTGTAATAGTTGTATAACTTTTTTGCTTAATGTATACAAAAGAAAGGGACCGAGGAGCAGAGCAGCTTCCAGGTGGAACCTTTGCCAACGGAGCAGTTTTTACTTCCGGGTTGCCTTAAGGTAAGAACGTAAACATCCGGGAGAGGCGCCAAGATGGCTACCGAGTAGGGTCGAAAAGTCGAGTCCTGCAAAAAAAAGAAGTTTTGAATGGTGAAAAACAGATAGATTCCGTGTTTAAACAACTTTTGGGACAACTAGATTCGTTCCACTGAAGATTGACAGCAACTTGATGTCGAGTCGAGAAAAAAAGGACGTAAACACGAGCGAGTACGTTAAATATGTTGATCTTCATCATTTGGTTTACGTTCAGAGGGACGGAGGTGGAGGCTCCGACTGGGGCTGTGACTGACTGGGGCTTGAGTGCGGGCTAGCCTGTACTGAGTGGATGGAGGTCAGCCGGCTCCAGGGCAGGCTGCAGAGGGACGGAGGTGGAGGCTCCGACTGGGGCTGTGACTGACTGGGGCTTGAGTGCGGGCTAGCCTGTACTGAGTGGATGGAGGTCAGCCGGCTCCAGGGCAGGCTGCAGAGGGACGGAGGTGGAGGCTCCGACTGGGGCTGTGACTGACTGGGGCTTGAGTGCGGGCTAGCCTGTACTGAGTGGATGGAGGTCAGCCAGCTCCAGGGCAGGCTGCAGAGGGACGGAGGTGGAGGCTCCGACTGGGGCTGTGACTGACTGGGGCTTGAGTGCGGGCTAGCCTGTACTGAGTGGATGGAGGTCAACCGGCTCCAGGGCAGGCTGCAGAGGGACGGAGGTGGAGGCTCCGACTGGGGCTGTGACTGACTGGGACTTGAGTGCGGGCTAGCCGGTATGGAGTGGCTGGGGGTCAGCCGGCTCCAGGGCAGGCTGCAGAGGGACGGAAGAAGTGAAAGAAGAAAGAGGAAAAAAAGAGGAATGGAGGTGGAGGCTCCGACTGAGGCTTAGGTGTGTGGCTAGCCGGTATGGAGTGGCTGGAGGTGAGGGCTCCAGGGCAGGCTGCAGAGGAATGGAGGTGGAGGCTCCGACTGGGGCTGTGACTGACTGGGGCTTGAGTGCGGGCTAGCCTGTACTGAGTGGATGGAGGTCAGCCGGCTCCAGGGCAGGCTGCAGAGGGACGGAGGTGGAGGCTCCGACTGGGGCTGTGACTGACTGGGGCTTGAGTGCGGGGCTAGCCTGTACTGAGTGGATGGAGGTCAGCCGGCTCCAGGGCAGATGGCAGAGGGACGGAAGAAGTGAAAGAAGAAAGAGGAAAAAAAGAGGAATGGAGGTGGAGGCTCCGACTGAGGCTTAGGTGTGTGGCTAGCCGGTATGGAGTGGCTGGAGGTGAGGGCTCCAGGGCAGGCTGCAGAGGAATGGAGGTGGAGGCTCCGACTGGGGCTGTGACTGACTGGGGCTTGAGTGCGGGCTAGCCTGTACTGAGTGGATGGAGGTCAGCCGGCTCCAGGGCAGGCTGCAGAGGGACGGAAGAAGTGAAAGAGAAAGAGGAAAAAAAGAGGAATGGAGGTGGAGGCTCCGACTGGGGCTTAGGTGTGTGGCTAGCCGGTATGGAGTGGCTGGAGGTGAGCCGGCTCCAGGGCAGGCCGCAGAGGAATGGAGGTGGAGGCTCCGACTGGGGCTGTGACTGACTGGGGCTTGAGTGTGGGCTAGCCGGTATGGAGTGGCTGGGGGTGAGGGCTCCAGGGCAGGCTGCAGAGGGACGGAGGTGGAGGCTCCGACAGGGGCTGTGACTGACTGGGGCTTGAGTGCGGGCTAGCCTGTACTGAGTGGATGGAGGTCAGCCGGCTCCAGGGCAGGCTGCAGAGGGACGGAGGTGGAGGCTCCGACTGGGGCTGTGACTGACTGGGGCTTGAGTGCGGGCTAGCCTGTACTGAGTGGATGGAGGTCAGCCGGCTCCAGGGCAGGCTGCAGAGGGACGGAGGTGGAGGCTCCGACTGGGGCTGTGACTGACTGGGGCTTGAGTGCGGGCTAGCCTGTACTGAGTGGATGGAGGTCAGCCGGCTCCAGGGCAGGCTGCAGAGGGACGGAAGAAGTGAAAGAAGAAAGAGGAAAAAAAGAGGAATGGAGGTGGAGGCTCCGACTGGGGCTTAGGTGTGTGGCTAGCCGGTATGGAGTGGCTGGAGGTGAGGGCTCCAGGGCAGGCTGCAGAGGAATGAAGGTGGAGGCTCCGACTGGGGCTGTGACTGACTGGGGCTTGAGTGCGGGCTAGCCTGTACTGAGTGGATGGAGGTCAGCCGGCTCCAGGGCACTTACATATTAAGTTTATTCACCAAATAATGCTGCTGATTCCTTTAAGTGCAATGAATGCTAAGTATGTCACTTTCTATTTTTTTAGACTTCTGGTTGGTTTCCCAAAACTTAAAATAACGAGACGTGACAGTCGACATTCTGTCCCTTCAGTGATCATAAAGCTGTCTACATTTCTATTAGGTTATTTACGTCTGATACAGGTAATTAAGCTAATTATTGGAAATTGAACAACTCTCTTCTTAAACATGAGGAAGTCAAAATAAAAATTGCGCAGATAGTTACAAAGCTATGTATGGTGATATGATATAGGCTTCAGCAGCATGAGAAGGTTGTAATAGGGCAGGAACATCAAGTCCCGGGTCCGAAATCACAGGTCGAGAACAACGGGTCTGATGTTGCAGGTCTGAGACTGCATCTCTTTTTCTTTTCAGTGGCCCAAAACAGATCAGTTCTTCCTCCATTTGGAGTTAAAGAGCTAAAATCACTTCATATAGCCATGATTTCCGATGACATATTATCCACTATTTGCTTTTTTGGTTTTTGAGGGGGCCGGTCCGCGGTTGCGGGTCCGAAATCCCGGGTCCAAAGTCCCGGTCCGAAATCCCGGGTCCAAAATCCCAGGTGTGAAATCCCTAGTGAACCTCACTATAGCAGAGCTTTGTCCAGACTTTGTTTCTTCCCTCTGCAGGCCTGACATTTGAATCAACTTTGTTTGTCATTACCAAAGACTGACTGTTTCATTCAAGATTTATTTGCTTTAAACGTCTCCCCTGTGTTTGAAATCCTGAGGGTGAGGGAGGAAAAATGTTCAAGTATTGAATTATTATTTTTCACTTTTGTTTCAGAATTATGGCTCTCTGTGACGGTGCTATGATTTCAATCAAAGTTCATTCGGGTAAGTGCGAGCTGCTTGTGCTTGAGTCAGCGTTTTGCTCCTGTTACCACTCAAGAGTCCAACATGAGAGGGAGGGGAAAAGTGGGGGGGAGATGCAGGGAGGAAGAGGATGAGGGGGGAAAATGTTGAAGTATTGAATTATTATTTTGCACTTTTGTTTCAGAATTATGGCTCTCTGTGACGGTGCTATGATTTTCATAATTAAAACATCTGTCTACTGTGCCATGTTGAATTACATACATTTACAGACAAAATATTTTATTTAGTAGTTTTATTAATAGTTCTGTATTAAAAATATGTTGACATGACTGGTGTTGAGGGGTAAAAGTGTTTTATGAGAGCAATAGTTAGTATTCTTCATAATTGTGAGTGAAATCTCTTGACCAGATGGAGCCTGGGCCCCATGTATCAAGGCTGAGTCTTTGGCAGCAGACTAGGACCCTTTGCTGTGAGTCCTGCCCCCTCTCATTGCCACGTTTCCACGTTTTTTGCTTGAGAGAGATTCTAAGTATTGGGTACTCTTGGATTAGACTCTGAGAACAGAGCATTGTGCACACAAAGCATGCGGAGCCTTAAAAGGACAAGGGTTGAAAAACAGCAGACATTTACAAGACAATGTTACACAGGCTGAATGTCATTTATTGATCTTTAAAATGCCATGTTATCAACTTCGGAAGCTCTTGCCCCAAGTCATTAATTACACATTTGCTTTAGTCAATCTGATTGACTAAAGCAAATGCATTGACGATGATAAATATAACATTTGCGCAAAAAAAAGTTTTAGCTCAGGGAGATGGGATCCTGACCCGCAATCCTGGAAAGCAGGTTCGAATCCCAGCTGTCTCGTTCTTTCAAAATGTAGCTTCTGTTTGACACAGCTGAGCTTCCAGAGTCTGAGGTTGATGGTTCAAATCCTGATGTTCAGATGAGTCTCTGCGTTTTGTCCTCTGAAGTTTGAAATGTCAGAAGTAGAACAGGAACAATTGTTCTGTCCCGTCTAGAGGAAACCTGACCATAGCATAAAAATGTGACTCCTCTTTCCAAACTCCAAGGATGACCAGTGTTACAACAATCAAGTCCAAACAGGATTTATTTACATTTCTTTACAAAGATACAAATTTCAAATGTTTACAGCAACTTCATTTAACAAAGTGAAGGACAGAAAATACATGAAACTTCACTTCCAAACATAAAAACGAGAGAAAAACAAAAAGGGTTTCCTTCCTGTTACAGCAATACAGAATATTTACAATATATACAAAAGAAACTTCACTACAACAATCATCTAATCACCAATTAGCACAAAGTGATGAGGCAGACAGGAAGAGGAGGAGTCACTGATGGGATCCACAGCTGTGTTAATGAGGCGCCATCAGTCTCCTGTCCAATCAGCAGCCTCCAGGTGTAACTCTGAAAGAACAGAACAAAGTGTCAGCATCAGGAGAACAAAAAAAACTAAATAGCAAATACAAGTAGACCAATTTTATGTCTTTTTGTCAGACTGAGAAGATCTTGCATGATTGTTTGATATTTTTTGAACATTGAGCAACACTACAAACGCAGAAAAGCTAATTATCTGAGCAGTGAGACGTTTTTCTCCACGAGGGTCTGAGATGTGTTCACAGCAACAGGGAAAAACCGAACAACACATTTTACCTAAACTATGAGCCACTCTGCAAAAACGGGATCTCTGTTGCGTCACATGAACTCATTTGGAACACTTGGCAGCGTAATGGCGCACGCAGGAGGACAGGACGAGTCGGGGCAGCAGGAGCGGCAACAGTAGGATTTTCTGTTACTTTTCATTCTGTGGAATCGGGAAACACGTTTTTTAAAGCCAAATCATTCACAAGTACAAAATCAAGACCGTCAAAAAGCAGTCGATCCCGCACAACTCCTCTAACTGTGCGCCGTATCATGCGTAAAACTCACTACACCAAGATATCAGACCCACAAAATGATTTTTCAGAGATAGAAAGGACCCACATAACGCCGAGATGAAGTGTGATTACCCCAGTCTCACACTGTCCGCTTCACTGACAGTCGGAGAAAAGAAAACTTGCGTCTCTCCCCACGTGTGTCATGGTTTAATTGGCCAGAAAATAAATCTATTAATGCAACATAAGGAGAAGATTTTATTTTTCCACGGTTTCTTTTTAATGAAGGACAGACTGCAATGAAGACGAGCAAACAAATAAAACACCTGACTTATCAACTAAGAGCTTTATGCTGATATTTCTTTGTATTTAAAAGGTAGTTGAACATCAACAGATCAGCATTGAACATATTTTTTATACACTTGTTTAGTTGATTAAAGAAAAAACAGAAATAAGAATAATCATAATAAATACTTACCCAACAAAAAAAGGTCATCATCACACAGCAGCCTGGTCAGGTTGAAAGAGGAGAAGAGGAGCCACAGGCAGCCTTTTTTTCCTTCTCCATTTAGTAGCTGTCCCTACTCTAGCAATCAGTCGGAATGAATCAATTGGAAGTTCACCAATTTAACATTTTCTGTATGTGTTTAGCTCCTTTTACAACCATTCCTTGGACATTATTCTCAAGTTACACACATTTAAAGTGTTAAAGATTTCATTTAGATTTTTGATGCTGAGTTAAAGTCTTGCAAACAAATCTTGTCTCCCCCGCAACATGACTGAAGGAGACTTGACTAATTGTATTAAAAAGTCAAACTTAAGAATCATGTAACACACGAATCATGTAACACACGTGTGAGTGACACACGTGACACACGCGCGTGTGACACACGTGACACACGTGCGTGTGACACACGTGACACACGTGACACACTTGACACACGTGACACACTTGACACACTTGGGATCTAATCCCAGTTCAAGCATTTAGATGTTTTCTCCTCAGCAGTGTGAATAATAAGTAGAACTTCTGACCACATTCAGGAGAGCTGAGCTATAGCTCTGTAAGATAAGCTGCAGACACTTGGTGATCTGAGTTTATGGGATCAAATCCCAGTTCAAGCATTTCATTTAGATGTTTTCTCCACAGCAGTGTGAATAATAGTAGAACTTCTGACCACATTCAGGAGAGCTGAGCTATAGCTCTGTGAGATAACCTGTATACACTTGGTGATCTGAGTTTATGGGATCAAATCCCAGTTCAAGCATTTCATTTACATGTTTTCTCCACAGCAGTGTGAATAATAAGTAGAACTTCTGACCATGTTCAGTAGAGCTGAGGTATAGCTCAGTACGATAAGCTGCAGACACTTTGTGATCTGAGTTTATGGGATCTAATCCCAGTTCAAGCATTTAGATGTTTTCGCCTCAGCAGTGTGAATAATAAGTAGAACTTCTGACCACATTCAGGAGAGCTGAGCTATAGCTCTGTAAGATAGGCTGCAGACACTTTGTGATCTGAGTTTATGGGATCTAATCCCAGTTCAAGCATTTAGATGTTTTCGCCTCAGCAGTGTGAATAATAAGTAGAACTTCTGACCACATTCAGGAGAGCTGAGCTATAGCTCTGTAAGATAGGCTGCAGACACTTGGTGATCTGAGTTTATGGGATCAAATCCCAGTTCAAGCATTTCATTTAGATGTTTTCTCCACAGCAGTGTGAATAATAAGTAGAACTTCTGACCATGTTCAGTAGAGCTGAGGTATAGCTCAGTACGATAAGCTGCAGACACTTGGAGATCTGAGTTTATGGGATCAAATCCCAGTTCAAGCATTAAGATGTTTTCTCCACAGCAGTGTGAATAATAGGTAGAACTTCTGCCCATATTCAATAGAGCTGAGATATAGCTCAGTGAGATAAGTTACATGCATTGAATGACATGAAATCATAGAATCAACAGGATGGGACTTTAAACCTGGCATTTCGTATCCAGGATTTCAGACCCACAACCGCAGACCGGCCTGCTCAAAAACACAATAAGCAAGAAGTGCATAATCAGAAATCATCAACTGATTTTTAGCTCTTTAACTCCAACTGGAGGAAGAACCTATCTAATTTGGGCCACTGAAAAGAAAAAGATGCAGTCTCAGACACCACCCTCAGACCCGCAATTTCGGACCCGGGAATTCGGACCCGGGTTTTCGGACCCGGGACTTCGGACCCACGACTTCGGACCCGCAACCGCGGACCCTCAAAAACCCAAAAAGCAGGAGGTGGATAATATGTCATCAGAAATTATGGCTATATGACGCGATATTAACTCCAACTGGAGGAAGAACCTATCTATTTTGGGCCACTGAAAAGAAAAAGATGCAGTCTCAGACACCACCCTCAGACCTGCAACGTCAGACCCGCGGACCGGCCCCTCAAAAACCAACTGAGCTATACCTCAGCTACTTGATCACACTTGATCACGTTTTTGGGTGGGTCTTTCTGCAGCTGCAGGTCCACAATCCCGGGTCAGGAATCGCAGGTCACACTTCCATAATCTCAGCTCAGATCATTACTGGTCTGCAGCTTATCATACTGAGCTATACATCCAGCTGTATTTGACATGGTTACAAGTTCTATTTATTATTACACTGCAGTGGAGAAAACATCTAAATTTTGGAAATGGGATTCAAACCCACAATCTCAGATCATTACTGGGCTGCTGCTGATCAGGCTGCAGCTGATCGTGCTGAGCTATACCTCAGCTCTGCTGAATGTGGTCACAAGTTCTACTTATTATTCACACTGCTGTGGAGAAAACATCTAAATGAAATGCTGGAACTGGGATTTGATCCTATAAACTCAGATCAACAAGTGGCTGCAGCTTATCATACTGAGCTATACCTCAGCTCTGTTGAACAAGGTCAGATACCTACTATAGGTAGGTATACCTACAACTCTATGACTTCATGTTTGGAACTTGTATTTATTGTATTCACAGTATTGAGGAGAAAACTGAGAGAACATCATTGATCTTGCTGATCAATCAGTATTTGAAGTATTTTTTGTTTGTTTGGTTTTACTTGCTAAAAATCGTCTTTTTTTTTTTTATAGGGCACTGTTCTCATTCGTAAGAAAAACCGGACCATATAGGAAAATGTAGTATAGGTAGTATCGATCCAGACTCCAGATCAGAAGGTGGCGGTAATGCACACCAAACGTTGCTCGCCAACTGCCATAAAACAACAGAAGAAGAACCTTAGCTAACCTTGAGCAATATTCTGATGAGACAAGAGAAATGCAGGATGTAGGTGTTACTGCTTATAGTGTTTGTCAGGATTACTGTGTTGACTGAAGTTACAAAATGAGTTCGTGTTTACAAAAATAAGCATTGCTTCACCTTAACTTAAAAAAGGGAATGGTTTACATGTTAAAATGTTAATGTGTAAGATGTGTATATTTTATGGCTAAAAAATAATATGGCTATATTAAAATTCAATATAGTTGACAGCTGGAAATTGCAATTGCTATCTATATTTTTTTTAAATATTCTTCATCATAATATAATTTATATTATATTGACTGTAATAGTTGTATAACTTTCTTGCTTAATGTATGACACACGTGCGTGACACACGTGCGTGACACGCGTGACACACGTGCGTGACACACGTGACACACGTGCGTGACACACGTGACACACGTGCGTGACACACGTGACACACGTGCGTGACACACGTGACACACGTGCGTGACACACGTGACACACGTGCGTGACACACGTGACACACGTGCGTGACACACTTGACACACTTGGGATCTAATCCCAGTTCAAGCATTTAGATGTTTTCTCCTCAGCAGTGTGAATAATAAGTAGAACTTCTGACCACATTCAGGAGAGCTGAGCTATAGCTCTGTAAGATAAGCTGTATACACTTGGTGATCTGAGTTTATGGGATCAAATCCCAGTTCAAGCATTTCATTTAGATGTTTTCTCCACAGCAGTGTGAATAATAAGTAGAACTTCTGACCATGTTCAGTAGAGCTGAGGTATAGCTCAATACGATAAGCTGCAGACACTTTGTGATCTGAGTTTATGGGCTCTAATCCCAGTTCAAGCATTTAGATGTTTTCGCCTCAGCAGTGTGAATAATAAGTAGAACTTCTGACCACATTCAGGAGAGCTGAGCTATAGCTCTGTAAGATAGGCTGCAGACACTTGGTGGTATGAGTTTATGGGATCAAATCCCAGTTCAAGCATTTCATTTAGATGTTTTCTCCACAGCAGTGTGAATAATAAGTAGAACTTCTGACCATGTTCAGTGGAGCTGAGGTATAGCTCAGTACGATAAGCTGCAGACACTTGGTGATCTGAGTTTATGGGATCAAATCCCAGTTCAAGCATTAAGATGTTTTCTCCACAGCAGTGTGAATAATAGGTAGAACTTCTGTCCATATTCAATAGAGCTGAGATATAGCTCAGTGAGATAAGTTACATGCATTGAATGACATGAAATCATAGAATCAACAGGATGGGACTTTAAACCTGGCATTTCGTATCCAGGATTTCAGACCCACAACCGCAGACCGGCCTGCTCAAAAACACAAAAAGCAAGAAGTGCAAAATCAGAAATCATCAACTGATTTTTAGCTCTTTAACTCCAACTGGAGGAAGAACCTATCTAATTTGGGCCACTGAAAAGAAAAAGATGCAGTCTCAGACACCACCCTCAGACCCGCAATTTCGGACCCGGGAATTCGGACCCGGGAATTCGGACCCGGGTTTTCGGACCCGGGACTTCGGACCCACGACTTCGGACCCGCGACCGCGGACCCTCAAAAACCCAAAAAGCAGGAGGTGGATAATATGTCATCAGAAATTATGGCTATATGACGCGATATTAACTCCAACTGGAGGAAGAACCTATCTATTTTGGGCCACTGAAAAGAAAAAGATGCAGTCTCAGACACCACCCTCAGACCTGCAACGTCAGACCCGCGGACCGGCCCCTCAAAAACCAACTGAGCTATACCTCAGCTACTTGATCACACTTGATCACGTTTTTGGGTGGGTCTTTCTGCAGCTGCAGGTCCACAATCCCGGGTCAGGAATCGCAGGTCACACTTCCATAATCTCAGCTCAGATCATTACTGGTCTGCAGCTTATCATACTGAGCTATACATCCAGCTGTATTTGACATGGTTACAAGTTCTATTTATTATTACACTGCAGTGGAGAAAACATCTAAATTTTGGAAATGGGATTCAAACCCACAATCTCAGATCATTACTGGGCTGCTGCTGATCAGGCTGCAGCTGATCGTGCTGAGCTATACCTCAGCTCTGCTGAATGTGGTCACAAGTTCTACTTATTATTCACACTGCTGTGGAGAAAACATCTAAATGAAATGCTGGAACTGGGATTTGATCCTATAAACTCAGATCAACAAGTGGCTGCAGCTTATCATACTGAGCTATACCTCAGCTCTGTTGAACAAGGTCAGATACCTACTATAGGTAGGTATACCTACAACTCTATGACTTCATGTTTGGAACTTGTATTTATTGTATTCACAGTATTGAGGAGAAAACTGAGAGAACATCATTGATCTTGCTGATCAATCAGTATTTGAAGTATTTTTTGTTTGTTTGGTTTTACTTGCTAAAAATCGTCTTTTTTTTTTTTATAGGGCACTGTTCTCATTCGTAAGAAAAACCGGACCATATAGGAAAATGTAGTATAGGTAGTATCGATCCAGACTCCAGATCAGAAGGTGGCGGTAATGCACACCAAACGTTGCTCGCCAACTGCCATAAAACAACAGAAGAAGAACCTTAGCTAACCTTGAGCAATATTCTGATGAGACAAGAGAAATGCAGGATGTAGGTGTTACTGCTTATAGTGTTTGTCAGGATTACTGTGTTGACTGAAGTTACAAAATGAGTTTGTGTTTACAAAAATAAGCATTGCTTCACCTTAACTTAAAAAAGGGAATGGTTTACATGTTAAAATGTTAATGTGTAAGATGTGTATATTTTATGGCTAAAAAATAATATGGCTATATTAAAATTCAATATAGTTGACAGCTGGAAATTGCAATTGCTATCTATATTTTTTTTAAATATTCTTCATCATAATATAATTTATATTATATTGACTGTAATAGTTGTATAACTTTCTTGCTTAATGTATGACACACGTGCGTGACACGTGCGTGACACGCGTGACACACGTGTGTGACACACGTGCGTGACACGCGTGACACATGTGCGTGACACACGTGCGTGACACACGTGACACACGTGCGTGACACACGTGACACACGTGCGTGACACACGTGACACACGTGCGTGACACACGTGACACACGTGCGTGACACACTTGACACACTTGACACACTTGGGATTTAATCCCAGTTCAAGCATTTAGGAGATGTTTTCTCCTCAGCAGTGTGAATAATAAGTAGAACTTCTGACCACATTCAGGAGAGCTGAGCTATAGCTCTGTAAGATAAGCCGTATACACTTGGTGATCTGAGTTTATGGGATCAAATCCCAGTTCAAGCATTTCATTTAGATGTTTTCTCCACAGCAGTGTGAATAATAAGTAGAACTTCTGACCATGTTCAGTAGAGCTGAGGTATAGCTCAGTACGATAAGCTGCAGACACTTTGTGATCTGAGTTTATGGGATCTAATCCAAGTTCAAGCATTTAGATGTTTTCGCCTCAGCAGTGTGAATAATAAGTAGAACTTCTGACCACATTCAGGAGAGCTGAGCTATAGCTCTGTAAGATAAGCCGTATACACTTGGTGATCTGAGTTTATGGGATCAAATCCCAGTTCAAGCATTTCATTTAGATGTTTTCTCCACAGCAGTGTGAATAATAAGTAGAACTTCTGACCATGTTCAGTAGAGCTGAGGTATAGCTCAGTACGATAAGCTGCAGACACTTTGTGATCTGAGTTTATGGGATCTAATCCCAGTTCAAGCATTTCATTTAGATGTTTTCTCCACAGCAGTGTGAATAATAAGTAGAACTTCTGACCATGTTCAGTAGAGCTGAGGTATAGCTCAGTACGATAAGCTGCAGACACTTTGTGATCTGAGTTTATGGGATCTAATCCAAGTTCAAGCATTTAGATGTTTTCGCCTCAGCAGTGTGAATAATAAGTAGAACTTCTGACCATGTTCAGTAGAGCTGAGGTATAGCTCAGTACGATAAGCTGCAGACACTTTGTGATCTTAGTTTATGGGATCTAATCCCAGTTCAAGCATTTAGATGTTTTCGCCTCAGCAGTGTGAATAATAAGTAGAACTTCTGACCACATTCAGGAGAGCTGAGCTATAGCTCTGTAAGATAAGCCGTATACACTTGGTGATCTGAGTTTATGGGATCAAATCCCAGTTCAAGCATTTCATTTAGATGTTTTCTCCACAGCAGTGTGAATAATAAGTAGAACTTGTGACCACATTCAGCAGAGCTGAGGTATAGCTCAGCACGATCAGCTGCAGACCAGTAATGATCTGAGCTGAGATTATGGAAGTGTGACCTGCGATTCCTGACCCGGGATTGTGGACCTGCAGCTGCAGAAAGACCCACCCAAAAACGTGTCAAGTGTGTCAAGTGTGTCAAGTGTGTCAAGTGTGTCAAGTGTGTCAAAGGAGCTGAGGTATAGCTCAGTTGGTTTTTGACGGGCCGGTCCGCGGGTCCGACGTTGCAGGTCTGAGACTGCATCTTTTTCTTTTCAGTGGCCCAAAATAGATAGGTTCTTCCTCCAGTTGGAGTTAATATAGCGTCATATAGCCATAATTTCTGATGACATATTATCCACCTCCTGCTTTTTGGGTTTTTGAGGGTCCGCGGTCGCGGGTCCGAAGTCGTGGGTCCGAAGTCCCGGGTCCGAAGTCCCGGGTCCAAAAACCCGGGTCCGAATTCCCGGGTCCGAAATTGCGGGTCTGAGGGTGGTGTCTGAGACTGCATCTTTTTCTTTTCAGTGGCCCAAATTAGATAGGTTCTTCCTCCAGTTGGAGTTAAAGAGCTAAAAATCAGTTGATGATTTCTGATTATCCACTTCTTGCTTTTTGTGTTTTTGAGCAGGCCGGTCTGCGGTTGTGGGTCTGAAATCCTGGATCCGAAATACCAATTTAAAGTCCCATCCTGTTGATTCTATGATTTCATGTCATTCATCTCACTGAGCTATATCTCAGCTCTATTGAATATGGGCAGAAGTTCTACCTATTATTCACACTGCTGTGGAGAAAACATCTTAATGCGTGAACTGGGATTTGATCCCATGAACTCAGATCACCAAGTGTCTGCAGCTTATCGTACTGAGCTATAGCTCAGCTCTCCTGAATGTGGTCAGAAGTTCTACTTATTATTCACACTGCTGAGGCGAAAACATCTAAATGCTTGAACTGGGATTAGATCCCATAAACTCAGATCACAAAGTGTCTGCAGCTTATCGTACTGAGCTATACCTCAGCTCTACTGAACATGGTCAGAAGTTCTACTTATTATTCACACTGCTGTGGAGAAAACATCTAAATGAAATGCTTGAACTGGGATTTGATCCCATAAACTCAGATCACCAAGTGTATACGGCTTATCTTACAGAGCTATAGCTCAGCTCTCCTGAATGTGGTCAGAAGTTCTACTTATTATTCACACTGCTGAGGAGAAAACATCTAAATGCTTGAACTGGGATTAGATCCCATAAACTCAGATCACAAAGTGTCTGCAGCTTATCGTACTGAGCTATACCTCAGCACTACTGAACATGGTCAGAAGTTCTACTTATTATTCACACTGCTGTGGAGAAAACGTCTAAATGAAATGCTTGAACTGGGATTTGATCCCATAAACTCAGATCACCAAGTGTCTGCAGCTTATCTTACAGTGCTATAGCTCAGCTCTCCTGAATGGGGTCAGAAGTTCTACTTATTATTCACACTGCTGAGGAGAAAACATCTAAATGCTTGAACTGGGATTAGATCCCAAGTGTGTCAAGTGTGTCAAGTGTGTCACGTGTGTCACGTGTGTCACGCACGTGTGTCACGTGTGTCACGCACGTGTGTCACGTGTGTCACGCACGTGTGTCACGCACGTGTGTCACGCACGTGTGTCACGCACGTGTGTCACGCACGTGTGTCACGCACGTGTGTCACGCACGTGTGTCATACATTAAGCAAGAAAGTTATACAACTATTACAGTCAATATAATATAAATTATATTATGATGAAGAATATTTAAAAAAAATATAGATAGCAATTGCAATTTCCAGCTGTCAACTATATTGAATTTTAATATAGCCATATTATTTTTTAGCCATAAAATATACACATCTTACACATTAACATTTTAACATGTAAACCATTCCCTTTTTTAAGTTAAGGTGAAGCAATGCTTATTTTTGTAAACACGAACTCATTTTGTAACTTCAGTCAACACAGTAATCCTGACAAACACTATAAGCAGTAACACCTACATCCTGCATTTCTCTTGTCTCATCAGAATATTGCTCAAGGTTAGCTAAGGTTCTTCTTCTGTTGTTTTATGGCAGTTGGCGAGCAACGTTTGGTGTGCATTACCGCCACCTTTTGATCTGGAGTCTTGATCGATACTACCTATACTACATTTTCCTATATGGTCCGGTTTTTCTTACGAATGAGAACAGTGCCCTATAAAAAAAAAAAAGACGATTTTTAGCAAGTAAAACCAAACAAACAAAAAATACTTCAAATACTGATTGATCAGCAAGATCAATGATGTTCTCTCAGTTTTCTCCTCAATACTGTGAATACAATAAATACAAGTTCCAAACATGAAGTCATAGAGTTGTAGGTATACCTACCTATAGTAGGTATCTGACCTTGTTCAACAGAGCTGAGGTATAGCTCAGTATGATAAGCTGCAGCCACTTGTTGATCTGAGTTTATAGGATCAAATCCCAGTTCCAGCATTTCATTTAGATGTTTTCTCCACAGCAGTGTGAATAATAAGTAGAACTTGTGACCACATTCAGCAGAGCTGAGGTATAGCTCAGCACGATCAGCTGCAGCCTGATCAGCAGCAGCCCAGTAATGATCTGAGATTGTGGGTTTGAATCCCATTTCCAAAATTTAGATGTTTTCTCCACTGCAGTTTAATTATAAATAGAACTTGTAACCATGTCAAATACAGCTGCATGTATAGCTCAGTATGATAAGCTGCAGACCAGTAATGATCTGAGCTGACATTATGGAAGTGTGACCTGCGATTCCTGACCCGGGATTGTGGACCTGCAGCTGCAGAAAGACCCACCCAAAAACGTGATCAAGTGTGATCAAGTAGCTGAGGTATAGCTCAGTTGGTTTTTGAGGGGTCTGACGTTGCAGGTCTGAGGGTGGTGTCTGAGACTGCATCTTTTTCTTTTCAGTGGCCCAAAATAGATAGGTTCTTCCTCCAGTTGGAGTTAATATCGCGTCATATAGCCATAATTTCTGATGACATATTATCCACCTCCTGCTTTTTGGGTTTTTGAGGGTCCGCGGTCGCGGGTCCGAAGTCGTGGGTCCGAAGTCCCGGGTCCGAATTCCCGGGTCCGAAATTGCGGGTCTGAGGGTGGTGTCTGAGACTGCATCTTTTTCTTTTCAGTGGCCCAAATTAGATAGGTTCTTCCTCCAGTTGGAGTTAAAGAGCTAAAAATCAGTTGATGATTTCTGATTTTGCACTTCTTGCTTTTTGTGTTTTTGAGCAGGCCGGTCTGCGGTTGTGGGTCTGAAATCCTGGATATGAAATGCCAGGTTTAAAGTCCCATCCTGTTGATTCTATGATTTCATGTCATTCAATGCATGTAACTTATCTCACTGAGCTATATCTCAGCTCTATTGAATATGGACAGAAGTTCTACCTATTAATCACACTGCTGTGGAGAAAACATCTTAATGCTTGAACTGGGATTTGATCCCATAAA
This sequence comes from Chaunax sp. Z400, assembly GCA_037577475.1. Taxonomy (NCBI): domain Eukaryota; kingdom Metazoa; phylum Chordata; class Actinopteri; order Lophiiformes; family Chaunacidae; genus Chaunax; species Chaunax sp. Z400. The sequence goes on along the minus strand of CM075205.1, from coordinate 526,728 downwards.
CTCAGATCACCAAGTGTCTGCAGCTTATCGTACTGAGCTATACCTCAGCTCCACTGAACATGGTCAGAAGTTCTACTTATTATTCACACTGCTGTGGAGAAAACATCTAAATGAAATGCTTGAACTGGGATTTGATCCCATAAACTCATACCACCAAGTGTCTGCAGCCTATCTTACAGAGCTATAGCTCAGCTCTCCTGAATGTGGTCAGAAGTTCTACTTATTATTCAAACTGCTGAGGCGAAAACATCTAAATGCTTGAACTGGGATTAGATCCCATAAACTCAGATCACAAAGTGTCTGCAGCTTATCGTATTGAGCTATACCTCAGCTCTACTGAACATGGTCAGAAGTTCTACTTATTATTCACACTGCTGTGGAGAAAACATCTAAATGAAATGCTTGAACTGGGATTTGATCCCATAAACTCAGATCACCAAGTGTATACAGCTTATCTTACAGAGCTATAGCTCAGCTCTCCTGAATGTGGTCAGAAGTTCTACTTATTATTCACACTGCTGAGGAGAAAACATCTAAATGCTTGAACTGGGATTAGATCCCAAGTGTGTCACGTGTGTCACGCACGTGTGTCACGTGTGTCACGCACGTGTGTCACGTGTGTCACGCACGTGTGTCACGTGTGTCACGCACGTGTGTCACGTGTGTCACGCACGTGTGTCACGTGTGTCACGCACGTGTGTCACGTGTGTCACGCACGTGTGTCACGTGTGTCACGCACGTGTGTCACGCGTGTCACGCACGTGTGTCACGCGTGTCACGCACGCGTGTCACGCACGCGTGTCACGCACGCGTGTCACGCACGTGTGTCACGCACGTGTGTCACGCATGTGTGTCACGTGTGTCACGCACGTGTGTCACGCACGTGTGTCACGTGTGTCACGCACGTGTGTCACGTGTGCCACGCACGTGTGTCACGCACGTGTGTCACGCACGTGTGTCACGCACGTGTGTCACGCACGTGTGTCACGCACGTGTGTCACGCATTAAGCAAGAAAGTTATACAACTATTACAGTCAATATAATATAAATTATATTATGATGAAGATCCATTGAACACCAGGGACAGCATCTGCTCCCTCCATACCTCTTCATTAGAGGAAATGCATGTTTTTTTGTTTTATTTCTTTGAATGAAAAATTGAGGGTATGGACATGTTTAGAATCACACTGTGTGACATTCCTCATCCTTAATTATTTAACCAGGTAGATTTCCACCCATGCGTTTGTGTTTCCTCATATTCTTTTTCTGGACTAATTCTGCCCCCTACTGGGTTTAGTCTCTTTTTTTTTATTTAACATTATTCCAATTTTTCACTTTACAGCAAAAATAAATAAATAAATAAAAAGCAGCTGTTGAGTGTAGTTTTCAATAAGCAACCTTGTCTTTAACAGGATTCCATGTCCTCATCAGGAAAGCATAGCTACAAAATGTGCTGCTCAAGTTCATGGTGTCTTTCCGATGTCATATTCAGCGAGTGTGGAGCAGAAGTAGCCATCTGTTGTGACTTCACATGTGATGTGATTTCACAGGCTGCTTTTACTGCCTCAAACTATCCTGGCCTCCTCAGCCTGTCTTTATGAGACACATCAAGGACAACTACCTTGTAAAATATGTTTATGAATATGTGTGTGCATTTGTGTGTGTGTTTATGAGGGGAAAGATTGTGCGAGAGAGGACGAAAGGGAGAGGGGGCCACCATCTTATTGCCCAGTAACAAAGGCTGCTCCTGTTAAATCATCCAGCTGAATACGCATAAACACTGAAAGGCATCATTTGCAGATGCAGGTGGAGACGTGACACCATTACTCCGTTCCAGCTACTTGACTAGATTTTTCAAATATTTGTCCTCTAAATGGCTTTACTGGACTTTTGGTTGTGCTCATTCAAATATACATTAAAAGAAACCAGTTTGCAATGTGTATTTAAATTCGATATAACTTAAGATACTCACAACATTCATACATTTTCTTGCACACGAAAAATTTGATGTTTGTTAAAGATGGACAGGACCCAGAAACGGGGACTCAAGCATTTTTGCGATTTGGACTTAAGTTGCAATTAAGTCACCACACATGGTGACTTGATTTGACTTGAGATTCGTCCTCAAGAGACTTGAAACTCGAATGGACTCAAGATGTTGGGCGTTGTGAACCATCTTATTTTTTTGGTGCATTAATATAAAGAAACTTTCTGAAAAGCGGAATACCAATCCTTCCTTTATTATCATGCATGACCTTATGCAAATAGAGCATGCAGCTATGAGTATAATTTGCAGCTAACACCCCATGGCAAGCACAAATAGCACAGCTGCTGTACTATTTGTTATAAACTTTCGCTATGATAACTTCACATGAGGGCCGCACTAAAGAACTGCGAGATCGACCACATCAAACTTTAACAAGCACCTGATAGGTGAGTCACTTTGTAATGCTTTGCTTGCCACGTTTGCTTGCATTGAGTGTTAGCTTGGAAATGACTAGAAGGCTAATTTATTCATCCATTTTCCACTGCCACCATCTGCTGTCTAACATCAAAACAAGAGAAGGACAGCATTTAATATTAGCACTGGCCACAGTTTTATTGTTGAACATGTAACGATGCAGGCTTATTAAGTAACCACTACACTAGAGAGGCTAGAGAAATGCGTGTATTCAAAGTCGAATATAAACTGAAATTCCATGCTTAATAGTATTACAAATATGTATAAGTCTACATCCATTTTTTAGCCACTCTCATTGTACTACAAAGAAAATACATTGTCTACAAAATTAACTTAGAATCAGTTCTTCTCTGCGGTTCCAGGTGGGTTTTGCTGCACATAAAAAAATGTCATATGTTGTGACTCAGCAACAGATAACAAGTCCTCTCTTCTTTCAGTAGAACCTTAATACTTGGCCTATACTGTTGCAGATATCACCTTTAAAGAAAAGCTTTTTTTGTTTAGTTTAAAGTTAAAATATACAAAATTAGTCAGCACTCAGAGAGCACAAACCTCCAAGGCAGCTCAGTTTCCCCATCTTTCATGACAGTTTGAACCCTCACATTTTGACTCCTTGACCATAACAACCTGCCCCTGGATTACATCACATTAGTGTTATTACTAGCTAGTTATTATATTTCAATAATGGGTTTTCTTCAGGCTTTAGCTCTTTGACAGCAAACTGAATCAGCACAGTTTAAGCTATAATTTGATACATCAAAATTTGCTCATAACTTTTAAAATAATCCTGTTGACAGACAAACAAACAAACCAATGCCTGCAAAAATATAACCTCCTTAACGGAGGTAACAACTTGGCATGCAGAAAATGATAGGACCCTCATTACAACTAATAATGTACTTACCTGATCTAAAATAATTATAACAGTATCCCTACATCACATAATCTTATCTCAATTACGGTAATACCTGATAAAGATTTGAATTGATTGAAACTTAGAGCTGACAGAAGTTAAAGTAAAACAATTAGACACCATATATACTCTTTTTACTTTGCATATTATAGCGCCAGGGGGGACGGTTTTTTAAATGGCAGGAATAGACTAAAATCATTTTTTAAAAGCCTATTAATTGAATTAATTAAAAACATTAAGAACTTCATTGAATGGAACTGAAAGGACCTGGCAAAGGTCTAGCATCTCTGCTGACATCCTCACTCTGATGTTAATACCACGTTCATGTCGTATCAAATTTACCATAAATATGAGCAGCCAACTGGGAAAAAAAATGGTCATGTCGGCCTCCTAGTGCTAATTACAAGCAGGATGTGTGGGAATTTTTGTTCGCTCTGATATCTCCCACTTGGCATAAAAAAAAAAGCATGTAAGCTGGCAAACACAGCTATACTGATGTCAGCAGTCCAAGGTAATGCAAATTAGAATTATCACTTATAATCACACTAATATAATCAACTATAAAAGCCAATAATGTGGGTTTGTGTTGGACATAAATTCAGATATACATTATGCTGAATTTAGTCTCTCAAAAAAATAGAAAGCCAAAATTAAATTTTGCTTAATTGTTCTAATTGTAGAAATGCCTCCTGCATGATGACTATTTTATTTATTTACCTTATTAGTTTATTTGACAGGGATGATACATGCAGACATTGTTACATTTTAAATAAAATGAAACTGATGCACCGTATACAGAACTTCTAGCCATAGATCATTTGCAGTCCTTGTCCCCGGTTAGGCCTTTACTGGATAAGATACACAATATTTAAAAATTTTAAAACACCTAATAATACAACATGGCAGATTACACCTGGAAGCATTTGCCATGGTGCATCTCTTGCACTACGTCAGCACATCGACCCCTTCACTTTTCAGCATTTGGGAGACACCACAGCTTTGCTTTGGTCCACACACACGGACACAGTAAGGAGCTTTGTTGCACTTATAACACAGGATGTCAACTGGATAGCATTCTTGATATGTCTGCACTTCGTCAATCGTCTAAAAGTTGCTGGGGCCATGCAGGCACAGTACAGTGATATCCCTATACAATTAATATAACAGTCACTTTGTGAAGAGAACTCCCTGAGACTATTTACTGAGCCAATTCTACATCTAATTAAGAAATCATCAGAACAAAGCTGAGTGTTATTAAGGGAATCATTCTGATCCCTATAACCAATCTGTCAATATATTTGTTTTAACTCCATCCAAAGGTACAAGTAAATATACAAGTAAGTAAATTTATTTATTTATTTACTTACTTACTTATTTATACTGTGGGACTTTTTCTGTGTGGAGTTTGCATGTCCTCCCCCCAGGTACTGCAGCTTCCTCCCACCACCAAGAACATGCAATATAGTTGAACATGTGACTCTAAATTGCCTGCAGGTGTGAATGTGAGTGTGAATTGTTGTTTGTCTTTTCTATGCGTTGGCCCTGTTGGCCCTGTGATGAACTGGCAGCCTCTCGAGGGTGTGCCCTGCCTCTCGCTCAATATCAGTTACCCCGCAACCCTGCACAGGCTACAGAAAACACATAAGTCATATAGTGACCAATCAATGGCCTGCAACATTTTCACATCAGCTCATGGGGAACCTAAACCAAGGGGTGCCTCACCATCTATCTCTGTTGTATTAATATAAATCAATTATCATACAAAAATGTATTCATCTTGTGTGTGCTTAATCATTTTTGTCTCTGCACAGATTAAGTACAAATTAAGTACACTACTCACAATCCAAAAACAGGTTTTCTGTGCTTAACTATTGCGTTTAGATACTCCTTTGAAGCAGGTGTTGGAACCTGTTCTGTTACACAGAATAGTAATAGGGATCCAAACCCTTCCACAATAACATTAAGTTGAAAGCACATTTTACATATTAATGATGGCTTTTTCTGTGTGCCAGTGCCTTTGTGTCACTTATTGCACCCGTCAATAAACTAAGTCCTTGAAAGCTTCCTTTCAGGATCCATAAGTTCAATCATATGTCACATGAATTCCCGTTCAAAGATGGAGTGTTTAGTGCTTTAAAGTTTTTCATGGAGTCGGTTTTGTTGAGGATTTAATAAGGCACAAGGCAGCTCTTTCAACATCCTCATTGAGGGTTTTCTGTCATCCCTCTGTCATTTTTGGGGCGTATGACTAACTGTATATTGTAATTAATAGATGTGATGTTTTCAGTAAAGTAGGCCTGCATATTTTTCTCAGCAGTTGCTTTAATTTCTCAGTTGATGAGCACCTCATTTATTTGTCATGCTTGACTGCTGATTGATGTAATCAGCACTGAAAGGGGAAAAAAATAACCCAGATAATAAAATCCCTCATTACATAAATTGGTATAGGCTTGTAATGAATTGTGATACATTACTGGAAGATTCTAGAGGCATGATCATCACACTTAACTCGAGAAATGATCAAATACCATCAATATTAACATCTGGAATTTTCGCTTAAGATGTTGGCCTCTAATCAGCATAATTGCTTGAAATGTCCTATAACTTAATTTTGCTACTTAACTGTGTAGCTGTCAAAAAGAATTGTGGTGTGGAATGCATTTCAGTCATCAATTCTAAGAAGCATCAGTATAAGCACTTATAGTGGAAGCAAAATTATTCAAGCCCCATTGCATATTAGGTTTATTGGCAAAATGCACTAGTCATCAGCCGTTTAGAATAACCAAATCATAAGGACAATGCATCAGATTTTAAGATGATCTTCTTTTCACCAGCAACACAAAATGCTGCTTTCACTGACTACTGCAGTCCCAGAATTATTCAAACCCCTGAATAGTATCCCTCATAAGAACACACATTTGCAAATCAGATGTTATTAAAACACTGTGCTAAACTTCCCAGAGTTACTCCAGCAGTAGAGACTCAAACGTTTTTGTTTTTTTCCTGTTAAGGCCCAAATTTACATAAAGACCCCATGCTCGAACTGCAACATGTACACCACTGCTGACCCTAAAGCACAAGAAAAATCAGTTCCAGTAACTCCAAACCATCTAGATAAGACACAGAAGTCTTGGGATGCTGTTATGTGGAGCGATGTCACAAAACTGAAACGTTTTGGGCGCTATGGATCAGCAGGATGTCTGCTGAAAAGAACACCTTACCTACAGTGAAGCATGGCAGTGCGGCTGAGTGATGCTCTGGGGCTGCTTAGCTTCCATGGGCACTGGAAACCTCCAGCGTGGAGAGCAAGGGTCACCAATTAGCGGACCGAGGGCCAAATCCAGACCTCGAGAGGCTTCTATCTGGGCCGCAAACCTTTTGACACGATGGGCGAAAATACAGATAGCTTATATTTAACTTTTGTCATCTAAGGGATTTTGAACAAGGGACGGCAAGTTCTATAGAGCCTCCTGGGTTCTACTGGGTCCTACTGCTGCTAGGCTGCTACAATAGGCTGCAAAAAGCCTATTGTAGCAGCCTTATTTTTTGCAAAAAACAAAAAGTCGCTTTTCAGTTCAAGCTCTCTCGCTCTCGCTCTTCCTCTCTCCCGCTCTCTCTCATTTCCCTTTTGTTGGTATCAGTAAATATCCATTCAGTCTGACTGTACCTGCCTGACCTTGATGGTGAACTCTCCAGAACAGACTAAGAGTTTGAGGTGGCTGTGTAAAAAGAGAAGCAAAAAGCAGCTGAATACTGAGGTGTACAACTTTAACTGGGGCAAGTGAAACATTTTTTTTCCAGACTCTCCAGTGAACCAATGAGCTCTTAATACAGCGCACATAAAAAACAAATTTAAAGAAATTCTTAGTTGACAGAAACATGCACTTTGAGAGACAGCTGTGATCTTGCTTCAGCTTTACTCAACAATGGCAGTGCATGCTGCTTGTGAAAGATAAGCCTTCTAAATAACAAGTCCATGCTTGTCATCTGTGTTTCACTACAAATGAATTGTTAATATGATGTCAAACATGAAAGCTGCTTGATGTCAGATTGTTATTGGATCACTTAACGCATCTTTCATTTTAGTGAAAATAATAATACCACACTGTAAAAATATTCTGTAACATATAAAAGTCCTGCTTATACTGTATGTCACAGTTTATTATGCAGGGCAGGTATGCTTTGCTGGAGAGGCTGCTTTAAAAATAAGAATAAATTAAGTGTATTATGGACTAATGAGAAAAGGGACCATGCCAATTGTTATTGGTACAGTTCAAAAGCCAACAACTGTGACGTATGGGGGTGTGCTAGTGCCCATGGCATGGGTAACATACTGTAATTCCCATTTCCAATGCGTAGTGCCGCGTCGACTCGACTCGACCCGCCTTTTTTGCATTTCCATTAGGTAAAAAGTACCTGGTACCTGATACTACTTTTTTAGAACCGTCTCCGTTGCGGTCCGAAGCGAGCCGAGCAGGTACTAAAAGGTCATGTGAAACGTTACAGACCACTGATTGGTCAATGCCCGGCACACATCGGAATATCCTTCACAGCAGTCGGCGTCTACCACACTCAAACAGCTACAGCGACTAACTTTTTCATTGCAGCTGCTATACTAATGAGGCACAGATGTTCCTGTCTTTGATAGCTGATGAGAGGATCACAAGAGATGGACAAGTGTGTGTTCCATTGAGGACAACGGGTTTCGGGCAGCGTCCATCTACCCTGACGACGGACTATCCCATAATGGTAAATGATCTACAGAAAAGTACACGATACCAAGACATGCCGAATCGAATAGAGCCGGTACTATGCAGAGGACGTGTGGCTGTACACACCTGTAAAGGCACCATTAATGCTAAAGCCGAGTCGAGTTGAGCAGAGCCAGGACCACGTAGTCTTTTGTGTGTGCGCGCTCTTGACAGAAGTTGTTTGCTTGCTGCATCACCTCTCAAGTTAAAACTTTGTTGGGTTTTTTTGTAAATATTATGCACTGTAAAAAAAAAGGTATTTTTGATAATTAAAGAGAAAAAAAAGAGCAGTCATCTGCTCATCAGAAGGTTGGTAGTCCAAGTATTGGTACATGTCGAAGTATTCTTGAGCAAGATACTGAACCCCAATTTGCTCCCCGGCCTCCATAAGGTGCGGCCCACTGCTCCTCAGGGATGAGAACCAGAGCAGAGAACCAATTTCACCGCATTGTACGGTGTATAATTGTATGTGACAAAATCAAGCTCTTTTATTTTCTTTCTTTTCTTTCAAGGACCGACTCACGCCAAAGGTGCAAGACACACCGCAAAAACTATAGGGCCACAGATACTCACCGATGACCCAACATTGGTCTGCCACTGTCAGGGCCCTTTGGGTACTGAGATACAGCAGTTAAACAGCAGCTGGGTTACATTTCTCCTTTCCCAAAACTGTTCCTGACAGTCCTGCAGAAAGTTTGAAGAGTTTCAGAGGTTTAAAGGCAAAGACAGAATATCACTTTTTTATGTGTTTTTTTTTAACACAGCTGTTGTTTGATCTTTTTAGAGATGGAAGAAGCCGTGTAGACAGTCTGTGTTCTTTTGCTTTGTTGTTAGTAAGTTCATACATTTGTTTATGTGACTTCAGTCTTTTGTAGTTGTGTCTGTGACAATCATTATTTCTCTCATTCTCACACTCTCTGGCATGCACACACACAGCTGTCTATGAATCCCTGGAGACCAATTTGCTCCTGCAGCTGGCATATACTGTAGGTGGTACCATGGGCCATTTAGCCATTTACCAAAGTAATGAGGCTTAGTACTATTCATGGGTCTCTTAGTCCTCCACTTTAAGAAAAGCTGAATACATCCCCAAAGTCACACACAGTGAAGTAAAGTTTTTTGTTGACTTTGGCTCAACCTTAGTTGAATAATTCCTGTTGCACAATATCAAATTTGACAGAACGGCAAATTTACGCTCTTCTTTAAGGCACAATTAGCCCTACAGGAACAATTCATCAAGCAGGGCTGTAGTAGTGGGCACGAGCATCGCAGTATGGCAGTCATGGTTGCCACACAAGCAAATATGTTTTACAAAAAAAGGCCACAATGAGAAGAGATAGTAGAGCAAATAAATAGCTTGAAGGAAGAAACAATGTGAGCTAAATAGGATTCCTATATGCTGCGCAGGCACAATAAATGAGCAGGGAAAAAACAGAAGAAGAAGATTGGTGTTGCCTGAAATAGCAGCACAGAAGCTGACAGTTATCAGCTATCTTTACCTCTGCCGAGGAGGTCATACGTTTTTGGTCCAGTTGTTTGTTTTGTTTGTTCCTTTGTCAGGAATCCAAGAAAAACAACTTGCCCAATTTTCATGAAACATGGTGGAAATGTGTCATCTAGCCCATTTAATTTTGGAGCTCATCTGAATACGTGGCTGATACATTAATTACTTTTAAATTTCAATGACTAAGATTTAGTTGGCCACAGCTCCTTCCCAACTCAAGATTCCATTGGTGTCAAGTGTGTCAAGTGTGTCAAGTAGCTGAGGTATAGCTCAGTTGGTTTTTGAGGGGCCGGTCCGCGGGTCCGACGTTGCAGGTCTGAGGGTGGTGTCTGAGACTGCATCTTTTTCTTTTAAGTGGCCCAAAATAGATAGGTTCTTCCTCCAGTTGGAGTTAATATCGCGTCATATAGCCATAATTTCTGATGACATATTATCCACCTCCTGCTTTTTGGGTTTTTGAGGGTCCGCGGTCGCGGGTCCGAAGTCCCGGGTCCGAAAACCCGGGTCCGAATTCCCGGGTCCGAAATTGCGGGTCTGAGGGTGGTGTCTGAGACTGCATCTTTTTCTTTTCAGTGGCCCAAATTAGATAGGTTCTTCCTCCAGTTGGAGTTAAAGAGCTAAAAATCAGTTGATGATTTCTGATGACTTATTATCCACTTCTTGCTTTTTGTGTTTTTGAGCGGGCCGGTCTGCGGTTGTGGGTCCGAAATCCTGGGTCCGAAATGCCAGGTTTAAAGTCCCATCCTGTTGATTCTATGATTTCACGTCATTCAATGCATGTAACTTATCTCACTGAGCTATATCTCAGCTCTATTGAATATGGGCAGGAGTTCTACCTATTATTCACACTGCTGTGGAGAAAACATCTTAATGCTTGAACTGGGATTTGATCCCATAAACTCAGATCACCAAGTGTCTGCAGCCTATCTTACAGAGCTATAGCTCAGCTCTCCTGAATGTGGTCAGAAGTTCTACTTATTATTCACACTGCTGAGGCGAAAACATCTAAATGCTTGAACTGGGATTAGATCCCATAAACTCAGATCACAAAGTGTCTGCAGCTTATCGTACTGAGCTATACCTCAGCTCTACTGAACATGGTCAGAAGTTCTACTTATTATTCACACTGCTGTGGAGAAAACATCTAAATGAAATGCTTGAACTGGGATTTGATCCCATAAACTCAGATCACCAAGTGTCTGCAGCTTATCTTACAGAGCTATAGCTCAGCTCTCCTGAATGTGGTCAGAAGTTCTACTTATTATTCACACTGCTGTACAGGGATGAATGCAGGGTTTGAAAATCACCAGGTGTTTACAGGGGTGTTTATTTATTTGGTTACTTAATATTTATTCTTTCTTAGTGTATCTTCCTCTTTTTATATAAATGATAATGTAAAGTTGTAAGATATTTGAGTTGGTGTAAATATGTGTTGTAGGTGCATTTATGTGTGTATGTATAATATATGTATAGAATAATAAGGTATAATCACCATAGTGTATATTATTCATTATATTTTATATGATATTAAATATTATATATACTGGATATTATATTACATACATGTATTGTTTAATAGTATATATAATATAATAATATAGTATAGTAATACAATCAATGAGTTATGGAGAAGGGGTGGGATTGAAATAGTTTGGACTTCTTCTCACTCCTTTTCGAATATGTAAACAAGTCAAGTGTTTTACATTTCTTGCTTTATGCTTTTCACTGTCTGTAAATATTATGTCCACTATCTTTACGTATTCGAAATAAACATCTCAATCAATCAATCAAAAAACCTTTGGCTTGTGGCTGAAGCAGAAGCTCTGGGCTTTTCCTGCTCTAAACTATCCTTATTATATCTGCCTGTAAAAATCAGTCAACCTCTAGATTAACGTTATCAAAACCTATCATCACCTGATCAACTAATATGCTTCCAACACTAGAGAGAATAAAATGTACATTTTATGGCTCAGAAAACTCACCATTCTTCCGATGAATGAGGTCCTGAACCAGCGGTTTGGCCACGTCCTCAAACACGTCCTCCTGACTGGCACCACTGCCAAATACCCCGGAGAATGTGTAGTACTGCATCCATAGAGAACACAAAGTAAAACACAATCAAACAATGATGCCATGAACAGAAATCACTGACAGCCTGTATAGAATTTACACCAACCTTTCCGCGCTGCTCATTTCCGGTAACGCCAGGGGCATTCCGGTCAGCCATCAGAACTGTAGAGGTGTCGGAAAACTCCACAGATTCAAGTTGTTCCAAAACCGGACGAATACGACAAAATACCTATAATACAGATGAAAGATGATGAGATACAGATCATTGTGTCTTTGTGTGTTTGTGTTTGTGTGTTTGTGTTTGTGTGTTTCTGTGTTTGTGTGTTTGTGTGTTTGTGTTTGTGTGTTTGTGTTTTCGTGTGTGTTTTTTACTCCAGCTGTGTGTGCGTGTGTTTTTTACTCCAGCTGTGTGTGTGTGTGCGTGTGTGTGTTTTTTACTCCAGCTGTGTGTGTGTGTGTGTGTGTGATTTATACTCCAGCTGTGTGTGTGCGTGTGTGTGATTTTTACTCCAGCTGTGTGTGTGTGTGTGTGTGTGATTTATACTCCAGCTGTGTGCGTGTGTGTGTGATTTTTACTCCAGCTGTGTGTGTGTGTGTGTGTGATTTATACTCCAGCTGTGTGCGTGTGCGTGTGGTGATTTTTACTCCAGCTGTGTGCGTGTGCGTGTGGTGATTTTTACTCCAGCTGTGTGCGTGTGTGTGTGATTTTTACTCCAGCTGTGTGCGTGTGTGTGTGATTTTTACTCCAGCTGTGTGTGTGTGTGTGTGTGTGATTTATACTCCAGCTGTGTGCGTGTGCGTGTGTGTGATTTTTACTCCAGCTGTGTGCGTGTGCGTGTGGTGATTTTTACTCCAGCTGTGTGCGTGTGCGTGTGTGTGTTTTTTACTCCAGCTGTGTGTGCGTGTGCGTGTGTGTGTTTTTTACTCCAGCTGTGTGTGCGTGTGCGTGTGTGTGTTTTTTACTCCAGCTGTGTGTGCGTGTGTGATTTTTACTCCAGCTGTGTGTGCGTGTGGGTGTGTGTGTTTTTTACTCCAGCTGTGTGTGTGTTTTTTACTCCAGCTGTGTGTGCGTGTGTGATTTTTACTCCAGCTGTGTGCGCGTGTGTGTGTTTTTTACTCCAGCTGTGTGTGCGTGTGGGTGTGTGTGTTTTTTACTCCAGCTGTGTGTGTGTTTTTTACTCCAGCTGTGTGTGCGTGTGCGTGTGTGTGTTTTTTACTCCAGCTGTGTGTGCGTGTGCGTGTGTGTGTTTTTTACTCCAGCTGTGTGTGTGTGTGTGTTTTTTACTCCAGCTGTGTGTGCGTGTGTGTTTTTTACTCCAGCAGTGTGCGTGTGCGTGTGTGTTTTTTACTCCAGCTGTGTGTGTGTGTGCGTGTGTGTGTTTTTTACTCCAGCTGTAGGTGCGTGTGTGATTTATACTCCAGCTGTGTGTGTGTGTGTGTGTGAATTATACTCCAGCTGTGTGCGTGTGGTGATTTTTACTCCAGCTGTGTGCGTGTGCGTGTGGTGATTTTTACTCCAGCTGTGTGCGTGTGTGTGTGATTTTTACTCCAGCTGTGTGTGTGTGTGTGTGTGTGATTTATACTCCAGCTGTGTGCGTGTGCGTGTGTGTGTTTTTTATTCCAGCTGTGTGTGCGTGTGTTTTTTATTCCAGCTGTGTGTGCGTGTGTGTTTTTTACTCCAGCTGTGTGAGTGTGCGTGTGTGTGTTTTTTACTCCAGCAGTGTACGTGTGCGTGTGTGTTTTTTACTCCAGCTGTGTGTGCGTGTACGTGTGTGTGTTCTTTACTCCAGCTGTGTGTGCGTGTGTGTGTGTGTGTTTTTTACTCCAGCTGTGTGCGTGTGCGTGTGTGTGTTTTTTACTCCAGCTGTGTGCGTGTGTGTGTTTTTTACTCCAGCTGTGTGCGTGTGCGTGTATGTGTGTCTTTTACTCCAGCTGTGTGTGCGTGTGTGATTTTTACTCCAGCTGTGTGTGCGTGTGTGATTTTTACTCCAGCTGTGTGCGCGTGTGTGTGTGTTTTTTACTCCAGCTGTGTGCGTGTGTGTGTGTGTGTGTGTGTTTTTTACTCCAGCTGTGTGTGCGCGTGTGTGTGATTTTTACTCCAGCTGTGTGTGTGTGTGTTTTTTACTCCAGCTGTGTGCGCGTGTGTGTTTTTTACTCTAGCTGTGTGCGTGTGCGTGTGTGTGTTTTTTACTCCAGCTGTGTGCGTGTGTGTGTTTTTTACTCCAGCTGTGTGCGTGTGTGTGTGTTTTTTACTCCAGCTGTGTGCGTGTGCGTGTGTGTGTTTTTTTACTCCAGCTGTGTGCGTGTGTGTGTTTTTTACTCCAGCTGTGTGCGTGTGTGTGTGTTTTTTACTCCAGCTGTGTGTGCGTGTGGGTGTGTGTGTGTTTTACTACAGCTGTGTGTGTGTTTTTTACTCCAGCTGTGTGCGCGTGTGTGTGTTTTTTACTCCAGCTGTGTGCGCGTGTGTGTGTGTTTTTTACTCCAGCTGTGTGCGCGTGTGTGTGTTTTTTACTCCAGCTGTGTGCGTGTGCGTGTGTGTGTGTCTTTTACTCCAGCTGTGTGTGCGCGTGTGTTTGTGTTTTTTACTCCAGCTGTGTGTGCGTGTGTGTTTTACTCCAGCTGTGTGTGTGTGTCTGTGATTTATACTCCAGCTGTGTGCGTGTGCGTGTGGTGATTTTTACTCCAGCTGTGTGTGCGTGTGTGTTTTACTCCAGCTGTGTGCGCGTGTGTGTTTTTTACTCTAGCTGTGTGCGTGTGCGTGTGTGTGTTTTTTACTCCAGCTGTGTGCGTGTGTGTGTGTTTTTTACTCCAGCTGTGTGCGTGTGCGTGTGTGTGTTTTTTTACTCCAGCTGTGTGCGTGTGTGTGTTTTTTACTCCAGCTGTGT